>VZRJ01008789.1:0-304169 GCA_013397565.1 Ptilonorhynchus violaceus
TCTTTTCACAACGGCTAGTGTGGATCATATATACATATATAGTCCATGGGATAATCTTTTTAAGGACAAGCAATCCCAGCCTAGAAGTAAAAAGTCCCCTTGTTCAACATCACAAAAGCCGCAGCAAAGGCATATGCCCGGCGTGGGCAGTTCCCTCAGGCTGTACCCTGGATTCCATCCTCCCAGTGTACCATCAAAATGAATTATAGAGAAATAGTCTATTACATTACAGCTCACCAAGGCTTGCAGGAGAAAATCTCAGCCCTATATTCGGTGGATCTGTTCTCTTTCTCTGACCTCGGCACAGCCATGTCAGGTCTCTCCACGTGGCAGATGCCATGTTGTCTTTCTTATGCGCATTCTCCCATTCTCTCTGACTTGGAAGAAAAGTAGCATCTGACATTATACCTGGAGGATTGGATTCCTCACCATATGTTCTCGTTATCGGCTGCATGGTAGTCTCCAGCCGATATTCAGCGCAAGCCGCGCTGTGCTGCGGGGGAGAATCTGAGCCGCGCTGCTGCGGGGCCGCAAGCCTTTTCGCCGCCATGCACAGTCCAGGGCACTGGCAGCGGCTCGCAGCGATTACATGGCTGCGAATTAGCATAAGCCTCAGCAGCAGCAGGGAAAACCCCAAGCCACGACTTTCCGCAGGCTGGTAGCAGTTCACAGCGGTTTTATAGCTGTTGGCGCAGAGTGTCCTTTCCCGGCAGCCATGGCTTATTTTGGCAGCTGCTCATTGGGGGCCGGCGGGGCTGCGGGCACCCACGGCTTGGGCCGAAGCCCGAGCGCTGCCACCCCTGTGGCTGGCAAGCTTAAGATGGATGCCCCTTCCAGCTTTTTCTTGCTCCCAAATATGAAATTCACAGAGGCGCAGACAGCTATCCATTGGTCTAACGACCTGTCCATCAACCCTAAGGCGTCAGCCAGTCAGAAGAAAGACGAGCAAAGCAGTTTTTCCTCTGTTCTTAAAAAACTCCAATTTTTCGTAACTCACTAAAACCATAACACCACCAGAAGCACAGCTCCTACTCTAAAGTATGCTCCCAGAGGAAGATTTTTCCAAGGCCAATCTCCCTCCACTGTGCAGCACAGTATTTCTTCTACCTTTACTAGAGACGATTAAAACAGACATAAAGATGACTTTTTTTTTCCATTTCCTGCTATTCTGCCTTCTCTGTGATAGGATAGGAAGTATATTTAATCATATCTAATAAGAAAGTTTGTCTTAGGTAAAAATTCCATTATTTTCTCAAGTTTTCAGCATTTGATTTCCACTGGCTGAATTGGAACCTTCACATTCCTCTCAACTGCGGAGTTTATTAGTAAGTTGGTACTTTTTCTGTGCAGCATTTGTAAAGATTTTCACAGGAACAAAAACAAAACAAACAAAAAAACCCCAAACAAACCAAAAAACCACAAAAAACCACAAACCAAACACAAAAAAATGCAGAAAAAATTACTGTACTGTAATTTTTTTTTTTGTATTTTACTGTCTGTAGAATTTCACAGTTAAATCCAGCTTCTGAATTTCCAGGGTCTAAATATCAGAACACAAATTACAGAGAGGCCTTTTGGTGAGGCTGTGACTCAGTTCTTTTCCTTAGCTACCAGAGGATATATTTGAATTACCATATCCAAAAGTTTTCTGGGAGCCCTGGAATCCAGGTGCTTGGTCATGTAGTGTCCCCTCTCTGTAAAACAGACAGAACAGAGCTTTTTTTTTGCTTCAGGCTTAAAAAGGAAGCCTGAATACACAAAACAGATGCAGGCTGTTACATGCACTGATATAATTTGGCTTCCAGTTATGATTTCCAAGAATTAGCTGGAAATATGATTACAGCAAAACCATAATCTAATACCTGAGTGGTTTCTTTACATAAGGAGGAAAATACATTTTTCCCCTTGCTCTTTATCTGTCTTGTCTATGTGGACCCATATCTTGTAAGTGTAAATAGATCTGATTACAATGACACCAAGCCCAAAATCAGATGAACAATGGGACTATACAGACACCTGAAGTTAATCTCCTGTGTAAGTGTTTCTGGGATGTAGGTCTTAGACTGTAAACAGTTCAAGGCAAGAATGCTCTCTTGATAAGGTGCATATTTGCCTAAGATAGAGGATTTGATTTAGACTAAGCATTACTACTATCACTCACTACTAACAATGAATCTTATATTCATAATTACATGGAACTCAAAACTATGCCACTGTGTTTGGACAAATCTAATTTATTTGATAATCATCTCTGTTGGTATTATTAAGTAAGAGTTTTTTGCAAAGGTCAGCCAGGACACAAACTCATTTAAAACCTCTATTTACATTCATTTCTTTTATTTCCCCAAAGGCATGAATGAATTGCTTACAAATTTTAGCTTTTTATTCTGCCTGAATAATACAGAGAGAACTCATGACAAAATGTTTTATTACTTTTAGAAGTGAGCATGAGTCTAATGTTCTCTTACTTGCTATTTTTTTAAAAACATATAAAGCTCCATTAAAGTGAAATACAGGTTTTCATTCTTTGATGTATTATCAGCTAATTACTCCCTTTTACTCAAAGTAACTTTTTAAGTATGGTGTAAGTTATACTTCACTCATTGGGAGTCTTGCAACTTGTTTGCTGCTGAAACAGATAATAAGTGAGGTCTTTTTTCCTTCACAGTCATTGTTCTGGTGGTTAACTTGCGTGCACGCAGGAAAGTTATGTTTCTTGTTTCAAGTTTCTTGATCAAACCTGGATATTTCAGATCTTTAGTATGTGTTCTATGTACTGCATTGCTCTACATTTTAAGGTCTTTGTCTTCCCTTCTATATAGAAGAGTGTTATTTCTCTCTCTGTCAAACCATATCTTTTGGAAAACTTTTTCATTAGCTTTTGTTTTCCTCTTTGACTAAATGATAATAATGTAAGTATTTTTTATATATACATAATTTATCTGTTAAAATTAAAGAAAACTTCCTTAAAACTTATTAAAACCAGGAGATTTACAATGAATGTAAAGCACTTGAATTTATGAGTTGATCTATATTTCAAAGACAGGAATATGTCTTCTCCCTCAGACTGCATGAACTCCATTCCCTTTGCACTTCTTACTTTTTTTGTTTGTTTGTTTTACATATAATTACCAAAACTAAGTAGTGTTTGGTGGTCACACCAAATACTCTTATTGTTTTCTTGCAGTGTTCTGATTGCACATGCTTTAATCATTAATTGGTGTCCACTAATTTTTTCTTTTTACCTTCCATCAGCCGTAGTAAGTGAGGCTTTTTTTCTTTTCTCTGAATCACTTTAATGTTTCTTTTCTGAGTTTCTATTCTTTACACCTCTTCTGCCATTACCTTTTGTGTTTGCTTTTGTTCTAGTCCTGAGTTTTAACAGTTTGAGAGACACGTTATCATTTTTGCCACATCTGTGATGAATGGAGTGCCCGATAAACATATCAATTTATTGATATAGAACAATACAGGCCTTCATTTTAAACCAGTGGTGCATTTTATAGTTGACATGTACTCTCTCTGGAAACACTACGCCTGTCAGTTATCTTCAGTTTCCCTTTCTAGTGCAGATAAAACAGTTTTCAATGTAAAATGCTTTGAAAAGCAGTGGACTGCTGCTTTGACCTATGGATGCCCTGCAGTCCCTAGACATTGGAAAACAGAAACACCTACAAAGGATTTGCTTCAGTTTATAATGGTATTAAACAGCACTCACTTTGTTTAGGCTTCATATTCCGTCATCCCTGCCCATTTTTTGTCATTGTTGTCAGTTTAGGTCTGCAACTTCATGGACAACAGAGCTTAAATCAAAGCTCAAGTTTTAGACAATTGTATGCTATCAGGAAGCTTTCATCCGGTGTAGGTTAACATGCCCTTAACCCTTTCCATGAAGACCTCTGATTTGTATTTCTACAGGAAAAGGCAATGCAGGAAAATATAGGTGCAGCTTTTCTTTTGGGTTTCACATATGTTCTCTTCTTCAAAAATGAAAGCCGGCATTTATGGACTCTCAACCAGTTCAATGGGATAGCTCTTACTTTCTAGGACAGTTAGTCTTCTTCATTACATCTGTCCCTCTATAATGCCTCCAGAGTTCAGCAGCATTTTCCCAGGTAACTTACAGTCTCCTCTATTTCTCTACGGTTGGGGGGAAAGGGTTAAAACCAGAAGATTTGGTGAAGAGGAGGGTGCAGTTTTACTCATAGTGTCCTTGCAAAACCTGTGTGACATGGAAATTTCTTGTTCTACAGTACTATTTAGGAAACTAGTGTACATGATGATTTGATTATATAACTAAAGAATGCTCATGTAAAGAAATACTGCATAAAAACTATGGAATGATGATTCTTTCAGAGTGTGGTGGTTTAGCCCGTGTGGAATCCTGATTGGTTAAAACAGCTGATGGGCAGCTAGCTAAACCAGTGATGTGGCTTAGAAACACCTCTGGGGTGACCTATTTAAAAAAAAAAAGGATCGAGAAAGTGCAGTCTCTTTTCCCCCTGCCTCTCCCCCAGGGAGGTATGGCCCCCTGGCCCAGCCCGGCAGGGCCGAGCCCTGTTCCATCCAGCCGCGGTCCGGGCCAAGCCGGCCCGGCGGGTGTGGAAGCTGAGGCCACCGCCAAAGAAGGGACTGCCCAGGAGCTGGCCACAGTGAAAACAAAGGGCAAGTGGTGGCAAGCGGTGGCGAGTGGTGGCCCCTCTGTTCAGGTGGCGCGGTGCAACTGGGTGCCAATACTGGCCAGAGAGAGAGAGAGATGGCGAGTATTTTCCCTGGTGTGAATCCCATAAGACTCTCCTGCAGGTATTTCTGCAGACGTTAATTTCTCTTCCAAGTCAGAAAGAAAGGGAAGCAAGTCACGTGAGGGGAAGAAAACATGACAACCGACAGGTCGATTGAAAGGAGAGGGAGGAAATGCCAGACGAGACACCATTTTACCATCGGAGTTGATTTCTTCTGTAAGCTGTGGTGAGACTGCAATAGAACCAAACTGTTTTTCTCTGTAATTCATTAGGAAGCATGGGGGATGTGGAATTCGTGAGCAGCCCGTGAATACGAGCACTTTACGTCATGAGCAGCTGATGATAAGGCTTTGGAGATTGTGAAGAAGAGAGAGAGACTTTACTTCTACGCTGGAATAACGCATCCTTAAAAAGACTAACCCCCAGTGACCAACAGTGGACTAGTGACCCACAGACTGTGAGTGTCTCCTGGGAGAGTGAGTTTCACTACAGCAGTGTCCAGGTGGGCTGTGGTGTTTTGTGTTTTGTTTTGGTGTTTGGGACCACGCTGAAGAAACTCTGCAGGGAGCTATCTTCCATGGAATGGATCCCTCGCCAAAGCAGAAGGNTGGAATGGATCCCTCGCCAAAGCAGAAGGAACTCTTTTCCATAAACGGCAACAAGGACTCTTAATTATAGTGACCAAAACTCCATGTTATGTTTATTTTCCCCGGCGCGATCAGTAAGAAAGGTTGGGAGGTATTGGGAAGAGAAAGGGTGTCTGGAGATTTGCCTTAATTTTCTTTATTTGTTTTTACTTTAATTCTATTAGTCATAAAACTCTTTTACTGTTTAAGCTTTTAGCCTGTTCTTGCCATGTAGTTTTTGGTTTTCCTCAATATCCATATTTCTCCTTATGAAAATAAATGCTAATTTACCTTAAGAATGACTTTTCGTGGATGCGCTGGCATGTGTCCAGCTTAGACTCACAACACAGAGAAAAAAAATAGGCAGGTTATTAATTGAACTAGAAATCTTACCTAATTTAAGCACCTAATTTTCAGTAATTTGCAGATAAAAACCTTTTAATTAGTAGAAACTTAAAAGCAAAGTAATGCAATTGGATGGTTATACCATCTTTTCTATTTTAATAGAAATTTTCTTAATCTATGTAAGGTAATTGGACATCATGTTTCAATCCAAATGTTTTATGGAAATTCACAGTATGTACTGTTGTCAGACCTGCCAAAGAATCAGGACTGAATTGTAGACCTATAAAGCTATCTATTAGTTTTGAGAATTAGAGAAATACCAACCATTCTAGAAGGAATGTAAACTGCTAAAAAAGTCTTATTCAGCCCTAAATGAAACAAACATCAGTTAACAACAGGATTACAGAAGTGTGTTTGCCAGAGCATAACTCTGTTTAACAGCTTGCAGTGGTTGTTCTACTTGGACTGATTCAACAAAACCAAAACCAAATGAAAGCAAAACAAAACAAAACAAAACAAAAAAGAAACCGTGCAAAATGTTGAAAAGCAATTGTATTACTTATACTGGTAAATCTTTAGGGAAAAATAAATTTGTATTCCAGTCAGAATGTCTTCTACATCAAGCCTGCAGCCAAATTCCACCTAAAATATCAATGTTACTAGACACTGTACTTGCAAAATCTACATGACTACCCAAGCCTGTTACATTCTGAAAAACTGTCAAAGATCTCTGTGTTCCTTAAAATTTTCTAGCAACTATATTATCATATGGGTTTGTATCTTTTTGTCTTAATGCAGAACTGATTTGTAAGGTTGTCATTAAATAATTTGGCAAAGTATGGAACTTTTATTATTATCTGCAGAATTAATATTTACTTCCTTGCTGCTACAGAAGCTACAGTGGCATTAATATGAAGAAAGATAAGAGTAATATTGTGCATACAAATACATTTATCTAAGCAGCTCAAATACAGGTATATGTTGCTATTTCTTTGAACACATAATGCTCCAGATAGATAAAGGCTGCAAAATTGGGAACTTCGAGAACAGACTTTCTGAAAGCATACATTTTGGAAAGCAAGAGGATATCAAATTCTTTCAGCCATGAGGAAGTATTATCTACATTCTACTGATTACAGTAATGAGTGTCCTGAGATAGATGCCAGGGTTCAAATGTGAGTCATTGAAAACTCTTCGAGACCTGTACCACAACTGGTATACAGAGACATACCAGGTGACATTGAGAAATCCACGATGTATAGCTGAAAGTGAAAATGGGAAAAAAACCCATACTAATATAAAATAATTCACCAAGATTTCTGCATGCTACAGCAAACTTCACCACCAGATTCCCAGTGGAAGGGATCAAGGGTAAAATTCTATACTGTGGAAGACAGTCATAGAAGTATCTGAATCCACATGAAGTGGGATCATTCTCTAGAAATGTGCCTCAAAGGTAAGGAAGATGAACAAAAGTGTAATATCAGTGTCTCTAGTAGTGAAGTAAGTGATATAATTGGTAATAAAGTGGTCTTTCAAACCCTCTTGGAAATAAGATGAAGTAATTAGAAAAAGAAAAAAAGATATTTGCAAATGTTAAAACCAGCATCCTGGGTAGATAAAACAGATAGGATTACTGATGCAGTGTATCAGCAAATAATAAATCATAAATCAGTCATCAGATCAAATAATAAAATTATAATTGAAACATAATTATGGGAAAAAAATTGATTTTCAGAAAGGAAAAAACAAACAAACAAAACAGCAAAAGTAATGTTTTAAAGTTAGAATTGGGCCATTAATTTAAAAGGTAACCACAGCAAGACCATGTGTTGACCATCAATAAGACTGAGAATTGTCTAATTTTTTAAATCTCTATATTCTCAGATGAACATATTGGAGGAAATACTTTGAATAATTATATGCTCAAATAGTAGACATTACTACCAACCTTACTTTACCAGGCAATGAAATACAACAACATATCGATGCTATATTATTTATGCTTATTTTGGTAAACCATGGAGGTTCAAGAAAGTGATAGTCATAGAAGATGACAGGCTTGAGTAAATGAAGCTGGAGTAAACTAAAATTACCATTCAGTGAAATTGGCTTATACATTAGGCATTTTTATTTTTCTTATATTAAATGGAAGGCTGGGAAACTAGGGGAAAACTCAAAGGCTCACCAGCACTAAGACAAAATATCTCTCTGTCTCAACTAAGATAAGTTTTCGTACTGCTAGCAAAGGGAAAGGAATTCCAGGGACAAGGTTCCCAATTAACTATATTCCTCACAACCTCAAAATCAGATTGCACAAATGTAGTAGGAAAAGATCAGAAACAAAATCTGTATTTAAGGGGTTAATACATGGTCACACAGATTCTAATCTCCTATGACAAGTTAATGGCCACAGAAACATGCAGCCTCCCTCTCTTGTACTTGGCTTGCTGTTTCTTGAAAGAATAAATTTAATTTAGGAAACATTTCATCTGTACAGCTTCTTACACCTAAATTAGTTTATTTAGAACTAGATTGCACATCTTAGGCAGTACTAGCTAGAGATTCTTGAGGTTTCTGTTTATACAGTATCATCAATAATTTTTTTTTTTTCCCTACAGAAATCCCACAGGAAATAGAGGTTCAACCTCTGAAAAATGGATTTATCCTAAGATCTGAAGAGTCCTTTTGTAACCTATACTGGTCAGAATCATTTTGGGGAAGTCCAAGGGCCCATTCACCATTTCCGGTTCCACAAGCCGTCTGGTTCCCTCAGAAGTTGTGTTACTATGAGATGACTCAGAACACTGGAACATCTTTCCTGGAATCATCCACACAGGAACAACCACAAAACCCCCACCAAAACAAGAAAACATCAACCAAACAGAAAACCCCACATTTTGGTTCAAGCAGTGGCTTTTCCTAACGATGTTAGAAATATCTTCACTGAAATCAAAAGGGAAAAAATAACTCTGCCCTGCTGTTCATTGAAACTTCAAAACAGAAAATGCATTTCTTATCTGGAGGCAAAACATGTATTGTTGCTTCAAGTCTGCCACCTTCTGTACAGTGCAGATTTTAATTTAACTTTGAAAAATAACACTTTACATACTGTCTTTTGGAAGATAAATTAACACAGCTCTTTCACTTCTACATGAGAAATCATCCACTTAGTGGACAAAATATATTTGGGTATTTTTCCTCAACTGTGTATGACACAAATGGTCATTCCTGTTTAGGAAATGCTGGGTCATGTGGTATCCCTGAGAGGAGGGGAAAAAAATCATTCCCTGCTGTGAAATTTATCTGTCCCAAGCTGGGAAATTTCTAGAAGTCCCAGAGTCTGGCAGTTAAAGGAAGGGAGTCAGATGTCTGAAATTCAGAGACACCTGGTCAGATATCTGGTAAAAGACAAAAGTCTCAGAAGATCTGAGAGTTTCAATATGAGCACAGTCTTCTCCAGGCAGCAGATGGCCAGATTTGGCTAACATTCTTCCTAGGTACCAGAGGAGGTTCTACAGCATTAGCTGAAATTTAGGAAGACATTGAGCTGACTGAAGAAAAACCTGGAAGTAAACAATCATGCCACAAAAAATTCTACATTAAATCACTTAACTCCCCTATAATCCAGCAAGTCAATTACTGGTATTGAAGAGTCATTATCATACGAGAGGAGTAAGTATCAATCTCAGCAACAGCAAACATCTTCCTATACTGCACAAGGAATCAATTCCAAAGAACTTAGGTGTAAAATTTTACATTTAAAACAAAATTCTTAAAAGCTTTATATTTCATGTTCATGAAAATTTCTGTGAGAGCAAAGCTTTTGTTTATGTACAGATGCTGTCCAGGGCATTGCACATATTTCTAAGATGTTGAAGAAGAAAAGAAAACATCTGCTTGATTTGCACCAAAAGGAATTTGTGTTCAGAATTTACATATACAATATACAGTTAGACAAAAGTTACATATTTAGAGAAAAATTATTTAAATTATGAAGAGGTGTTCAGGTCTGTGCTCATTTATTGTTTTGATACTGTGTGTACTTAGGCAAATCATTACAGCTATGTCCTCAGCAGTTCCAAGATAGCAAAATGTTTCTGACCTTGTGTGTTCAGCTGAAATTGTTGCCTGCAGTATTCCTCTATACTATAGGGTTAAAAATTTATATAGTCACCTGTGTAATTTGCCAGATAAGGTGTCTTTCCTCATTCTGAGATCTACAAAAAGCTCTTTCTTACATATTTACACTGAAAATACCTTTCTGGCCAGAAACTTTCCTTTGTCCTGATTATATGCATCTAATACAGGGAAAATTTAATTTGATCTGGGATATTTACATGTCACTAGAAAAAATGAGTAAAATTTATTTTTCTGCTTATAGCTGTGTCAGTTATGAAGGGGGGAAATTTGCAATTAATTTTTTATCCTTTAAAGTATATTTTGTCATCATGCTATTTTTATTGCCAAATATTTATAGCAAAATATATATGAAGTAAAACCAGAAGAAAAATATATAATTTTTACTTTCCTAGCAAGACTTCCATTTATATAGATTCAGAAAAGGCAGAATTGAACATTTTTAATTTTCAGCTAAGCTAGTTAAAGTAAATATTCTTTCTGAAAGCAATTTGTTACAAATGTCTTCAAAATACCCAGTGTTTGAAAAGATATTTGATTTCTAGTTTCTTCTGCTGAGGGAAGCTTAGGGTCTTAGTGCTAAATTATTTGCCAGTTGAGAGGAAGCCAGATGTTCAGAAATATTCTCCACTGTTGGAGTTTTTAAGAAATACTTTAGCTATGTACAAGAATTAGCAATTAGTATTCAGTAAGCCACTCTTCAAACACCAGTGGTACAAACCTATTTGCTTTAAAAATTATTCATATACAAGAGAGAGGTGGAAAAACATCAACGAATCCCTAGTGTTGTGGAAAAAAACCTTAGTTAGTTAGACTTTAATTAGTGCTTAGCAGTCATTTAATGAATGTGGCCTCAAAGTCTAATCCATCAAACTGTAACCAGCATTATCACTGGTTTAAAAACTATGTATTAACAAAAAGTTTTGCAAAAAGTGTACGGAACAGCACCAGGGAACTGAGGCACTATGAGTTCCAACTCTGTGAGTCTGTCAAGTCTGGTTCCCTTGGAGAATCGAATTCTGTGAAGACAGTTGGAGTCTGACTTATTGTAAGTAAGCTGGGGTTGGTCTAATTCTTTTTATTCTGAGAAGTGTAAAATGAGATCTTGAGTTATCACAAATAGTTTATGACACTACAAATAACTGCCAGTTGAAGTTATTAGAATAATTATGAAGATTACCTGTTAATTGTTTCAAATATTTCAATAGTTCATAATTGGCACTCAGAGCCTTAGTAAAATACTGAAATACTAAGTACTGGAGTCACTGCTACTTTTGAAAGTAACTGCAATTATAGCATAAAATCATGCAATATAGATAAAAAAGCTGGATTTTGCAGAGGAAAATGATGCTTTTCTGGACTACTAGGACGATTAGAAAAATCATTAAAGAGAAGCATTACAGAAAAATCTGTAATTATCAGAATTTTAGGAAAACAGTGTATTTGGAACAGATGAGAAAGATAATATGTGTAAATTGTAAATAATGCATAGATCTGTTGCACTCATGAACTAGAAACTTACTAAGCATAATGTAATTAATATTACCTTGCCTTGGACATGAGCCATCAATGTGTGTTTGCATCCCAGAACGCCAAATCTGTCTTGAACTGCATCAAAAGAAGTGTGGTCAACAGGTGTGGGAGGTGATTCCGCTCCTCTGCTCTAATGACACCCCAGCTGGAGTACTGCTTGCAGGTCTGGAGCCCCCAACATAACGGCAGGAACCTGATGGAGTGAGTTCAGAGGAGGGCCATGAAGATGATCAGACTGTTGGAGCACCTTTCCTATGAGGAAAAGCTGAAAGAATTGGGATATTTTAGCCTGGAGAAGAAAAAGCTCTGGGAAGACATTATAGCAGCCTTTCAGTTCCTGATGGGGGCCTACAAGAAAGATAGAGAGGAACTTTTTGGAAGGGCAGGTAGTGATAGAAGAAGGGGTAATGTCTTTAAACTGAAAGATGGTAGGTTTAGATTGGATATTAGTAAGAAATTCTTTTTTGTGCAGGTGGTGAGGCACGGAAACAGGTTGTCCCAGAGAAACTGTGGATGCCCCATCCTGTAAGTGTCCAAGGCCAGGCTGTATGGAGCTCTGAGCAACCTGGTCTAGTGAAAGGTACCCTATCCATGGAAAGGGGATTGCAACTGGATAATCTTTAAGGTCCCTTCCACACCAAACCATTCTATGATNAGAAACAGGTTGTCCCAGAGAAACTGTGGATGCCCCATCCTGTAAGTGTCCAAGGCCAGGCTGTATGGAGCTCTGAGCAACCTGGTCTAGTGAAAGGTACCCTATCCATGGAAAGGGGATTGCAACTGGATAATCTTTAAGGTCCCTTCCACACCAAACCATTCTATGATTCCATGACTAAATAGTCTACAAATATTGGCTATTGTGCCAATATTTTTCTAATGTTCTTCTAATCTGAAACATGAAAGAGAGTCTTAGAACAAGGCAGAGGAGAGCATGGCACAAATAATGCTTTGACAAGGTAAAGGGAGTGCAGCCCCAAAGCATTTAACACAGTCAAATCACTGACATAATTACTTGGAACACAGTAAAGGTAATCTAGGAGGAAATCTGTCTTCTCGTATTTGTGACTAAATTAGTAGTAGTCTACGGGGATTATTTGAGTTCAGTGGAATTTTTTTTGTACATAATACAGGCAAGGCCCTTGGAAAGATTCTGAAAGGCTAATACTTGAATCCTTTATGGGCTGAGGAATGTGCTTGCCAGGCTGCATTAACTCTTCTCTTCATACCTTTCTCCAGTGATATCTTAGCTTCACTGTACAGCAGAACACTGTGAATTGAGAAGGCTTTGTATTATTCTGTGGGCTTAGCTGTTATGCTACTGACAAGATGTGGCATGTGTTATAACAAGATTTGAGGCCATGTAAGTTATTATTTTCAAGAAAGTGATTCATTGTACATTAAGTTCAAGAAATAAGCCTCCAGCTTACATCTTATTGGTAAATGTTGATACAGGCCTTGCTAATGATAGTTATATTTTTGTTACTTTCCTCTGCTTTTGAGTATGCTGTCTTTTTTTCCTTTCCTTTCTATTTCCTACCAAATGCAAAATAACAATAATAAAAAATATCCACAAACATACACTATTCATATTTGTATAAACCATCCATTCAAATGGTGCATACTGGTAAAGCTCCACGACAGCTAATAGAGTACATGGGTTCAAGCCATTTCAATTATTAACTGTATCAGTCTGTACATAGTTCTCTTCTTATATAATAATGTATTTTGTTTTGTGGAGACCTATGACACGTAAATCCATGAAGACCAACAGATAAGTGTGGTGTTTGAACTGACAGTGCTGAGAAGTGACATGTGGAATAGTTGTCATATAAAAGATTATATATACCTCATTGTGCATTAGTTGTTGTGTCAATCATCCTCAAAAATAACCGCAAGATCTAAAAACCTAAAGTAAGAATACAAAGGATGCCTGCACAGCTATTTGTCTCTGACAGATCACTGGGAATGTATTTTAATTTTTTTTTTTTAATTTTTTAGAAAAAAATATGTGATAAATGTTTTCATTTTGCTTGTTTTTGCTGAGATATGCTTGAGATATACTATGTTGCCTCTGAAAACTCATTGCCTTTAATGCTTTGTCCCCATAGTTCAGCAAATCTATTGAGGACAACTTTTCTGTCCATGGCAAAATCTCCAGGAAATGCTGCATAACACTGCTTTATGAGAAATATCATCAGTTGAAGTTGTTGTTTTTTTTAAACAAGAAATTGCATAGAGGTATTCCTAGCTGTCCAGTAAAAACTACCACGCTGTTAATCATGCATGCGTGACTCCCATTTTTCTTAACTAGAATTTAAGCATATGAACCAGATTAAGCATACTTTTAAAATATGGTATCTTTTAAATGCAGGTTGCTCATGTTCAGTCACAACAGACTGAATTTCAAATATTAAATATTGTAGTTCCCTAACAATGCCACTCCCACCTCAAATTTCAAGTTACAACCCTTATGCACAATACCATAATGTGTTGAAATTCCATGGAATGGAATTCAAGATGATGCGGGCAGAGGGAGAGGGAAGAAAACAAAAAAAAAAGCCAAACACTTCAGATGTCTACTTAGATTGGAGTTGGCCATAAATAAGTATCAAATCTGATGTAACATTTGTTAGCAGACTGTTAAGGAATACATGATGAAGCCAAAGAATTACGCCGCTGGAAACTCTTCTTAAACTTACAACTCTGCATTCAGGCACAGATTTCTGTAAAACTGAATACAAATAAATGCTGATTGCAACTTTGGTAGAGTTAAAATGAATCTATTGTACATTAAACAACTGAGACGATGATGACACACTTAGTAGATAGTGACTTCTTCTGTGCCTGTCATTCGTGCCAAATTGTTATTAAGCAGATGGAAAGTTTATACTTGTGATCTCAGAAAAGTCTTATCTCAGAGCTTTTGATCAAAGCTAATTGAAAATGTAACAATTTGTTGCACATGTGTGGCAGCTTTCTCCTTTATAGCAGCTGACAGGCAAGATTGTTATTTGAAAGAACTTGCTTCTCCATGATTTATAAGCAAAAAAGTGATATTATCTAGGACAGAAAATCTGGTTGCAAAAACACTTAAATTTGCTCTGGATTAATTCCTTCGCTGTGCCTAGGCCAAATCAAAAGTTCATAGAATCATAAAATGGTTTGAACTGGAGGGGACTTTAAAGATTATCTAGTTCCAACACCCCTGCCATGGGCAGAGACACCTTTCACTAGCCCAGGTTGCTCAGAGCCCCATTCAACCTGGCCTTGAACACTTCCAGGGCAGGGCATCCACAACTTCTCTGGGCGACTTCTTCCAGTGCCTCATCACCCTCACGGTGAAAAATTTCTTCCTAATATCTAATCTAAACTGACCCTCTTTCAGTTTTAAGCCGTTCCTCCTTGACGTATGACCACATGCCCTTGTAAATAGTCCCTCTCCAGCTTTCTTGTAGGCCCCCTTCAGGTAATGGAGAGCTGCTATAAGGTCTCTCCAGAGCCTTCTCTTCTCCAGACTGAACAACCCCAACTCTCTCAGCGTGTCCTCACAGAAGAGGTGCTTCAGCCCTCTGATCATCTTCGTGGCCCTGCTCTGGATGCACTCCAACAAGTCCGCATGCTTCCTATGTTGGAAGTTGATGCAGTGTTCCGGGAGGGGTCTCACGAGAGTGTAGTAGAGGGGTAGAATCACTTCCCTCGACCTACTGCTCACACTTCTTTTGATGCAGCCCAGAATACAGTTGTTTTATTTTACATATGTCTGAGCATAGTTTACAGGAGGATCTGCTCCATTATCTTGTCAGGACAGAGATGACACTGATAGGTCTGTAGTTCCATGGGTCTTTCTCCTTTGCCTTTTTAAAAACTGTGGTTATGTTTTCCTTTTCCACTCACTGGGAACTTCACTGGACTGCCACAACTTCTCAATTATGATTGATAATAGCTTAGCCACTTTCTCCACAAATTCCCTCAGGACCTGTGGGTACATCTCATGAGGTTCCATGAGCTTGTGCACCTTCAGTTTCCTTAGATGGTCCTGAAACTGATCTCCTACGGCAGGTGGTTTTTCATTCTCTCAGTCCTTGCCTTTTCCTTCTGTGACTTGGGAGGCATGGCTGGAGCATTTGCCAAGGAAGACAGAGACAAAAAAGCTCTTGATTACCTCAGCCTTTTTCATGTCTCAGGTAATCAGGTCTTCTGTTTCCTTCAGGAGAGGGTCCACATTTCCCTGGTCTTCTTTTTATCACCAATGTATATATAGAAGTTTTTCATGTTGTCCTTGATGTCCCTGGACAGATTTAATTCTAGCATGGCTTTAGCTTTCCTAACCAGATCACTGGCTGTTTATATTCCTGCCAGGCTGCCTGTCCTTGCTTCCACCCTCTGTAGGCTTTTTTATTGTGAGTTTGTCTAGGAGTTCCTTATTTATCCATGCAGTCCTCTTGGTGTTTTTGCTTGACTTCATCATGAGCTTGCAAGAGGTGCTCCTTAAATATTAAGCATCTTTCTTGTGCTCCTCTTCCCTCCAGGGTTCTATCCCATGGTACTCTAGTGTTGTAATAGATAAAAATAACCCGGGATGGGTTTTGGGGCCCCTGCAGTCTTCCTGAAAGCGTGGCATGTGTCCGGCGGTGCCATGACGCATTCGGCGGTGCACACACACACACACACACAAAGGCGTACTTAGTTAAGGCAAAGAGTCGGAGGGGTTCTCCTCATGTGTTCCATGAAATAGGTTTATTCCATGAATCGTCAAGGAAGTAGAGAACCCAGAACAATGGAGGGTTCAGGGTTTTATCCCAGGGGCAGTGGGGGCGGAGAGAACAACATGGACCAATGGGTTGAGGGTTAGGGGGCGGAGAGAAGGCAGGGCAATACAACTTTAACTAATAGGGACAAACGAGGGGAAGAACAGGGTACAGGGATAAATGGGATGCCTGAGTAAGGGAGAACACTCTAGAACTGAAACTTAAAAGGGAACAAGGAGTAACAGGCTGCTCGGTCACTCCTGTGGCTGGCTCAAACACCACAGCAGCCCCTGCTGCAGGGTCAGCCACCTCTACACTCTAGGAAGCAGAACCCTGAAGAAGCCACAGTCTACTTCCCTAAGCCCAGCATAATGAGCTTGCTGTGAACCCTCCTTGCTGCCCTAAGGACCTTAGACACCACTATTCCATGGTCACTACAGCCCAGGCTGCGCTTGAGCTCCATATTCCGCACCAGTCTCTCCTTGTGTTCCAGCATAGCACCTCTCCTCATTGGTTTCTTTGTCATCTGGAGAAGGAATTTATTCTCAAGGCATTCCAGGAGCCTCCTGGATAGCTTATGCCCTTCAGTGTCGCCCCTCCAACAGATAATTTGGGTGACGTAAGTCCCCCATGTGGACCAGGGCTTGTGAATGTGAAGCTGCTCCTGTCTCTCTATAGAGGGCCTCATCCACTCAGCCATCCTGTCAGGCAGACTGTAGTGCTTCCCCACCATAATGTCACCTGTCCCTGCTCTTGCTTTAATCCTGACCCATAAGATCTAGGCTGGTTTCTCATCCACACGCAGGTGGAGCTCAATGCATTCCAGCTGGTCATTGACAGAGACGGCAACACCACCTCCTCATCTCCCCTGCCTGTCCTTCCTAAAAAGCCTGTATCCTCCCATTCCAACAGTCCAGTCACAGGAGCCAAAGACCATGTCTTGATGATGCCAGTAAGATCATAGACCTCTAGGTGTGTGCACATCTCTAACTTGTTCTGCTTGTACCTCACCCTGCATGCTTTTGCACAGAGGCATTGTGACCCCAATGAAGTGACTTACTGGATGAAACAGCAGGAATTCTCTTGTGTTGTAGACAAATACTAAATGTTGGCCATGTGCTGTGAGAAATCAATGGTTGCAGGCAAATTGAAGAGAGGCTCCATGTCGACCTTGACACATTTGTGCTGCACATAGGCTTTAAGTTCTAGGAGCAGGGCTGGTCAGGAGTTGTCCACAGCTAAGAAATAAGGTGCAGCATAGTCATCACAGAAACTACTCAATACATGATTGCATTCAGTCATGCTACCTAACACATTACTAATTCAACTCATGAATCACAAAGGCTGGTCTTTGCAGGCATGAGATGTTTGCAGCATGATTAAATCAGAACTTCACTGAAGAAAAGGAAAAGATAAAAGGGAAATGAACAGACCAATACATAATTACTCATTCCCTAATGTACAACAGCAAAATTTACTTAAAGCTGATTTAAAAAATATTTAAATACTCAGTATTCTGTTTGAGGTACCTGTCATTGCAGCTTGCTGTGTTCCAACTTCTACAGTGACACATCACTCTGTGACAGCTGCTGTGCTCTGTCCTGGATCTTGCCCAGCAGCAAAATCTTGCCATGCTGCAGGAAGAACGGCCACTCCTGCTCCACTACTTCCTCTGCCTAATCACCACTAAGCACTAGCTGCTAGTGTTGGTGACTTTCGGGGTTTAGTAACAAATAAATAGAATAGAAAACATAGTTCCCTGCCTTGTTTTGTTGTTGTTGTTGTTTTTTAATGACTCGTCTCTTCTGCCTTCACAATCATAGAATCTATGGCTCTAGCTTCCTTTTTAATATTAATACTTATGATTTGGATACCCTTCAGCTCAGGCATACTTAGATATATTTTCCCCAGTTTTGCATGCTGTCTGAGCTAGATGTTGTCCTGTACTTTATGGCAGACCTACTTTTTAAATAGCAATTTATGATGCATAAATACAAATGTTTAAGCATGTTTAAGGCGTATACACTCTTCCATTTTTGCTTATTTCTCAGCAAGGTTTGAAAAAAGCACTCCTTTCCTTCATAGCAGCTGAGGGAGTTCTCTTCATTTTTAGAGACTCCACCACCAGGCTTAAGAATACAAAGCAAATATGCACTGTGAGTTTGCAGTGGGCATTCAAGTCAGTGGTGTTAATTGTCTTGTGGTTATGGAAGACATGAAGGTGCTAATCAGATCTGAAGGCTGTTTAGGTCCCTAGTCATCTCTGATGTTTTTAGGGGGGAAAAAAAAGAAAAACAAAACAAAACAAAAACAAAAACCAGTAAAGATTTGGCTGTTTCTTTAGGCCTGAAAGACCTTTGGAAGCCTTAATTTCTTTGCATTATGGGTACTCTTTTGCTGCATATCACTGTAACTTATTTATTAACGTTGTGGATATTTTGAGGATTATTTCATTAATACTTCAAACATGTTGAAGTATAATGAAATGGGAGTAGTTTAAATATCTAAAAGGATTAGAGACTAGTACAACCTCATTAATGAATCCTTTACTTAAACTGGTAATATCTTGGTTAGTAGCCCATTACTGCCACTGCTTTAAGTAATAAAAGAATAGCTTATGTCTTAAAAATCAATGCCAGGTTTCCAGGAGAAAGTAATAGTGCCTTGAAATACTGCAGGGCAATCCTATTATGTACATGATTGGTTTTGACAGTTCTGTGGGTTCAGGAGAAAAGTCTGAAACTGTCTTCCTCTGCTAAATGTCTTTAGCATTAGGCACTATATGCAGTGAGTGTGCAAAGCTGAATTATGTGTCATGCTATCTTTTTTCTCTAAAAATTCAAGGAGTGGAAGTGGATTCAGATATCTGGTAAGCAGTTGCCTTAAAAAAAAAAGAAATCTTTATTAAACTAGAGAAAATACATCTATTCACTGAAATACCAACTTTCAAAAAAATTTTCTATTGTTCAAATAAATTGAATGCTAAAAATCCCAAAATAATGTCTCTAAGCAAAATGCATGATAAAACCAGAAATTTATGTACGAGTGCAGAGCTAACCTTCAGCACTATTTCATATAGTTCCAATCTGGATCTGAGCAGTGCAGTTCAGGCCTATGTCTGGTTTCACATATGAAGAACAATCTTTTTTGCATATCCTTTCTACCAGTTCTGTTACTGTTTCCATTCTTTTTTCTCTCCTTTTTCCTTGACAAAGAACAAAAACCCAGTGTTTATCTTCACCCGTCACTCTTGTTGCAACACTTTCTCAAGAATTTTACTTGGATTTGCTGAATATCCATGTTGATAAAAAAAAAAGAAAGTCTGACTGAGTCAAGAAAACTTGGGGGGATGGTTTGAAGGCAGATAAAATTTCTCATGCTAAAGTTGAAATGTATTTTGGAAATGTGAAGAAGGAATAATACATAACTATATCAATTTTCTTGGTATTAATTTAAAACATGTAAGATCCATCCTACATGTACATATTACTCTCTTTAAAATTACTATGAGTGCTTTACTTTTATTATACACAGACTGAGGAGGAAGACATAAAAACCACAAGGAATCAAGGATAGAGGAACAAAGATCTCATTTATAAAAAAAATAATGAATTACATTTTTATCAAGAAAAACCAGCACAATCTACAAATTTATACAGTTTTCAGCTATTCCAGTTAGCATATATTTGCCCTGTGAAATATTGCAAGACACTCCAGACAAAAGGCACAATGTGAAAACTAAAAAGCAAAGACAGTGAGAAAGTAGTAGTAAGAGGTTTTGAAAATGACAGCTGTTTGTCCTAAAAAGAACACAATATGTGAAATTCATATATCATTTGGCACTGAAATTATTTATCAAAGTAACACAGTACTACAATCATCTTAAAGACTACAAAATTAACAGTATGCCAAAAATGATGAGAGTAAATTTGAGGAGCAATAGCTATTGGCAGCCGAAGAAAAATAGACAAGATTTATGTATATGCAAACCTTATTTTGGAAGGTTATATTAGATGCCAGAATGTCAAAAATGACAAAGCACAGGTCTGAATTTGCTGAGAGCATGCCATTTAATTTTAGGGAGTAAGACTACAGGGTATGGTGTTCCAACACTGTGGATCTATAAGGATTAATCTTAAACACTGTTTTTGCATGGTTTACCTTCAATAAAGCCATTAACAGAATGCTGAAAAAAAAATGCAGATTCATTTTTCTTTATAGTAAAACATAAAGCTTTGAGGAACAGACATTTCCTTTTGCAACTCCTCAGCAATGTGCTGAGCATTTTAAATAAGTACCAAAAAGCAAACAGTGAAAAACATCCAGATACATCTGAAATTAAGCCTTGGATGAATAATTTCAGATATCATTATTATGATGAGAAAAAGAAAAAAAAAGAAAAATAAGGATCAAGCCTGGAATCTGAAACATTCACTAAATGTAATTTATGTTTATCACATCCAAGTTTGCCATAAATAGAATTTTGCTGACTAATACTATTAAGAAAGACACATTCATATGCTTTTGGGATAGTAAATTGAACTAAGAATATCTTTTAGCAATTTAATGAAAAAATCTTCTGCTAAATCAATAAAAAAAATTAGTGTAGGCACATTTCCTGTCTTCATTACAAAGGGAGTTTGAATTATGACTTTTGGTTTAGTAAAAAGAAATAAGTATTACATTAGCAAGCTTTTTACAAAGAAAAGAAATAATTAAAAAAAAATCATTCTAGTTTAGATTCTCTTGAGCAGCTTTGAAAATCTAAAAGGGAAAATACGTGTCAGTGGTTACAGAAAAAATTTTCTCTTGTTTTTGGATAGCAGTGACCCTACCATACTGCCAACATATTGAAGCCAAAGTCTTAAATTAAAAATGCATTAGAAAGTATATAGATGAAGAAATTAACTCTATTAACATTTCAGGAAAATCAGAATTGATTCTAGAGAATTGTTAAAAGTATTGTATTTATTTAGAAATGTGCTGACTTCAACAGAAGTCAATTTGAAACAGAAATTAGCATTCTGAGTACAAGGAAGATAAACAGGAGGTGGATGAAAATGAAAGAAATTATCCAAATCAGGAAATGAATTAGAAAATGAGACATTAATGATTTCCTATATGGTAGAAAATCAGTTGTTACAGTGACACCTGCAAGAATAAAGTATGATGGGAACTAGCTTTAGCAAACATGTCTTCCATATAGTCCCATTTCATATTTGGTTTGTGAGATATACTCGATATTTGATGCATATGTGCCTCTTTTCTTAGTTCTACAGAAAATATACTTACATTATACAATACATATATAAATTACAGCAAGGGAAACGTGAATGTGATTACAAATATTAAGCTTCTTAAATATCAAAAGATACAGAGCAGGGAAGGGATGTCAATTGCTCTCAGTTTTTGTCCTTTGCTCTTGACTCCACCAGGAGGGCAAGTGAAAAAAGACCCTGAGGACAAATCCCAACTTTCACTTATGTACCTGTGAGAAAATTACTATCACTTGATATTATTTATAATGCATTATTTTAAATTTTCTTAGTGTTTCTTTTGCTTTTAATTTTACTTTGGTTTCTAACTAAGTTTTCCGTGTTCATGATGTTTCAACAAGTCATCACAGAATATAAAATAGTTGCCCTAAAAGCACAGCTGAATGTAAACATTTTATTTATTTATTTAGATATTGTACCAAACAAAAACAAACAACATTTCATTTTAATAGTTGACATTTAACATGTACTTTATCAGGCTGCAGTCACCAGTGAGTACCCAAGAGTAACCACAGAATCAATTCCTTTTGATTGTTTAACTTTTAAAAAATTTTATGCATAAACAAAATGTTTCCATGTAAAGAAAGATATTGAAAGTTTCATAGAGTTTTGAGGCCAAAGGCCTCTCCCTTTAGTGACTGAAGGACAACTGTAGAAGCCGTTGTTTTGCAGGACTGTAAACCTGCAGATTCTCCCATATCTCCTTATCTCAATAATGAGTGATATCATTGGAATTTTTTTCCCTATACTTTCTTGCAGCTGGAAGCATTGATACCAGCTGAGTATTTGAGTATACAAGTGATCTGAAAAGGTCCAATAAAACCATGAATATGTCTGAGGTTTTGTGTAAACCATTGTTGTCTTCAACACTTTATTTTGACTGGAAATAAGGTTATTAAATATCATAAATATGTATTTAAAATCCAATAGCACACTGTATCTCTTACTGAAGGAATTCTCCTTGGGAATAGAATTTAAGGAATTGCAATACTGTTTGGGAATAGATGCAGTCATAAGTAATGCTCGGGACATTAGTAAAGGATAATGCAGTGGCATTTCACAAGGTATGTACTTCTGCAACACACTGGAGAAATCTTGCCATGTTTTAAGTTGTAGAGGGATTTGACATAGATTTTAATGCAGTTAGGATTTCAGTTGACACTCTTAAAACATGAAAAAAGACCATGTGTTCTTGAACTCAAAAGTCAAGACAAAAGACAAAGAATCAGAGGGTGTGAAAACAGTATTTATCTTGCCAATACTCAATGCAAGGTAATTGGCTTTCGTGCATGACAAAATGAGTAGTAGGTACAGAGAAAGAGATCTGTGGAGAGAAGAAAGAAATAAATTTAATGAGGTGTGCAACCGAAGTAATGGTATTGTAGGTCATGAACGGAAATGTGACTTCCAAAATAGCAGGCGTAAAAAAGAAAACCCTAAAAGAGCTGAAAAAAAGGACACTTGAACATACTTATCCTTCAAAAGAAACTGTGAGAAAGTATGAACATCGTTTAATGGAACTTGTAAGCATGTGTTAGTCACTACTCTGCTATGTTAAGAGTAGACTAACTGCAATGCAAGAGGAACAGGAGCTAAAAAAAGAAAATCAACATTCATACAAGAAGTAAGCATACTAAGTTTTATACTAAGTTTGCCGATGATACTGCATTGAGAGTAGCTGTTGACTCTCTTGAAGGCAGAAAGGCTGTGCAGAGAGACCTGGACAAATTGGAGCACTGGGCAATCACCATAGGAAGCTTAGTAAAAACAAGTACCAGATTCTGCTCTGGGGATGGGGCAACTCTGGATGTTCAGACAGACTGGGGAACGAGACTGGGGAAAGGAGCTCTGCAGAAAGAGACCTGGGGGTCCTGGTCAGTGGCAAATTGAACATGAGTCAGCAGGGCCCTGGCAGCCAGGAGGGCCAACCGTGTCCTGGGGTGCATCAGGCACAGCATCGCCAGCCGGGCAAGGAAGGGGATGGTACCGCTCTGCTCTGCACTGGAGCAGCCTCACCTCAAGTCCTGGGGGCAGTTTTGGGTGCCACAATATAAGAAAGATTTTAAGCTGCTAGAGACCGTCCAAAGGAGGGCAACAAAGATGGTGAAGGGCCTTGAGAGGAAGCTGTATGAACAGCGGCTGAGGTCACTTGGTCTGTTCAGTCTGGAGAAGAGGAGACTGAGGGGAGACCTCATCGCAGTCTACAACTTCCTTGTGAGAGGAAAAGGAGGGGCAGGCACTGATCTCTTCCCTGTGGTGCCCAGTGACAGGACCCGAGGGAATGGTCTGACGTTGTGTCAGGGGAGGTTTAGGTTGGATACTAGGAAAGGGATCTTCCCCCAGAGGGTGGTTGGGCACTGGAACAGGCTCCCCAGGGAAGTGGTCACAGCATCAAGCCTGACAGAGTTCAAGAAGCATTTGGACAATGCTCTCAGCCACATGGTGTGACTCTTGGGGTGTCCTGTGCAGGGCCAGGAGTTGTATTTCAATGATACTTGAGGGTCCCTTCCAATCAGGATATTCTATGATTCTGTGATATTATAAGAAAGATACTCTGTTTTGAATTCTTAAGGCTCTGAAGTTTAATTAGGAAGAAAATTGTTTGAATGGTTTGTTATGGTTTTAGTGAGTTCTGATTGACTGAAAGTTTAGGGTTGATGGACAGGTCATTAGACCAATGGATAGCTGTCTGCGCCTCTGTGAATTTGCATATTGGGGAGCAAGAAGAAGACGGAAATCGGCCATTTAAGTCCCCGCTCTGTTTCTTGGGCGGAGGGGATCGTGGCTCCCAGGGCTCTGGCTCTGGGGCCGCGGCCGCACCTGGCCCTGCCAGTTCTCCGGCAAGCAGTGGCCAAACCTGCAGTCACCGGGAGGGGGTTGCTCCATGCCAGCAGCTATGAAACTGCTGCGAGCCACCTACACCCTGGACCATGCGGTGACAGCGAAAAGCCTCGGGACCGCGCGGTGCTGCGGCCCCGAATCTCTCCACGGCGCAGCGTGGTTTGCACTGATATTGGCTAGACACTATCACATAGCCGATAACGGGAACACACGGCAAGGAATCCAACCCTCCAGGCATAATTTGCAGATACTAATTCCTCTACCAGGTTAGAGAGAATGAAAGATACAGTAGTACGGAGAAAGCAAACATGGCGCCGGCCACGTGGAAAGACCTGACATGAGCACCGGGATCAGAGAAAGAGAACAGCTCCACCAAATATAGAACTGAGATTTTGTTCTGCAAGCTTCAATGAGCTGTAATGTGATAGACTATTTCTCTATAATACATTTTTATGGTACATTGCGGGGATGAAGTCCACGGTAAAATCTGAGGCAGTTCCCACGCTGGGCGTATGCATTTTGCTGAGGCTTTTGTGATGTTGAAAAAGAGGAATTTTTTTACTTAGGCTGGGATCACTCCTCCTTAAAAAGATTACCCCATGGACTATAAATATATATGACCCACACTAGCCGTTTGCAAGTTGTCGTGGGAGAGAAGTGGTTAATAAAGTTATAGCAAAAGAAGACTCTTTTCTATGTATAAAGAAGGACTCTTAAAAATCCCATGTTTTGTCTTCCCTTTGCCTGATCGGTAAGAAAGGTTGGGAGGTACTGGAGGGAGAATGAGTTTCTGGAGATTTGCCTTAATATGTTTTCATTCTTCTTTTCATTATTAGTTCTGTTAGTAATTGTAATAAAATCTTTTTAAAATTTTAAGCTTTTTGCGCCTGTTCTGCTGTTGTAGTTCTTTCGTTCTCCTCAAAAATCCATAGTTCTCGTTACGAAATTATATTTTGTGGTGTTTGGTGCTTAGTCCGTGCCCAAATGACCACAATGGTTGAACAGAGACTCCTCATACAAAAGTGGAAAGAAATTATGAATGAAAATATGGCTTATAAGCCAAGAACAGGAGCAAAACCTTAGCTGTTGGCACAAACTCCTAGTAGTCCATTTCTGTAGCCCAGAACGAACTAAATGAAAATTAGGTGGAATGATGTGTTAGCAGAATGTTAGATGAAAAACAAAAGAAGTAATTGAGAACATACAGTCCATTTCCAGACACTACCAAAAATCTGGACAAGATGAATTTGCTGGTAACTAATCACAAACAAAACAAGAAAAAATGCATTTTATAACTATTTTAACAACAAAGTATCAATTATTCTAAGCAGAAAAATAAAATAATTTTTTTTAAGTAGTGATGAAAAGCAATCAAAGGATAGCTGAAATCCACAACTTCACAGAACCAAAGATACCCTCCTACTATCGGCTTATTGAAGTCATCAAACTAAAGCTTAAATTGTTCATAGCCCTGAATCATAGTCATTGAGGTCAAAAGAGACCTCTGAATGCCATCTAGTCCAGCTCCCCTGCTCAAAGCAGGGCCAACCACAGTGTTTCTCAGGACTGCTCGTCTGTGTTTTGAGTGTTTCCAAGAACTCCACAACCTCCTGGTGACTTATTCTACTGCTGGATCATGCTTAAAAAAAAAAACAACTCATATTTAAGTGGAATTTCTTGTGTTTTAATTCGTGCTTGATGTGTCTTCCTTTTTCACCGGACACCACTGAGAAGAGTCTGACTTCCTGTTTCTTCATCCCTTCACGTATTTATACACACCAATAACCTGCTCCTTCCAAACCACACTTTTCTGCAGGCTGAACAGTTCCAGGTCTGTCAGCCTCTCCTAGTTTCACAGATGTTCCTGGCCCTTAATTTTTTATGCTCTTTTCTGGCTTTGCACCAATATGTCCATATATTGTGCTGAGGAGACCAGAACTGGACCCTGTAGTCCAGATTTGTTTCACAAGTGCTGAGTAGAGAGGAAGGTCACCTCACCTTCAACCTGCTGGCTGAACTCTACTAAATGCAGCTCAGCATACTGCTGGCTGCCTTCACCATGTGGACAAAGATTCTTAGTTTATCTGCGAGTAGAGAGCCTGAGTTTTGTCAGTCATGTTTTCAAGATTTTTTTCAGTGTGATGATTGAGAACAATCAAAAATATTCATCTACAATAAAATAACTCCATGAACTTGAACCCAAAGCATGATGCTACACTAGATGACCAGACTTTTAATCCATTGTTGATGAAATTGATGTTTTATAAACATTGCCCATAAACGTTAGCCTTGCCCATCTCTCTCTTCTTTTAAATTTAACTGGTAATTTCATCCACTGCAATTTTCATAGGAAAAGCTATTGACCAGAAAACACTGCCTGCAATTTCAAAATATAGTCCTCAAATCTGAAAGCATACTTCTAACTTTTTAGGGTGTCTTTTGTGTGTAAAGCATTAATACAGAATCTCAGATTTTAACTAGAAAATGGATTTAACTAGAATGCTGATTTGTATTTTTTTCTCTCAGTGGTTGAAAAAAATTACTCATTTCCAATCCTATGATGTTTCTCTTGTCTGATAAAGAGCAAGTAAAAAAAAGGATTATATTTGTTACTATTTTTTTCCAGATAGAACCTCCTATATTTCATATTCATAAATTTGGAGGTACTCTTAAGCTTGGTGATTTCTTTAAAATCTACTTGTAATTTGTATTTTATTATTCATACAGGTTATTGTGTTGATATTCTGATGTTCATTAAAATTCACAAAATTTTTATTCAATTACCAGAATCAGAGAAACAGAGATAGAAATTCACATTGAATTTATGCCATCCTTCAAACACATGCTCAATGTTAAACAGAAAAAGTTCATATTGAGAAAGATCTTAAGAGTAGTGAAGGATTCTACTCTGAACTGAAAGTCTAAGAAAAGTAAATAATCTGCATAGATTTGTATCACTACAGAAAATATGAAACTCAGATTTTTCAAATTATAAACTAAAAAGTTTATTTGAATTTGACATGCTCGTGCTTTGATCTGTATTTTGTTACCAAAGCCTCGTAAGTTTCTCACAATAAATGTAAATGACTATGGTTTTGCTCCCTTTGCCTCTTAATGCCATGTCTTTTGCAGTCATACCATATTCGATGAGAAGATTATCAGCAAAATTTGAACTCTATTCCTAAAGAAGATGGAAAGAATAATCAGAATTTCTATCTATGTAACTAAATACCTTTGTTCTTATTCCTGAAACTTTAAAGACTAAGTGATCTGGCTATATCTGGTCATATAGATGCCAAATTCCTGCAACTTTTTCTGATTAAAATGATGAATTATGACTAATTTTAAAATTGTTTCACAGTTCAATAAAGCCCTCAAAAACCAACAACATAAAAACCCTTTTAAAGTCTATTAGCATGTGTAAATTAGTCTTTTTAGAATGCATACTGATGTACAAATTGATTGCTGTTTCGAAGACATTTTCTTTAAAGTACATACTACTGTGATTTGTGAGGTGTACTAATTTGAAATCCAGACAGCTAGAGAGGTAAGTAGTAAAAAATTAAAATGGTGAAGTACTACTGATACATAAAAATTTTAATTTTCTCCTTTCCTATACTGGTCTTGTAAAAAACCCTGATAAATAGCAAACTAAATCTGCACGAATACTACAGGGTAACAAAAAAGAAATTAATAATGATTTGAGAAAAAACCCGAGTGTGTCTTTTTAATTTATATCTTCTTGAAAGCATATGTCTTTCCACAGTTCTATCAGAAATTTGTATCACACAACAGATCAAGAGACTACACACAACCACTCAGTGATTTTATCACGACAAAGGGATTCCAGGGCTGTTCTTTAATTCCAGTGCTTGGGAATCTAGACAAAAGCAAATAGGAAAAAATGCTAAATAGTACTAATGACTTGGTACACAAATATGAAAATAACACTTGTAATCAAAGTCAGTGTTTTTCATTTGACAGGAAAAGAGCTTTTAGTCGTCTCAATGGGTTCTGATCACATTTTGTCTCAGGAGGATGTACTAATTATGCATTTTACCACCATCCATTTGAGTTAGGAGAGAATTTATCTAAATTGCTTTTTGTATTTCCATCTCTGGCCTTCCAAATAACTTGCAAAGGAATGGGATGTTGCTAAACATTCCTCTTTTGAACAGCTTCAAGGCAAAGGTTATATCTGCCACATAAAACGCTGTCATCTCCAGAGCACTCAGCAGCTTAGGCTTCACACGTTTATTTTTTCAGGCTCTGCTATTGCTGCACTTCTCTCTCTGCAGTGGAGCAGCTGTACCCCGGGGTTCAGGCAGCTTTATACTGTAGAACCTCTGCCTGGCTCCTTTTGAGGACAAATATGTTATGAATACTTAAAACTTGTGTTGCCCCCAGTTTCTACTTCATACACCTTTTCTGCAACACTTGAACAAAGAATGTGAGAAACTGTTTCAGTGTCTGTTTAGGAAAATAGGTTACTGCTTCTCTCTTGAGCTCCACAGTTCTATCAATCATCATCAACATATTTATCAATAAATTCTTCTGTCAGTACTGTCCCATCAAGGAACAGGCATATTGTGAGAAGTCTAATCCAATTGAAGTGAGCCAAGTAAAGGATACACCATATCTAGAAACTACACAATATATTCAAAAGTCTTTGAAAATCCCTCTACTTTGCTAAGCTCCTGAAGCAAGTTCTGTGAGAGTGAAAGATGTTTCCATCTATTAAGTGAAAGATGTTTCCAGTGTTCACAGTCACTAAAAGAATTAATTCAAAAGTAAAAACGTTCAACTGCAACTTCAATTCAGAGAGAGATGACAAGTTCTACTGCCACACTAAAGCAATTTATTCCACATAGTTCACACAAACCTATGTTTAATATTACCCTCAGAACAGGTTGCACTGTGTTAATCAAATATGTACGTCAGATTTTTATTGAACGGGCTTTGCTGCACAATCTGTACCAAACTCTCTTCTATAACTGAGTCACTTTTTGCTTACTGAAAAGAACACCATGAAGTAATGACTGCTGAAATTGTGAGTCCATGATTTTCACAATTCAGTAACCTGAAGAGGTCCTATGTATCAGAGAGGATGCCTAGGAGATAGGTCATGAAAGTGTTTTTTGTTTCTGAAAGCTGTTATTTAATCTGATGGCCAGGGAAAACTGGACAATAAAAACTTATTTAAATGAAGATGTGATAGTTCAGGAAATGAAAGCCTGATATGCTTCAGAAAGAAAAATTAAATAAATCCACCTTGTTAGTTGACTTAGAATTCTCGACCTATGTATCTCACATTTTCTGGGCAGTTACGACAATTGATTCTTTGTATGTTCCTGAAGGAGAAGTTGAACTTAACCCAGAATCACTAGAAGCATAGAATGACTGTATAGTAACAAAATCATAAATGTGTTTTTACAGTAATTCTTATAAACATTCACTTTGATCTGAGAATTTGTACTTTTTTCCTTTTTTTTTTTTTTCTTGGAGGAGTAAAGGGGGATTTCTTTATTCTCCTTGATACAGAAGAATGCTCTTTTCAAATATCAAGTACCTCTTCCTTTTCAGACCAGAGTACATCAGCACTGCTCTAGTGTTCATCATTCTCTCAGAGAAGCCATTAGGAAAACTTCAACATGCTGAATTTTTTCTTTAAACAACAACAACCACAACAAAATCCATTGACATTCTTTTTCTTAAAAAAACCCCCAAACATTTCTGACTCTTAAATTGTGGATCCTGACGCTACTGTTATCTTTGAGGACATGTACAAGTTCTACGGTGCCTGGTTCTTTGATAATTTAACTCCAGTGAGGAATGTCAGCAGCACTCTGCCTTCTATGTCTGTTATTTTAGGACAGAATCCTTGATATCCTCAAGGTCTTTTCATTACAGATTGTCTGTTATTCTCTCCTCCTGTAGTAGGTAGTGCAAAAATTGCCTGATAAAAATATGTGAACTATGCTCATCCAATAACTCCTCCTTAAGAAACTTAAAAAACCACAGTCTTACTATCCTAACCACACCATAGAGAGTCTGCAAAATTATTCTCAATTTTCAGAGTATCTTTCCCTGATGTGTTTTTCCACCTTTCCTCTTTTCCTCGTACCGCTCATGTACACACATTTTTTTCAAAAATTCTTGTCAATATTGCCATGTCACACATTCTTCAGAAAAAAAGAGGATAGATTCATATCACTACTTTTGGGACATTTGCCAGAGAAATACATTAAAATGCATTCACCTTTTTTCTATAAGAATAGAATTCTGCAGTGTGAGTTTCTGTCTCCTCTGAAAACTGGAACAATATTGTCGCCCTATGAGTAAAGCACTGGGCAAACATTGAACAGGGCTCAATTCTGAGGCGCTATTTTGATCCAATTTTAAGATGAACTCTCTACAGAATTTTTTTTTCCTGAGAATACAGAAAATATTAAGTAATTTCAAAGATACACAGCCACAGAAATAGTTCAAATATTCTTACAAGTATGATATTATTTCTATCCTTCCCAACCTGAACAACATGTGGTTCTTTCATATGACACTTGAAGCACCATCTGCCTAACCATAATCAAATGATTGTAAACTATCATTTGTGTAATAGTATACAATGAGTATGATTCTCATCATCTCCATAGCATAAACTTTCACTTTATTTCTGATTATTTTGCCCCTTCATTGTATAAATTGAAGGCAGAGAATTCCTACACTATTCTGGAATTAACTGCCCTCTCTCTTCCTCTTCCTCTTCCGCTTCCTCTTCCTCTTCCTCTTCCTCACTCAGTCTCCTGTTCCAGTAAAGAATTGGTATCTTTCTAATATCTGAAGGTTATATAACATGAAAAGAAATCATTTTTTTAACCTTTCTAACCTATTTCTAACAAGTTTCAATATTTCCAATAATCCATAAAACAGTGTTCAAAGATAAAGTATTCTGGATTTTTTTTAAGTAATAATGAAAAAAACTTTTTTTTTCTCTTCTTTGCTAATGTGCTTAGACACTTTATACTTTTGTTGCTTCCTTTGATTTCAGAAATAGGATGTTTTTTGTACTGTAGAGTGGAGAATATGAATCTTTTCATATGAAGTGTTTGCATATGTTTGCAAAATTCAGACTTCAGTGGCTATGCATGGAGAGAATCTGAGAAAAAGCTTCCCGTCTATTCTCTAAAATATACTGTACAGTAATCACAGCATGATGGTACAGTAGAGTACCATTAATGAACATAATCTAAACAATAAATAAATAAATGAACAACACTTGGCATGTTGTTGCATGTATACTTTATGTCATCAGCAATATGACATGTCTCTAAAGTAAATTACCTGAGGGGGAAAAATAATTATTGCAGTAAAGGACAGTAAGGAAGAGAAGTTTTGACCAGCCTAAACTGAGCTGAGAAAATGCTGATCTAATGACACTGGCATAAAAATAATTGTATGAACACTGGAGCATGAAAGCCAGTGAAAGATTTTTAATGGTACTGAGATGCTATTTTTGTCCAAATATATATAGAAATAATACCATAAATTGTGATTAGTACAGTAAATGTTTTTGCTACCTCTTCATTTATGGTAAACAGAGAACAGAATCCTTTCTCTGACAAGCTTTTTTATCTCGAAAGATGCAACTCTCTTTCAAGTGATATACCCAAGAGAAATAGTGGTGTATATTTTACAATATTGAATTTTTCGACCATGGTCTTTACAGGTTCTCAAGTAAATAGGCATTGTACTAAAGAGATCACAATATCCCCATTTTTTCCAATAATTCTCAGGATTATGGAGGGAATTTTGAAAATTAGGAAGCATGCAGATTGCATCCAATACTTAGACAATAAGAAGCTGCAGGTAGAATTTCTTTATCTAAAATATATCCATACAAACAACAGATGCCAGAATTACTTAAGTATAAAAAAGGTAAAAATCATACATCTTTCTCACCCAAACCCCAAGATGTACCCTTGGGGGAAGATCACATCAGGGAATACTTAGGCAAATTTGACAAATATAAGTCCATGTGCCCATGACTGGATGAAGATATAAGTCCTGAGGAAGCTGTCTGGGTGGTCTGCAAGACCACTGTCACTCATCTACGATATCCACCAGCTGTCTCTGCAGTCATGGATACCTACCACCAAGGCCTAAGGACTTGTGGATGTCAAGTTTGTCAAGGTGTTCTCTAATGGTGAGGCTCAGTATTATAAAAGACCTGATATAACACAGGGGAATGTTTGAGAGAAATACTCCAAGGAACTCCAGGACACAGTTAGAGAACTATGCAGTGTAGCAATCAGGCAGACTGTGACTGATAATTCTTTCACAGTGCAGACATACAGCCAATTTTTGTACTTCACAACTATATATGCATTAAACCATACTGGTCATTGCAGAGTATCACTGCTTTAGCTGAAAGAAAAAACAAATTATTTTTGAAGTGTCTTATTTACTTTCTTTTAGCAATGCTTCATATTTTAGTGAAATACTGTGAAGAAAGATGTCCCTTTTGAAACAAAAATGTGCTGTCATGGAGGTCACATAGGAGACATTTAACCCTGCTTTTGTGTATCATCTTGAAATCCAAGTAGAAGGCTGGGAAAAAGGCAAGAAATGTATTGTTTGTTTTTTACAGTGAGACAAGATAAAGGAAAATCATTAAGTTACCATTGGCAATAAAGAAAAGGGACTATTCTGTGAGACTGAGCATATCTCAGACAAAGACATGCCCTTTCCCTCCCTAACAGAGCAGGTTATCAGTCAGAGTGACTTAAAAGCCCTTTTTTATAGAGTCCTGCAAAATAAAAATTTAGCAAAAGTAGATGCTCTTGCAAGTTAACCTCAAGCACTCTTTCCCCCATCCTGCCTTGAAGCTTGCCAAGCCCTTTTTGGTGTTAAGACACTAACATACTTTTTATCTCCAACTTCCAGGCAAAATAGTAAATTCATGTTTTTCACCATATCCTCCTCAATGAATTGCAAAGAACTACATTGCCTCTTGCACAGGGATCAACTGCTTCACCCTAGGATAAAATGCACTCCAGCACTGTCAAATGCCCCTTTCCTACCCGTACCATCTCCATCAGAAGAGACATGAAGAGTAAACACATGACACAATTGGTAGGCCAAGATTTTACCTGCACAACAATTAAGTAAAGTATATGCCTACATGGATAAATGAAGGGAACTTGACAAAACACTAACGTAAAAATAAAGCATACAAGAGATGCACGCAGGGATGTGGGTTAAGATGAATATAAAGACATTGTCAGAGCTTGCAGGGATGAGGTTAGGAGAGACAGTGTGGCTCAGGGACTAATAAAGGGGACAATACAGTTTAACATCTTCATTCATGACCTGCGGGATGATCAAGTCTGTGGATGATTCAAAACTGTAGGGAGCTGTTCATACACCATGGTTGTGCTGCCATTCAGACGGGCAATTCAGACCCTGCAACAGTACCTGCTGGAGGACAGTAGGCTGGAAATCAGCCTTCAAGAAAATGACATCGGGGTCCTGGAAGACAGCAAATTTAACATGATCCAACGATGTCTCCAGTAGCAAGAAGGCCAACAACATCTGGAGCTACATTACGAGTATTGCCAGCAAGTCAAGGGGAGGTTACCATTCCCCTTTACTGGTGAGATCACATGTAGAGTTCTGGGTCCATTCTTGGACATCTCAGTATGAAAAAAGACAGGGACACACTGGAGCGTGTCCAGCAAGGGACCATAAAAATTATTAAAGGACTGCAGAATCTGTTGTATGAGAGGCTGAAAGAGATGGGACCGCTCTGCCTGAAGAAGATGAGCCTTGGAGGGCTGGGGAGGGAGAAGGAGGACATAAGGAGATTATAAGGCTATTGCAGTAATTTTCTTCCTTGTTTTTCTGTTTTTCTCACTTTGGGAAAAAAAAAAACAATACCCAAAACCAACAAATCAAAGCAACAAACAAAAAAAACCCGCACCAAAGATGGCGCTGTAATACCTTTAAGGTGATCCTAACAAGGAGAACAGAGGAAACCTTTTACCAATCTCCATGAAGAAAAATAAATAAAAGATCAAACTGCAAAAAACATGCCCTTTGTAATTGTAAGGAAAGCTGAAAATTAAAAAAAAAACCCAAACTTAAAAATAATCTTGTCAAACAAAGTATTTATTTGCTACTGTCTCCAGTGAAATGATGAGGTAACACATACTGTAAGGTCCAGAAATGCACTTTTCCCCTTTCACAAGATTACCTTGCTGCACTCAGGGTCAGCTTGCTTATTAAAGTTGTTGCAAAAAGCTGGAACAAACCTCAATGGCAGCTTCCCTCTGCTTTTTTTAGGAGCTGCTTTTAAGCTGATGTCTTTGTTCCTGGCTCTCACCTGAACTATCTGTCAAAGAGCAATAAGAAGGGGCTGGTCTGCAGAGCAAGGTGTACCAGGCGCAGAGAACCACCACACAGCCAGCAGGGCAGTGACCTCACAAACATGGACACAGTCCACTGTGCCTGAGCAAGGAGAACGGTTCTGGGATAATGCACGATCAGCAATGACTCAGTAAGATCACAGTAAGAACACAAAGTCAAGATTGAAAAGTAAGTCACGCCTACAGGATAGGATGAGGGAGGTATAAAAGCATCTGCAGATGCAGTGCCGGAGCAGGCACAGTGTGGTTTACAGGAGGTCCTGCAGGCAGGTCCCAAGCAAAGGTGGTGGAAGGGAACATCTGCTGAGGCTTCTTCCAGCTCTTCACAGCAGCTCTTCCTACCTGGCAGTCAGCTAAACTCCCAGAAGCAGGGAAGTGAACTCCAGGTCCTGAAACACAACGTAAGAATTCCCATTAAGATAATGATTCTTCAGATAAAGAAAGAACTCTCCAAGAAAACATATCGTAACCTTCTGAGAGCAAAATGCAGACAGCTGGGCAGAATTTGGTGAGACAATCTCTAAATCAAATAAAAGTAAGTTCAATTATTTTTTGTCTCTGAGGAAGAAATAAAAAATTCACATATTTTGCATTGCTCTTACTTTTTTATTTTATCCCTATTACTCTTGTGGGTTAGTCATTACTAGTCTGCCTTTCACTGCACACGAAGAACCATTTCTATTTCTGATTACATCAAAATCTAAATCCATCATAGCTGATTAGGGTTTAGATCCTGTAGAGAATTCTAGGCAGCCTAGAATCTCTACTAAACTTTGATCAATTTTCATGATGGCCAGTTGTCAATCTTCTGCTGCATATTCCTGATTATGTACAAACAGGTATTTTTGACAGTAAATATACATGATAACTAAATAAGATTGAAATTTAGTCTATTAACCAAAATCCTGTGAATCTTATTCTCACTACTTTTAATTGTATTTCAGGTTCAATGACACCAAATACCAGATGTGGTTCAGAAATATTTGCAACCTTACATTTGTACGTTTCTCAGTATTAAGTACATCTAAAATATGTATTTAAAACTACATTGACATATATCATCACTTGACCTGTCTGGTAGGTAATTTCTACTCCATTTGGCAGGTGGTTCTAGTTAAAACATGACTGATATATTACATGTGTTTGTTTGGGGTTTTTTTCTGGTTTTTTTTGGCTTGGTTTGTTCGGGGTTTTTTGTTTGTTTTAGGGTTTGGGTTTTTTCCTCTGGAAACTTCTGAGGAAAATTTAAATTGGCTTAAATCAGAAAGATTGTATATATAACTCCAAGAAGTGAAAAAGTCATTGAGTACTTGCAATGAAGCACGACTGAGGATGAGTTTCTCCTGTGTCATTTGGTTACAGCCTTCTCTGCTACTTAGCAGATATAATTTCCTGCAGTAGGAAATACACTGGGACACTGCACGTTATCTTTTACTTCACTACAAATGTGGCATTCACGTGTTAAACCCTGTCGTCAAGAGCAGTATAATTCTGCCATCCATTAGCAATTCAGAGTAATGTTTCCCTGGGCTTTCTCTGTGCAAGCTAGAGAAATAAACTCAAAACCTATTTTAAAGAATTACATTTGTTTATAGTTTCTATTTAGGTCTTTGAATTTTTTTTTTAGGTATACACCAGGAAAATCATATATCCTATTCAAATTGATGATATAATACAGAGCTCAGCTCTGAGGATTAGCTATGTTTTATCGGCTTCTCTGGTTTTTGTGCCTGGAGCATTTTCTATTGTCTTCATTGTTCAGTAGAAAAATATTTGGATATTGTGAGTTTAAATATTGGATAACAGGAATCTCACAGGCTAAAGATAAATCTTTTTAATAGGCCTGTTTGCCAGAATTTGAAACCCCAACAAAAAACTTGAGTACATACTAGGGTATCTGTTTTCTCAAAGCACATAGGCAAAATTCTGCAGGTCTAATTCAATGACAAATTGCAATAAATATTTTACAGAAGCACAGGGAGAGATATTATTTGTACTATAGCACTAATTACATTTTGCTCCTCATTGTGCAGTAATCACATTTTCAACTTAAAATCATCATTTAGACTCTACTGTGTGTTGTAAGTAAGCAGTGTACAGTGCATAGCATCTTGACTCCTGTTACTGCAGTGCCACTAATAAGAATAAAATATAAAGAAATTTAAAGCAACATTTTCCTCCATATAGATTTTCTTCTGAAATTCAAGGTTTATACATGACTCAGAAGAAACAGTGATACCAATTTAAAAAGCAGCAAAAGTTGAACACTGACAGCCACGTAGTCTATAAATATATTGTTATTAAGAATTTCTTGTGGAAAGGTATGAAAATGGACATAATACACTACTCAAAACAAACTAATCGTTTTCATCAGGCTCCAAATAACATAAATTCACAAAATATGTAAACCTTCTTGGACAACAAAACCCATAACAGGGAAGTATTGAGCGCATGCAGGCAAACAACATCAGTGGCTCCACATGATGCAGGACACAGTCCAGTAGTGAATACTACTGCAGGAAAAGCAACTTTCAAAATTCCCAGCAAATTCAACATTTCTACTCTTGCATTTCTCCTTTTGAAATTGTTCCCAGTTTGATCCTTCTAAGCCTTGCAAGACAATGTTACTTAACATAATGCCACCAAAGGACCCTCCATCTTTTAACCCTTAATGAAAATAGACTTTACTCCCCACCAGAAGTTTACAGCTTTCTGAGGCAGCTGCACTATGCTATGTGTTAGAAAAACATCTTTCACTATGTCTCTATGACTCTTGCACGGTGGAGCTGGTGATGAAGACAATAAGAGCACAACTAATTTACCTCTATTTTGCAAGACTTCAGTATCAAGAACAATGAAATTACAGAAGTATGGGTTGTGAGAAAAATTCTGTAACTGGCAGTCCCATCATATACTGTGCTTATTGCTAGAGGCAGGTCTTAGATTTTGTATCAAACTTGCTGCTCCTCAGAACTGAGGTTTGTTGGACGTCAAACCTGTGCTTTGTTTTAACTTGGTTAACTACAGCAGAATTCTTTTTTCTCCAGCTAATTTCTTTGATGTATCTTTTTATAGTGCAACCTTAGTTTTATAGGCATAGTTGCCTCAAAGAGTTATTTTGTTTAGAATTAGGCATTATTGACCATGCTATAATGATGCAAGATAGCTCAAGATAGGCTACTATGATAGCAGAGCCCTTGAAGTGGAGACCTAGGAGGCTCCAAAATACAGGCATGGGATGACAAGAGATGGGGCAAAGACTGGCATGGAGAGAGAGCATTATTTTTTGCCCTTTAACAACATTCTGACCTTGAAAAAAAGGTAACAAACAAACAAAACCAAACTGTCATGCTGGGAATTGCAGTCAGTGGCTGAAGGTCATACTGGTGGAGTAAGTGCATCTTAGTGATGTATATAGGTTACTGAACATATATATATATATATATATATTTATGTATGTATGTCACTTTCAGATTTCACTACTGTCAGCGTTTTAGGGAACAGAAACTGCTTCCAATGAGAATTCGGTCTCCACGCAAATATTTAATTTCTGAAGCTACAGGCCCTACGGCAACTGTGAATTTTCATGAAGATCCTTTTATTTTTAAGTACAGCCATTACTTTTTCTGTGTTTTACTGAAAAGCTCAGAGAAATTTAATTTTATAGTACATGGACTCAGGAATTTTACATAGATTAATTCAGTAATTACCTGTATTTTTAAATGTCTAAGAAAGTTTTGACCTAGGCTAACTCTTCCAAACAATGATTATGCAACATTCAGAAATTATCACAAAAATTCCAAGAAGTAGCTTAGATGTGGCCATGATGTTCTGAGGAAGAAAAATGGTTAGGTGTATGGATGTGAACATTTCTATTTCATCTGGCTTTGAGAAGAGCACAACTCATTTCATTCACTAACATCAGTGCGGCTCTTTGAAGGTTCTGAAGTCTGTGAAGACCAGTTCCTGTTGTCTTAAATAGATCATAGTATACATACATGAATTTAAAGTAGATCTGGTAAATTGCAAGAAAAATGCTTATAAATTTGGAGTGGATGATATTTGCATGGAGAAGCAGAAGATAAATATAGTCCTAGAAATGCTACACATTTCATTTTGCAACCTTTAGTAGAGAACTATTTGTCTGATCTAGAAAATAATAATAATAATATAAATATTAACAGTGATGACAATAAATAATTTCATTTACATTGGTTTGCATTTTAATAACAATGTTCACCCTGAAGTTCACTAATGCATTCAGACAGAAAATAAGGTATGTCATGATTTGTGGACATGTATTCCGTTACATCAGATTCGTATAAATAACTGCCATGGCTAAAGTCAAAGTCTTTAATAAATGGAGATTTACCTTCTCTTATTCCCCAGCATGTTTATCAAAACTGAATTGAGTATCTACAAAACTTAAATACTATCTTCTATAGCTTGAAATAGAAAAAAAAAATATCAAATTAAATTGTAAATATTTTCCTATTCTACGAGAAACAGGTTGGAAGGGACCCCACAGTGGGTCACCTGATCCAACCTCCCTGCTCAGGCAGGGTCATCCTAGAGCACATTGCACAGGATTGCATCCAGAGAGTCCTTGAATATCTCCAGTGAGGGAGACTGCACAACCTCTCTGACAATCTGTTCTGTGCTAAGTCACCCGCACAATAAAGAAGTTCTTCCTCATATTCAGAAGGAATTCCTCATATTCCTCAACTTCCTGCTCATAAGTTTCTGCCCTTTGTCCCTTGTCCTATTGCTTGGCACCACTGAGAAATAATGACAAATACTATAGAGAACACAAGAAATTATGTATCATTATCTTTTTTATCTCTCAGAGCTTGTATCTTGGTTTCTTTCCTAAGCATGCTCTTCCAGATCTGAAAGGGAATTTTCTTAAAGAAATATGAAATAAAATTGACAAAATCTATCCTCAGTAATTTTGTATTTACATTCAAGCATTTAAAACAAGTGTTATACATAGGGGTTTTTTTCCCTCATCTGTGGAAAAAGACTTTTCTTAAGCATCAGTAAAACGAAATAATATTTTAGGTTTCTACATTGAATAGCTGAATATGCAGTACTTAATTTCAAGCCTGTGTGTAGCCTGAGCATTTTAAGAACGTGCTAAGACTTGGCAGAACTTGTAACCTGAATGATGCACTCAGCAATAGTACAATTAGTAGATCAGTGTTTAGGTTCAAAGTAGAAAGCCCATTAATTCTTTCCTGGGAAAGGCATAAAATGTTGAATCCTGACCTTTTATTTTCATTGAGGGAATCTATCAAAGGCACCTCTATGAATAGGCAAATCTACTATTCCATTATTAGATGTTCACATGGTATAGTCTCGCAGAGCTGAATATTCCATAGTCTGGCTTTCCTTCAATCACTCGGATACAGAAGAACTACCTTAATTATTGTTAGAATCATGAGGTAGGAACCACATATATTTCCTCTTTGTTAATTAAATCTGAAATAACGAAAAACAATTTCTCATAGAGAGCTATACTTAGTAACACATAAAAACACAGTGCTTGCAAAGATAAGTGTTCTATGACATAATTGCTTCTTATTTTTCCCGAAACCAAGCAAAATAAAATGAAAAACAGGTGGATGTCCAGAGCTTCTTAACAGAGTTTATAGAGTGTGCCTTTTATTCTAGACTACTTTGGCTTTGTTTAGCTCAATGCTTCAATGTTTCAAGCCTTAACACTGGTCTCAGCATTAAACCCTGCAGTATTAATCATCTATTTATCTAGAGAGCAACCATTTATTTTATGCACTGAAAATAAATTAATGCAGTCCCAAATCATCATGCTGTGATATGTTTTATCAATACATTCTGGAAACAATTTAGCATACTTCACTACAGACATGAAGGCCAAAGAGATACTTCCTCATATATTCAATACAAATGCAAGTTTCATACAGCATATGTAGATTCTAAAGCTACCCTCTAGACAACGGCATGTCAACATTTGTGTTCTTAAAATACAATTAAAGTTTCAGTAAATAGTTTTTCAATCATTAATTCACTATTTGCATAAAAGTCCAGTTTCTGAGATTCACAGTCATCCTCTTTTTAAAAATGTGACCCTGACAGCCCTGCCTTTCAGCCTCCGGCTGAAAAGGAAAGACCAAACACTAAAATATCAAACTGCACAATGTAAAGTTTTGTAATAGAACCTCACATATAACTACTGTTTGGTTTGCATGGGGTAGATTAGATTAGATGCAGAAAGAAGTCAGGAAGAAAAACATAAGAAGGATACTTGGAAAGTGAGCTCCTTCCACGCCGACATATGCAACAGTGCTCCTCCTGTCTGTATTGGGAGCCCTGTGGAAAACATTGTATTCTGCACAGTGGCTCTGTATAGTCCATGCCTGCTCTATTGGGTCCCAGGCTTAGGGCCTGATCAGCCCTTATGGTAGAGTGAGTGGCTGCTTTAAGGGAACCTGTTGGCAAGTCCCACATCAGTCTGTGTTGTGCTGGTAGGTGTTATGACAGAGATAACATAATAAAATGTCAGAAGATGATATGTGATTCTCTTTGTTACACAAAATAAAGGATACAACAGCATGGGGGGGAGAAAAGGACGTCTCCATGAATGGGATCTGCACAGGGTGCTGTAGGAGAGTCTATTGGTGTGTGTGCTGCATGAAAGAAGGGTTGTCAGCATACAAGGGATGCAAGGTGTACTCTCTATCTATAGATCTCTTTATAACCTCCTATTAAAAGAGCTACTTTATTGCACCATTTGTTACTGGTACTTTTTCACTGAGATCTGCAAAAAACTTTGCACTGCCCTACACCTCCCTGCTCCCACACTCCCGTCAAGGACAGAATACCAACCACCCTAATTGTGCTTCTTCCATCATGTAGGCCTGCACAGGTTTACACACTTTTACTACCAGATCTACAGTCATACAATTGTATGACCATAATTCTGTTGATCTCTGCTTTTATTTTTCCATGTTAATCTTTTTCTCTATCCATGAAAATCACTTAGCTGATGCAGAGCACTCAAAACACTTGAGACATCTGTTAAATGTGTTTTGTAGGCTGCAATTAATGAGGTATTCCATATGCATCTGGGAAATCAGAGATTGTTAGCTGATACTGTGATATTTCACATGAAGAATGGATGAGTTGAACTTGCTGTGAATACTCTGACTTCATTGGTTGTTTCCTGTATTTTTTTTTGTATGTGCATTGAAAGACATTCAAGTGCGTAAATGTGTTGTTATTTTCAATGTGTGTTGCCATCACATGACCTTGCACATACTCTTGTGCAAACACTCAGAGTAAACAGAATTTTTTCCTGATAGCTCTGTATCTCTGAATAGGCCTAGAGGTACCCCTTATTGTTTATGAACACCATCTATTTCCTTCTTGCATTGCAAACTCCAGTTTAGTAGCTGGTCTCTTTCTTCTTGCTCTCTATCTCCTTCAGTCTTTGACTAGAATTTTCGGTACAATAATTCAAGACACTTCCATAAAATGGATGACTTAGCAGCACCAGCTTGTGTTTATCCAAGAAGTCTGGATTGCTAGGTAGTTTATATACCTGACGTGACTCTATAAATGTGTTTAATGGGAGGTTTTTTGATAAAGGGACTGGAAAGGAGCAACCCTTTTAGACCACTCCTAAGAGATTGCACAAGAAATTCCACAAGTCAAGTAGAAATCCCTATCATCCAGATTGTCACCAGAAATTTTAATTTAATTATCAGTACATTTACCTGCTTATGCCTATGCCAGACTCTGATGTTAAACTACAGTGCTCACACTTCAGGAAAAGGTTTGACCTATGCTAACTCTCTGAGGAGGCAATTTTAGCCATGGAATAAACAGCTGGACTGCAAGTTTCAGTTCTCAGGACAGGATCTCAGGCACAAGGTTTTAATGCAATAAATGTATTGAGAGATCCTTAAAGATGGACAGTACAGACACTAAAGAGGTAGAAAATCAAAGCTCTCATTTTGTTTCTGGATTCAGATGAATTTCTGCAAGAATCATAGATGAGGGAATTACCAAGAATGAAACCGTATCTCTTGAAAACCACTAGACTCATGATGTTCTTTAGTTACAGTTGCTGTATTGTGAAATACAGTAGTGTCAGTATGCTGCCATGTGGAAGCACCTGTGACTGATGTAATCTACCCTCTGGATTTAGGAGGATGGTAGGTACTTTCCCACAGTTTGCTTGAGCATGAAAGTTTGTTTAGGAACCAACTTGCATTTTCAACTGCAACCAGAATGAACAGGTCTCAAATCGATATTCTTATGATTCAGTGTCCCTAAATGATAAAATAAAATTAAATTTAAAAAAAAAATGGAAAAAAGAATGTCAGTCTGTTGCAATAAAAATACTTTGCACAATATCCTTCCTGAAATTTTGTTTTTACCTAGTAAAGGACAGTCTCTTTCTTGCATACAGGGGGAGTGCAGTGCAGTGTAAGATAAGGTGTGCTTGTAGCATACTACAGATATTTCTGCTATCAGTTAATTCTGACCACTGTTCTAGCAGAAAAAAACCCTGTCCCATGTGAATATGCTGAATAGATATTGTATCTTCAGTTCCTCCTGTATCTGAATCTATGACATTTCCATACAAATTCTTAAAAAAAAACCCCAAACAACAAAGATAAAAAACCCCAAGCAAACAAACAAATAAAAACCCCAAACAAACAAAGAAACAAACCCCACAAAACCTCCCACAAGACACACAAGGTGAAACATAGACAGTGCAGGAAAGAAGTTAGTTCAAACTGACAGGGATTAGAAGCACAGTCTGTGAAGCACAATTCTCCTGTTTCTTGGTTTATGCTTAATTTCCACAATTGCCATAAACAATTCCAGGTTACAAAACACACTACTGTATTTTTCAGAACACAAAGCCTGAGGCTCGCAATGCACGTTCACTTCTAGACTGAAGGGAGGGGGGGAAGTGTGTGTATGTTTATTTTCTTTTCTTTCTTTTTTAATATACATTCTAAAACATATAGAATGAGTAAAAATTTAGAAGTGTTCAGAATGTTACTGCAGTGCAATGTGCGTGTTTATATAACTCCCACAAAAAACACAGAGAAAGATAGCTTTGAACCTGGGCTCTCCGAAACAATTTTTCTTTCACAGAGATAAAATAATGAAAAATACTTGGTTAAACTGCTGGCCAAACTCTTATTGTTTGTACCACTCCTGGAAAAGACCCTGGGGAACAGCAGTGGAATCTATGCTATTGATTGGCTGGTTAAAGAGAGGCCTATTAGATTGAGACAGGCTAGATTGATTATACAGCAGCAGAAGGAGCTCAGATTCAGAGCTGAGTGAACGTCAGGGTGAGAGAGAGGGAGAGCAAGCGAGAGAAAGCGCGCAATAGAGGGAGACTGTACCCACTATAGCAGCAGTATGTGACAGCTGGTGCCTGACAACACTGATATTGAGCTCCTTCAGTGGAGAACTTGCTGAGCTACCTTTTTTTCATTTGCAAGAGGATGCCAGCTCTAAACCAGTGCAACTGATGACAGACTGGATGTTGGAATAGTTCATTTTACTTACATCTCTCATGTTCTGCATCTCTGAAGAAAGGCTTATTACGGAAGGCAAAAATTCATCCTCTTCCCTTAGCTCACATAATTGTGATGATACACAGAGTTTGATCTTCCAGGTAAGGAAATTATCATTTGGTTTTCTGAGCAGCTAAAAAAGGAATTATTCTGTTTGTATCTTGCATGTTAAATACAAGCTTTGGCATTTGTTCACAGAATGCATTTTTTGCACTTGTATTTCTTTCACTCACAGATTTTATGTATCAAATATTATGTACACCTGAAGACAATTAACAACAGGACATGGTTTGTGCATTGCATTTATCATGCTTAACCCTTCAAGTGAATGGAATGAAACAACCAGAAAAGATTATTTCTAAGTACTTGGATGATGTTTTAATGTAACTTGTCCCACACATCCTAAGCAATCTGGAGTAATAACAGCACACAAGCTCTCACATACTATTAATTCATTAGTGTACATATTGTGAAGCCAGGTAGAGAGAATATATACCTGAATGATTTTTCAGTGCTTGTCAGTAGTTTGAAATAGTATCTGTCTTTTGACTGCAAGCTTGCCACTGCTCAGCAAATATGGTCAGCCTTAAATAATATAGCATTAGACTGCTGCCTGCCAAGCAAAGATCAAGGCTTATGACCTGAAATATGAAACCTAGGATGTTCTGTTACACTGTACTGCATGTTTGAAGCAGCCATCCCATGGACTGATTGCTTGTTTTGATATGACATTGACACAACTGTCTCCTAACTGCCGAGCTCTACATAAAGTTCCTATGTATTTCCTTCAGCTATGTTGTAAGTGTTTCTGCCGTGATAGGTGATGAGTTGTGATAGATTGCTGTGATTTTGAAGGTGATAGACTATATCTGAAATAACCCAGCTTTTGGATTTGAAGCAAGTCAGGAAGTTGATTGACTTGGGGTTTACAGGCCACAGGAGCATAACACTAAGACAGCTCCTTCATTAGCAGCACATTCCTTCCAGCTGTGACAACATGCACCACCTTCCTCATCAGTGTGTGCACTCTGCTCCTTGCTCCAAACTGGAGAGTTTTTCACATGCTGTTGTGATTATTCCCTCTGCATGAAGTAGAGGCATCAATCTATTAATGCAAGCATTTAAGTAGACTTTCACCCAGCCACGTAAAGTGATTAATGCTTTGTCCAGTTAAGAAACTCCCTATAGCAAGGTCTTGCTGCTAGACTGTGCACCTACCTGTAATCCAATTTATCCAATGACAAGAGCATCAAAAGCACAGAAAAGCACTTTTTTCTCTTCCCTTAGCAAGAATTTTTGTATAAATTTCCATAAAACATTATACTTAATAACGTCTCAAAAACCCAAATGTGGAGTTGGCAAAATTATTATTTATAATTTGCAAAAGATATTATATATATTGAGGACCTTAGGTATACAGATACTTTTTAAAAAACTAACAATAATTTGAAGTGGTATCTAAGTGACCACATGAATAAAATATGCAATGCTGAAGAGAAAGCTTCATCTTCTATAATGTATGATATGAATAAGCACTGGCAAAACAAGAACTAAACTGATGAGCCCAAACTGAAGGCTTACTTAAACCATAGCATATGTCCTGTTTTAATTCTTTATATCTTCTGTATGAATAGTATTTATATTGTTTCTTACATACATCATGGATCCATGTCAATGTCTTCTTCTGAAACTTTCAAGGTAACCAGAAATTCTCTTGGGGACACGTTTTGTCACCATAGCTTTATTGAGTGGCATTTTGCTCCACAAAATACTGCCAAAGGTGAGGACTGCATACATTGACTACAGAGTCAGAGTGCAGAATCTGATCATAAATAATGGAACGAAACCCTTTATGTTTTAATTACCTGACTGAAAATTGTAACAGTAAGAGAAAGAGATGGGTATTGAGAGTAAGATCTACCATAGACTATATTTTGTAAGAAGCTAAGATAACTGAATGTCTAATTCACTTTGGATTCCTACAGAGCTTAAGGCCTGCCTCAATATATTTCATGTGCAGTTTGACTTGCAGAAAATAACCCTTTATGTATGCTTGAAAGCTTTCTTACAGCTCTTATTAATATCTCTCTTTTCTCTCTGGAAAGCCTTGTTCACTCTACCTCTGCTCTTTAAATATACCTTATAATTTTGTGATTGGAAAAAAAAAATTATTGGTAATTCTGTGATTTCGAAGACAGCAATATTGTTCCCTCCAGGTTAGTGTCTGTTAGTAATCAGGTTACATCCAAGCCATGAAACTCCAAATAACACTAAAAAGTGTTGATTTTTGCAGTAGCAATATTTTATTTGAACCTTAATTTGTTTTTTTTTTAAAGCACAAAAGAAAATCAGAAACCCAAACGATTAGTTAAGCTTATAAGATATGTTATTCATTTTCACATTAAAGATTGTAAGCATCTTCCTTTGGTAGATTCAGGAAAAAATAGATAAAAAACCTCAAATCAGAGAGATATTAGTTACATATTACAAATTGTGCATTTTCTTTTAAGTCTTTAATGTTTTTAATCTGGACTTTTGGCAACACTTTAAACTGATTCAATTGTATCCTCTTTTTCTCAAAAACATTAATTTGACCTTTTTGAAATTAATGTTGCATTTCTTTCCAGCCTGAACTCACAGAATGTGAAATTTATTTTTATTTTCCTAGCTAACTTAAAGCCATTAGGGGGCTCTTTCTTCCTATGATATCACACAGCAAGCTGCAATAAAAAGATATAGCTAGTTACTAGACTTGTTACCAAAAAAAATTCTGCTTGAATTAGTTTATTTTGAGTGTAGAACATTTTAATAAAACTGAGCAACTAAAAATATCTCTATTTTTTGTTTGGTGGAGAGGGTTCTGTTTGTTTTGGTTTTTTATTGCACATAATTAAAAACTTTCACTGTCAATTAATGGTTATATTTTGAAGTTAATTTGTGTCCCATAAAGGAGAAGGAGGGAACATCTTCAGTAAAAACTTTGAAGTAATTTCTGGGTTTACAAAATCAAGTTAACAGCCTGAATATGAAGCATCACTTATGTCCAAAAAGCTAAAGTTTATTAATTTCAATAACTGTGAACAACAGTACAACTAGCACTGAAAGAAAAAAAAAAAAGAAGAAAATAAATTATCCTGTTGAGTACTGTTATACTGTACTGAAAAGAATCTAGAGTGTCTAGAACTGAGATACTCTTTACTTACACAGCTTGCTTTCAGAAGGGCTAAGCATGTCACCAGGATTTTTGGATCACTCTGTATTTCACAGAATGGGAAAGGTAGTTTCAATTCTGAAAAGATTTACTAGTTCAACAAATTTCAACATCTTTTGTTCTACCTATTACCCTTTAGTAGTTCCTGTAAATTCATTGCACCACTGTACCTGTTGTGAAGCTTGTACTGTTTCTTATGGGGTTGTGAAGTTTGTATGATTACTTGAGGGATTCCTTGAAAAGAACTATAGAATAGTCAAATGCAGGCTAAGAAAAAAAATAGATTTGTTGCAAAGCACAGCAAGGTAGTTGCAAACACTGCAGCAGCATGCTGAGGTGAGGCCAGGAGAAACTCGAATGTCAAAAAGACAACCAAAATAGTCGTCCACCTGTTCCACTTTTGAAGAATTTTCTTATTCCTGCCTCCCTTGAAAAAAAAAATCCCATGTTGGAAAATGACTTTACCCACCCTGAACCAACTTGATACTTTATGTTGTTTAGCTTGGAGAGATTCCAATACTACTAAAGCCATTCAAGGAAAAAAAAAAAAGGGACTGATAGCCTTTGTGATGCTCCACATTCACAACAAAGGAGTATAATGAGGACAGGTAGGAACTAAAAAAAAAAAATTTCAAGCTAAAAAATTATGTTCTTTCTTGGTTTTGTTACACATCTGAATAATCTCGCAATTTTTGCATCTGCTTATAGCAACTATCTTATGACATGTCAATGAAGAACTTCATTCTAGTTGATTCATTCTAGAATTTCACGTTAAACAGCACCTAGAAATTCCAACCAGGACCCGAAGACACTGTTTTTGCTGCTCTTTATAGACAGAGGTTCATGCAATATAATGAAATTGTCAAAAATCTGGAATAAATCAAGTATTATTTCTGAGATACATAATTGATGCTTCAGACTCAGCGAAGATGATCTTCATTAGCTATATTATTAGCACATTGCAAATTCAGCATCGTACAAATTAGCTTCCTGTTACTAGAAGAGGGCTTTTTCATTGCTAAAAGGCGGCTAAAGTTAACTATTACTCGCTTGCATTTCAAGTAATTAATTATGTACACGTGAACAGTCACTAAAGCTGAGCTGGCATTATTATTAGTAATTCATCAGGCACAGCATCACCACCCGGTCAAAGGAGGTGATTGTTCCACTCTATTCTGCACTAACAGGGCCTCACCTGTCCTGTGTGCAGTTTTGGGAGCCCAATACAAGAAAGATATTAAATTATCAGAAAGCCTTAAAGGGGGGCAACAAAGGTGGTGAAGTGCCTTGAGGGGAAGCCATATGAGGAGCAGCTGAGGTCACTTGGTCTGTTCAGCCTGGAGAAGAGGAGACTGAGGGGAGACCTCATCACAGTTACAACTTCCTTGTGAGGGGAAGTGGAGAGACAGGTTCTCTGTGGTGACCAATGACAGGACTCAAGGGAATGGCATGGAGCTAAGTCAGGGGAGGTTTAGGTGGGATATGAGGAAAAGGTTCTTCCCCCAGAAGGTGGTTGGGCACCGGAACAGGCTCCCTAGGGAAGTGGTCACAGCATCAAGCCTGACAGAGTTCAAGAAGCGTTTGAACAGTGCTCTTGGGCACATGGTGTGACGCTTGGGGTGTCCTGTGCAGGGCCAGGAGTTTTACTTTAATAAATCTTGTGGTTCCCTTCCAACTCAAGATAGTATATGATCCTAAGACTTTATTTAAGGCCCAAATCAGACCAAGCAAATTGTTGGAAGGTGATAGGAGGTGTGTAGCAGAAGCGACTAACAGAGACTGCTTCTTGGTTTGATTCAAGCCCCCTAGCAGTAAGACTCTTTTCTCCTCTATAAAACACAGTTTAATTCACTTGTATGCTCTGCTTCCTTGAAAGCAATGAAATTTTATGTAAAAAATAAAAATTAAACCCATATAAGACTCTGACTCAAAGTTTCTGCAGAGCTTCACTCCAGAGGTAACTCTAATTTACTGGTTGGTTAATTTATCCCTTATATAAACACACTATGCAAAGCACTTTGAAATGCTTTTGAATGAAAAGTATTGTGTAAATGTAAAGTATTATTATGGCATACAGAAGTCACTCAAAGTTGAAAGAAGTCACTTCAGCTAATGAAACCTGCAACAGTCTGGGGTGCTGTATAAGCATGAATAAATTATTAATATCTGATGAATGTTTAAAAATGGATAAAAACCAATTCTTCAGACATATAATCAAATAAGAAATAATTTACTTCTTTTTTTCTTATTTCATGTTTTCTATAATAAACGAAGGCAATAATTCAAATGACTAGATTTTAGAAGTAGAGAAGTTTGCAAAAGCAATTAATGTATGTATGGTCAAAATATTTTAAAGAGAAGTAATAACAATGTAGTCTAAAACACACATCATAATGTAATACAAAAGATGTTTTGCTCTCTTTTTAAAATTATAATTTTTTTACAGGAAAAAATGGCATAACTTAGCAAATGAAATTGCATAGAAACAGCAACCTGCATCTTCCTCAAATTTGCATACAATCCTTAATATGTATATATGGTGGCATCCCTGCTCATGGCAGGGGTGTTGGAACTAGATGATCTTTAGGGTCCCTTCCAACCCAAGCCATTCTATGATACGATTTTATTATATATGTGCATATATGTCTGCCTATATTTAAGCTTATCTTTTACTGTCTGTATTCCACACAGAAGTACATATCCCTGTTATGGAAACTTTGCAAGTTTTAGGAATACAGCCATGTAGACTCATACATGCTCCCCAAGTTCCACAAAAGAAAAGGGTTTTTTGGTTGTAAAGCCACTTGAGGGTACAAGTTATGAGAAAGGTGTCACCAAGAAATGCAGATCAGCAGATGCCAGGATCCTAAGAACAAAATACTATTTTCCCTGGTATTGAAAATATTTTGTTCACATAATCTGCTTTAATGCTGTGATGTGATGTGATAGCAGAAAGGCTCTGCTGTGCAGCATGCAACAAAATGCCATTAAAACACACAATACAGGTTTGAGAAAATCTTGAAATCTTTGGGTTTGCTTGAATTTCAAAATATTCAGGAGTGAGCCAAAAGTAGTGTTACTTTGCAAAGCACTGATTATGTTTGGCTCTGGAACAAGGCATGGACAAATCTTGCTCTGATCAGTGACTATTAACATTGGTCTGTGAACTACAAAGTTAGTGAACAAAGTTGTGCAGAGCAGCTGATAGTGAGAAGTAATTCATTGTCCTTCTCTAGCAGATCTGTGACACTGAGAATTAATGTGCTTACAGCAGTGACAAATCTATGGTAACACCTTTCTCTTTTTTTCTTCAGAACTTTGTGTAACTGATTTAGGATATGTGACTGAAGGTTTTTTTTTCTTCCCTCCAGTTATCAGTTATTAAACAGAAAAATGAAACAAACAAAACCCACCAAAAAACATCGCACACGAGACCCCTGTTCTTCATTGACATTTGGGGAAACTGTTAAAGGTGAACACAATTAACTGTCAAAAGTTATTATGACAAATTTTTTCCTGGAACTGCAGTGAACTTTCCTGTGGTGAAAAAATAGTTTTGTTCTTAATACTATGTAATAAACAATAAGCAGAAGCTCTTTGTGGCCTAGAATACTTAACAGTGAACATTATGTAACAGTATGAATATTTTGTAGTCTATGGAAATTAAACATACCAGAAAGCAAAAAAAGCAATATATGATATTCCTTTAAATTCTATAAATTTTAGTTCTAGAAGTCTGTTTTTCATAGGAGTACATAGACTTCACTGACTTCTAAAAACTACTGAAAACACATTGTAGTGTTTTGCACTTCCCAGCTTCTTAAGGCCCATTAATACTATGCAACACAGGTGTACTGAGATTTGTAAGGACAGTTCTGAAATTAATGTTGCAACTTCCAAGCGTAAATAGAACAAACTCTTCTGACAATTCCTGCTACTGCTGCATTTTTTGAACTAGGATAAATAATATAAACATATCCTTCATATTTCTTGTAATTTAACTTAGACTATACTCTCTTAATACTGAGGAACCAACATTTGAAACTATCTTCTTAAATGAAATCATGAGTAACTTCTTCTTGGGAAACATACTTTCAAGTTCCCCACCCTATTTTGAGACACAGGAAATTCAAAGCAGCTTCAGGTAAGCTTGGATGATATTCAAGGCACTATGTCTTGGATGTTTGTCCATTAATTCTAGGCCATGTTTGTCCATTAATTTTACTGTCACACATCAGTATATATGTATGGAATTTAACCAGCAAAATTACAGCAATGTGATCAGTACATGCTCTTTATTACCTTATGCCAATAAAGCAAATATCAGTCCCCAGAATTATATCTGTTATGTAGCTGCTTATCACCCACAAAGCTGGAGCAAAGTGAGAAATCTCTACAGTGTCCACCTAAAATGGAAAATCGTTCCTGGATTGAGTGACCAGGAACATGATCAAGCAGATGTGTCCTGCAGATGTTATTCTGAAGAGCAGAGAGAACACTCTGGGAAAAGACATTTCTTTTGCACTATGTATCCATGTATTTTTTGACTGCCACAACATTTCTAAGACCTTGGAGGACGACTTACCAGCTATCTGACCTGATCAATTCCCAGATGCATGGGATCAGGAAGACAACATCAGTGAAGTGATTCAGAGATACAATTAGTAGTTCTTGTCACATATTTTTGTACTGCTTAGGAAAATCATTCAAACCGAAGTTGTACCTTACTCTAAAACAGCACAGTTTAGTGACTTTGCTTTCCAGGGGAACAACTCAATAATTATACACATCTGCCTCCAACATGAGGTGCAACGTCCTCCCACTCTAGGTCATCTTCATAATGTCTTGCCCAAGTGCAGCAAATGCAACATGCCTGGGACATATCAAATGTCTTAATAACTGAAAGAATTAGATCAAATTATACTACACAGAGACAAAAATATGGATAAAACCTATTCAATTATATTATATATCAATCTAAAACAAAATCTTTCTCCAATGATTATATAATTGTCTTAGGTATTTAGATTTCTACCAATGTTTTTTTTTGTTCATTTATATATATACACATATATCTATATAAAACTCATTAACTTCTTCACCTGTTTTTATAACTAAGTGTTCCTGCCAAAAAATTTTGAAGAAGCCCCACTGCAAGAACTGCTGTCACTTTGTGTGGTTGATACACACTAGTGTGTTGGAGGAGTGAATGTCAAGATTTACAGGATGTCAGGATTAACTCACCCAAGAGCTTTTATCATGCAAAACAGTTTAAACTCCTTTCATTGAGGACAGGTATCTTTCATTACTTTGTATAAACCTTGGCATAGGAGTATGCATATGGGCACTTACCAAGAAATAAATTATATACTGTAAATCTCCATTCTGGTTTACTGTCATGTGTTTTCTTTGACTCTGTCATAGATTAACATTCTCAAGAGGAATCAAAGAATGCTTTAGTCATGAACATTTTTCAGACAGTGATTCGTAGACCAATCGTACCGTCTATGCATATCTGAGGAATATCATTAGTGTTTCCTACTTCTGTAACTATTCATCATCTTCACTTCCATAAGATAACTGCAGATGTTACAGATTTATGCTAAAATCCAGAGAGAAATGCTGTACAATATGTGAAAGTATTACATTTATCAAATATGTACGTAAATGAAGGAAAAAAACCCAAAAACCTGACACCAACAGCATCAACTATTTCAGCCTGCATGGTATTTGGATAACTTATGGGTCCTTGATTCAATTTGCCATCGAATTTACACAATTTTGCAAGTCTAGAATTTGTGCTGCAAAGAATTGCCATTTTGTTAGAACTGGCAGTTTCAAGTGTTCTGAGCTGAAGATACCTTTTTAAAAGAAAAACTTCTTTCCAAGTCTGCACCCAGGACCAGAAAGCTGTGTAACATTATCTTTTTTCTCTTTTTTTCCTCTTTTTTCTCTCTTTTTTCTCTTTTTTCTGTCTTTTTTCTTTTTTTCTCTTCTCTTCTCTTCTCTTCTCTTCTCTTCTCTTCTCTTCTCTTCTCTTCTCTTCTCTTCTCTTCTCTTCTCTTCTCTTCTCTTCTCTTCTCTTCTCTTCTCTTCTCTTCTCTTCTCTTCTCTTCTCTTCTCTTCTCTTCTCTTCTCCCCTCCCCTCCCCTCCCCTCCCTTCCCTTCCACTTTCTGTTTTATATTTTGTTTCTCAAAGTCTGCATCAAAGTCTGTATCACTTCTCTCAGGTTTTCTCTTTTTTCGAGAGGGATTTCTACTTGTTTTTTTTTTCCTTTCTCTTTTTGGGGGATGTGGTGGGGCAAGTGGGCAGGGCAGGAAAAAGATAGTATCTTTTATTTGGAAAAGAACATAAGCTCAGCTATTGCAGTCTGTAGCAATTTGGAATTTCTCATTTTTGGGGGATAAGGATGTTAAAGAATTTGGGGGGTTGGGTTTTGGTTTGGTTTTATTTGTTTGTGGTTTTTTTTTGTTTGGTTGGTTGTTCAGTTGATGAGTCTCTAGTCACTAGCGTGATAGGTGCTCTACCCTTTCATTAAATAAATATTTAATGTGGGCAGAATAGGCTGTTCTGCCTTTTGAAAGAGCTTTATTTTAGTAATGAATTTGTTCAATTTCCACACCCTTCAATAAATTGTCGACTAGGGTATGAAATTAAATATAATTAGGTCACCTTGTAGCACCCTTTTATTGTAGATGATGTGTGAACCACTCTGGATTTAGCTGCACTTTTGCGCTTTCTCAATATGTGTCAACTAGAAAAATTCAACATAACGTAAGGAGCCCTACTCTCAGTAATGAGATGTATCTGGAAATACAACATATGAAGTCTTGTGGACACTTAAGTATAATCTGTAGGGAATTAAAAAACCCAACTATGTTTAAAACTACAGCTAGTGGTTGAACTACGAGACTATAATGTTCTACTTAAAAAATTAAAATTTAAATTACCTTTTTAAAAGAACAGCAGTAGGCAAAACTATAACATATTTAACAAACAATGTTGTCTTTGTAGTATTATCTTGGACCTAAATAAGGTACAGACCTGTAGTTTTATATAACATTTTCTTAAATCTCTCTTTGATTGTAGATGCATATGTATGCACAACTGAGTCACTACAGAATTTCCTTTTGAGATCTCAAACAAACATTAGATCCACCACTCTTAGTTTGATTTCAGATAAAATGCAGAGTATGATGGAAATTTCATCCCTTCCCCCTCAAAAATAGCATGAATACTCGAAGTCATTGATTAAATTACTTAAGTAAGTCACTAATTCTCACAAGTAGTCTACTCCTTTTGAAATCAGATCCTAAACATCATTCACCTCCAATGTTCCAAGAACCAGGTCCTCTGAGCTAGCAGAACTCTTCTGGCATAAATCACTATATAAATTTTGGCTAATGTACCATATGTCAAATGATATGTTGCCATAATAATTTCCATGACTTTTAATTATTCTTGTTTCATTATATTTTAAAGTAGTGAAGCCAACATTAATTTAATTTTGTGATTTTGTAACACACTGAGATATTTGCAGTGTCTTTTTATTATCATGAACACAGCGGCTGCTCCTTGTGCCTAACACTGTGCACTAGTCACAATATTAGATACAAAAATATATATATCCCTAACAATTTTGAACAAGACTTTAACAAATTAAAAAAAATCTCTCCTTAAAGTTCCTTGTTTAGGAAATGAAAAGCAAGATGTAAAGAAGACCCTAATTTTTGTTGTTTGATCTTACAGTTCTTTCTTAAACAATAAATCGATTCTTTAACACAAACCAGACACATAGGATTGTTTACCTTGACAAGGATCAAAGAAATACAACACCACCTTTCAATTCATGTTATATTTTCTGGCAAATCTACATGTTATTCTTTTGTATTAATGGACATTTCTGCCTTCTATGTCCCATTCTCTTCTCTGGAAGAAAACAGCCCTAGAGGTATTATGCTTTTAGAGAATAAGTGTAAATATATTTCTTGTAGATATAATCAATAAAATTCAGAAGCCCAGAAACTGTGGAAAATGTTCTACAACAGCATAAAACTTTCAAAATGTGAAATAATCTTTAATGTATCTATGTCATTAGAGATGCAAGATTTATTTCATACCACCAAGTATAGATTAAATCAACCAATAAAACACTCAAGCTGTAAATTTGAACTTTGGAATAATGTAGGGATAGCTATGCTCCTCTTTTATCATGCAGCATTGGTTTCTTAAGATAGTGACTTACATTAAAAATTACTCAGAGTAAAATCAGAAGACTTGTTTCAAATTTCCATTGAATATTGGTAATTTTGCCAATTACAGCACAAATAATTCAAGGATAGTTTTAGAATTACCTAGATACTAGTCCCCCTAATGTATTGTGAGAAAAAAAAAAAATTAATTGAAATCAACTCACTTTTCTAAGTGCCTTAATTTAAACTTTTGCTATTTTTCTATGTATTATCTAGACTGAGAATTGCATTTAACATGTAAAGAGAATGCATGGGAATTACAGCTACAATTTGTTTATATGTAATCACACACAAAAAGTGCATATACATATTTACAATTGTAGATATCAGTGTCCATATAACCACAACCCAGAAGCTTCTATTTGAAAATTGAAAAGTCCCAGTCTCCAGGACTCTGAAAATTAAAATTTATCCACCGAGAAAACTCAAATGGAAACAAACTGTGCATCGGGATAAAACAGCTTGCTTGTTCAGCAGTAATATTTTGCTGTGAACGACCCCCTTACCTGCATTTAGCATGTGTTGATTGCTCGATTCACTGAGGTGTAGGATGCTGAGCAGAGCCATCAGTCAATAAAGTAATTTATAATGATCAACCTTCTGGGCAAACTAGAGGATGAACTAGTCATTACTGTTTTCTTCTAGCTGAGGAAATCTGTTCCACTGTTGATAAATGTTCACCACACAAACAGAAAATCCACCAGCCTCGCTAACATTTGCTCCTCGCAGAGAATGAGAGGGTGTAGTTGAAACTGACTGCGCTTGAATACAGCTTAATAACAAGAAGCATCTCCTTTTAACCTACAAGACTCTGATAGATGTGTTCATCAATAACATAATTGGTTTAATGACATAAAAAGCTGATGTTTGGGTGGCTTCAAGTTAGGGAAAATGTCTTCCCTTAAATGTGTCAAAAGCAATGCAGAAACTGATGGCCACCATTCCACTGAAGCAGAGAGCAAAATATGGACACAACATCCAACATGCTTCCATGGACTGTAACTGAATGTCCCTTGCAAAGGGTCGGGCTCTCCAGCAGTGCCCCAGTAAATCCCCTCCTGCTCGACTGAAAATTAATTGCTTCATTTCAGCTCCCTGCCAGAGCTCCCTCTGTGGGCCCAGTAACACCCTGATGTGGGCTGGGGGCCAGGGCTGGGACCGGAGGTCAAGGCCGGGGCTGCCTGTAGAAGCTTCTGGAAATTGCTGTTAGTTCGGGAAGGAGCCACTCGTGCCATCCACAGGACAGCCGGGGGCCAGGGAGCGGAGCTGGGCAGGGGACAGGTGTTGGATGGCAGTCTTGTGCCATGGCGTGCCTGTGGGAGCAGCCTCCTGGCCCGTGAGGGAAGGGAGTGGCAAGGAGTGGCTGTGAGGAGGTGGGGCGAGCCCTGTGAGTCATCGGTTTTATTTCCTACTCTGTCCGCCTGGGGCACTCCTTGAGAGGCCTGTTCTGTGGCCCTGTACCTTGTTGTTTGCATGACCTGGCCTGGTGCCGGGCAGGGGGCTCGGATTGCTGCTGGGTTTGCTGTAGAGGAGCATTGCTGGTCCTGGTTGCGTCTGCTGAGGGGACAGCCTGGCTTGGAGGGGCCAAGAGCGAGGTTTTTGCACAGCAGAGGAGTTAAATCTCAGGGAAACTTGCCTGAGAAATTGCAGCCAAGACCTGTTTGCCAGTGGTGGTGGTGGGTGAGATGCCAGTAGCTAAGGCTGAATTCTTTTAGACAAGATTTTTAGACAAGAAAGGAGGGGGCAGACCCTGGAGGTGATGAATGCAGGAGTGCTAGAGGAGCAAGCTTGTAGTATAAGAGTTGTAGGTGACAGTACTATTTGCAAAATAGGGCCATGTTGTCGATCCTTGGCTTGAGGACTGTATTATCCTGAAGTCCTGAAGACCAGCATTGTGTAGGTTGTGTTTAGTTTCACCTTCCTCTTTTTACCGAATACTAAATTTTGTTGAATGATACTCTCTTATGTTGCTGGTAAACCAGTCTAATCTGAGTGTTTCAGACTTGGAGTGCTCTATCACTGTTCAGTGTGTAAATCCAAATGAAACATCCAGAGAGCCTCAGAGAGATGTGCAGATGATGCACGTTTCAGGGACTCATGTGCTGAGTTAATTCAGCCAGGCTGCTGGCAGATGGAGGGAGTCTCTGGCCTTTGCCTTACTTAATCTTGCCATCCCACTGACAGTGGCCAGAGTAGCCCTTGAACAAGCTGTCATTACTCATTCCTGCCAGACCAGTTGCAGGCGATTCCCATTGCGCTTCAGTAACTATCCATGACCTCCTTGTTTCAGAAGTCTTTGGTTTTCCAAAATTGGTTTTTATTCAAGCTGTCCTTCTGTTACAAAAATGTAAAAAAAATGATGGGCAGTTCATGGAATGACAATGACTCTATGGCATAGGCTGACATTCCAAAATTAATTTTGCCCCATCTCTCAAGCTCAATATGTCATACTGATCACAAAATAGGTTATACTGAACTGGAGAAAGCTTTCCTGCAATTCCCAGGTTCACCAGGAAGGATGCTTCTGTATTAACAGACTCATAACTGATGCTATTTGAACTGTTGTGAAAATACTGTTTACTAAATTTTATAATGGGAATGAAAACAACCTTCTTTCTGTTCTCCATCCCTAAGTGTAGTGCCTAAGACTCAAGTTTAACTGATTAACAGTTAACTTCTGTATTTTATTCAAATGACTGTTTAGTATTACAGACTGACATCAGCTTAACTGTGATAACTGGAAAAAAAAGAAACCTGTATTAGACCTAAGCTTTCACTCATAGTACAAATTCTGCCCTCTACGTTATCAAATGTTATACTGAAAAAAAAAATAGCCGGGGGTGGTTCTCAGTGGAATTGAGGATTATTTCAGTGGGAAAATACAGTTTTGTCATGTTTCCCTCTAATTGGAGATTTATGGACTGTTGAAGAAATTGCTTAAAACACCCCCAAAATGTATTCCTGTTCTCCTTGCTCTCTGTCTTTATTGAGTCACCCACAAAATATGTGTAAGATTTAAAATTGGTTAGCCTGGAAAATTTTTTTTCTGGGTCGCTGAAGTTCTCCAATTTTTCAGAAAGGCCTTAAAAGTAAAAAAGAAGACTGTATCTGGCTTTTTGTGATGGGACTGTGAAAGAAGAGATGGGTTGTTTATAGAGGTCTTTCAGTGACCTGAAACTACTCTGGAAATTGCAAGGTGAAAACTTTTCTTGGACCTTGGTGACAGTAAAAAGCACAATCTCTTCACTGCTGCCATTGAGAAGTACATTTTGCAGGTTTCTTCAAGTATACATGCAAATGGATAACTTTCTATAATTGGGGTTTTTTTTCAGATGGACTCAGAATTAGTAGAAAGCAGCATGATTTAGCTAAAACAAAAAGAGTAAATTCCTTGCTTTGCTCTAAAGACCAAAAAATCCAAAACCAACTGAAAAAAGAAAACCCAAACCCAATAATCAACTGAAATTTCAGAGCTCGTGTCACCTCTTACCTTGGGCCAAATGAAAAGTCTGCTATCTGAAGACACTTCTTGAGTTCAGCCTCTTATAGCAAAGGATCCATAACTTAAATACAAATTGTGACTCTTGGGTTTTTATTTGATAAGTGAGATCAGAGCTTTTACTGCATTGTGATGTTGTTTGCAGGCTGTCAAAATATTTGCATGGATTTGGTATTTTTTCATTAACAAGTATTATTATATACAGCCATTCACTGAATTCAAATAGCCAACAGTCTAGGAGGTTTCTGGGAGCCAAATGATAAAGGACTTCATTCTTAAGAGCATTCTTAATTTCACTAGTGGATTTTAATATAATAATCAAGACTCAAATTATAATTTTCAAAATTACCTTATGAATTATTACCAAAGGCTGATGAAATACATAGAGCTCTGCCATAAAAATTGCAAGTGGGACATGGTCAATGTAGGAACTCTTCCTTGTCCATGTTGTATCTTATTTTGTAGAGCTGCCTGTTGTTTTAATTTTCTTCTGGCCTGAAGTCTTGCCCATAGGTGTGGCTTGTAGTAGGATACTTGCTTTCCTTTTCCAGCTAAATCGTGGTGTATTTTGGTAACACTGCACCCCAGGTGTTATTTTCCTGATAGGGATACATGTGGCAGTCAACAAGAGGGAATCCTGAATTGTATGTATAGAAATCTTCGTGGAAGGTGAACAAAATGTTTCTTTGCAAGTTAGTAGGAAAGATGAACATGTATAAGGAAAAGCAGTAGTTATTTAGAAAAATTCCCTCAATGAATCTGATTCTTTGTTTTTTACATGCTCTTAAAACTTTCTGTCTGTGCTTGTGGAATATTCTCATGTATTGTACATCCATCAGATAACAGCCTACAATTTCCTACAACTGTTGGAGTTATTCTGATATAGTATAAACTCAGAGTTGGTGCAGACCTAGTATTTAAATTCTAATTTATATCAGAGTACAGTATAATTCATGAGTTATGCTACATGAATTAGGGAATCTTGAGTAGATGCTGCTTTTTAATTATTATTGGTATGGTAAGCTTTTAACATTTGCCAGTTTGCATTGCAAAATTTCCATTACTCAGAGAGGATTGAAAATTTGACAAATTAACATTGATTCTGAGGCAAAACTGCACTATTATGTCACTGTTATCAGCATTAGTGGCATGTACAGCCACATTACTCCATAGGCACAAACCTTGTCTGTGTTGTGTGTGGAATACAAATATCGAAACATGTATTGATACTGAAGCTATAACACTAATTAATATTAATTAACATTAAGCTACTTTTCTTAGGTGAAGGATTATTCCTTCACCATGTGTCATCACATGACAATTTTATGTAAAGACTGAATACCTTTCAGATTTAATAATACAGTTTAAGTAAATATGGGGGGGTGTGCAGAAAGAGTAGATGAATTCCCCTGATGTTTTGGTTGGTTGGTTGGTTTGGGGTTTTGGGTTCTATGCTATGCAAGAGGATCAGTCAAGTAAATCATGATGACCTTTTCTGTCCTCCTCTTAAGTCACTAATCTTTGAGGAAAAAATAGTTACTCTCATGTCTTCATAGATCAGATCGCCGCATTTTTAATTTTTTTTTTTTTTTATGTCATAGTGTTTTTATCTCAGTCCTATGTCAGTCAGGATTTTTTTTAAAGCATCATTGGATCAGATAAAATTTTCACAGATATTTTAATACTATTCAGCTGCTTGTATCAGTGCTGTTCTGCCTGAAGAAAGAAACAAGATATTTTATCAATGAATGAAGCACATCTTTCAAAATCAGGAAGCTTGAGTGCGGATTCCAAATTGCTAGGTAGCTCAGAGTGTTTGTCAAATGTTGATTTTTTTTTATCGTGTCTGTTTTCATGGGTGAAGAGAATAAACATAAGTGTCTACACTGAGCATTTAATACCCCAAAATTTTCGGGTAAAGGAGGTGAAGATAAATTCTTGCCTAGTAATGCCTTAAAACACTTTTATAGAATGTACAAGCCCTTGAATATCTCTGTAGGCAAGAAAAAGACAACTGATACTTCTCAGATCCCCATGAGTTCTGTTTTCATAGATGCTGGGCAATGCAATGCACTTGCAATATTATGATGTCATACCAGTTTCCTGAAAGTGGAGGGCAAATGAAGACATATGCAAAGCTACCTTCAAAGAATCACAGAATATTCTGAATTGGAAGGGTGCCACAATGATCATCAAGTCCTTTCTGAAAGTAGACTTTTACTTTTTTGTGCCTTAAAGGAATTATTTGATACAGTTTGCACAATTTTTATTCAGATTTTCTTCTAAATAATGAGAATATTTGAGAAATATTGGTGTTTTGATGTTTGAGTGACTTCTTATGAAAATTTTAATTAAAAAAATTACTTCTGTGCATTTAAACATTAGCAGACATCAAGGATTTGACAGGAAAAAAATACATATTTTTGCCAGCAAAAAAAATGTATTTTACCAGGAAAAATATATATTGGGCTGATTTTTCTTTCAAGAGTGTTTCAAATCTAGACAAGTTCTGAGAGTATATCATAAAATACTTATTTTTGTCTTTGTATGACATGTATCATTGAAGTAGCTGGTTTATATAGGATTTCAGTAAGAAAAGCATGGGGTTTTTCTGCTATTAGGCTACAAATGAATTTTACCTGAATGTTGTGGTAAACTTAGGGTGATCATTGAGGGGCAGGCAGAAAAATATATTTATAATTATGTGAAAGGAGCACAGGATGAAGCCCTATATTAATCTTTAGGGTGGAGAAAAACATCAGTTGTGCCAAATGCCCTGGGTACACTCAGTAGGTTTTCCTTGAAGCACTTCTCAGGTGTTTTTATGCTGCCAGAAAAGACAACACATGGGGGAAAACTTGTAAGATGTATTTGGGTGCAGCAGCCTATTCATAAATCTGCTGTTGTGTTTTTCATGCCTGATGTTTTTTACTGTTGTAGAGACTTGCACCATCAAAAGTAATTAAGAGCAAACAAAAGAGCTGTGCACAAAGAAACAACAGCTTAAAATTATCTGTACAGCTCTGTACTGCAGCTATTGTAAGTGTATAACTGAGCATTTGTGTATCTTAGGAATGCAACAGCAACTGTTGCAAGGGAGAAGGTTTCAGGTTATGTTGTCAGCTCTCAACAAAATGAATCACGAATGGTGGGTGAGTAAAGCTGTCCCTGTGTTTATGATCCTTGACTCATTCCACAAGTTTTATTTGTTTCCATTTCAAAGACATTTTACTCCTTTTGTACAGCAAATTGTATCTACAACGTAAAGTAACAGATGCAGCTTTTACGAGTCTGCGATTAAATATTCCCTGGACAGTTTTCTTTTCATAGGGACAAGTCTTGAGATGTCAAAATTCTGTAAATGCAGAAAATTGTTAGATGGAAGTTGGCCCCAGGTGACAAAAGGGAATTGGAAGACAAAAGAAGAAATAAAAAATAAAGAGAGTCCTATTGCTACAGAAGACTAGCTGCAATAGTTGTTTTCGTACCTCCATGTGTTTGTGAATCTTGGCCTCTTGTTAAAGGTGAATTTTTTTGTCTAGGAAGAGCTTGATAAATGCTTTGTAGTAATTTCTTGTTTACACTTCTGCCTGTAACTAGTGTATAAACATGAGCAATTGCAATATACTGTTTCAGTTTCTCTCACTTCTCTCTAAGAGCTATCACTTAGAGCTTGACATAGATCTAACAAAGGGGGATACAGAGAATAGAAAACATGGGAAATCCTCAGATGGCATGTTTCCTTTGTCATGAGTGAGTCCTCTGGAGCTTCTGATGACATTTTAGCTGTCATAGGGCCTTGTTGTCTCATCCTGTCCTGCCGTACCAGAAGCAAGAATACAAGAGATAGCAAGAGATAGCAAGAATACAAGTCTAGCAGAGTTAATGAACAATCACTGAATACTTTTGAACTCTGCAGCAAAGTAGTAATCCAAAGAAAGATACAGTAAAGGGCAGCACTAGTACTTGGTAGCAGAGCTTAAACATAACATGTCTCTGTCTTGGATAAAAATCTTAGATAATTGCAGGAAATTTGTGGTACAGATGAAAATTAAAAATGCTTAAAACAGACTGACTGTCAGAATTTGGGAGAGTCTTTCTTCCTATTGATAAATTTGGTGAAAAGTCTAATCATAATAATTTATAAGATTATCTAAAGTTTATATATAAACTTAGGCAACTGTTGAATACTTCTTTTGCAACAGCATGCTCTTACATTGTCCTTATCTGGTCTCTAGCTACTGTAATCTTGAAAATGTTGAGAAAAGGGGTTGGAAAGCAGAGCTCAAATTATTGATGTACTGTGGGTTGGAAAAACCACATCTTTGCCCTACCTTTGCAAATGTCCAGATGGTACCATGTTTGTTTAAGAATATTTTAAAGAAACAGTGGGTCTATTCAGTTTTGAATCCTTTGGGTAAAAACATACTGAATAATCAAGATATTTTGATACCTGTCACTTGAACCTGGTCTTGCAAATCTAAACTTTTGTTTTCTGGAATGTCTGTGTTTTGTGACATGTGCAGTTACTAGAAAGACGTTAGAAACCCATTGCAGAATTCTTTTTTTTGCAGAGTATATGATGTTTTGATGTCAGAGGTGTCACTTCTAAATTTGAAATAAACTGCAGAACAATTCCATTAAACTCATATTTATACCTGTTGCTCAATAGAATGTTCAATTGACACGAAAATCTCCATGTGGAACACTTAAATGTACATTCTTAAATAATATCAAATTTCCTCTTTCTGAGAAAGTCCTTCAGAATTGGAAACAGACATCATTGGCATCTCAAACAGCCTGCATTTAATCTGCCTTTAATTATTTATGGTTTTTTTTCCTCATGCTTTACACATTAATTAGACTAAGATTTCAGTGATGTAGCAGGAATTCTGAATTTTTTGTTTGCTTTTCTTTCCTCTATGAAACTTCCCTTCCCCCACTCCTCTGCTGAGACTGAAACAGTACCAAAATGGAGCAGTATACCTCAGTGTTGAGGAAGAGATGATAAATCTTTTTTTTAAAGTTTAGAAAGAAAAAAAATAAATTGTGGGAATTGAAGTAACAATGAAGGAATTTGAGGAAACAGAAATCATCTGCTTTTTATTCTAAGTATTTAACAACAAATTAGCCATAAATGTAATATGTTTGCACAATTGTAATCTCTCTTCAGACCTCATATAAACTTTGCAAAAGGCTAAATATATTGAAGATGTCATAATTAATGCATTACTTTTGATACTAAGTGGTGTAAATCTTTATTGATTTATTTGATGGCTTGAACTCCATAGAAACTATAGATCTAAGAAGTGTTTTGTCCTTTCTCTGTTTGTAGTTGACCTTTTAGAAAGGTCTTAGAAAGAGAAGAGGGCTGCAGTCATCTTAGTCTTGCAGTGTCTTGAGCCAATTCATGAATTACAACAATGTACCAGGAGAGAAAATAAGTGTTGTACAGAGCTTAAAAGGCTACTAAACCATTTTAAAAAGGTAGTGGTGAGTGTCTGCTGTCAGAATTCAGAGTAGTTTACTTTTATAAAAGGCAAAAACTAAGTCCATTTTTGAACATCTAAACTGGAGTTTTTTCTTCCTAGCTAGTTGTCGACAGAAGCACTAACGCTTAAATTCACCTTGGAAATTTGTTTTGAATCCTCCTTCAGCTGTTCTCTTAAAGATTCTGCTTAGTAAGAAAACAATAGTTGAACCAAGTTGATCTACTAAGAAAGTGTGCTGTAATGTTAGGAACATAAAGATAGACTTCTCTACCAAGAGAAGTGAAATTTAGGAGTGAAATATTTATGACATTTTGAGAGGAAGAAAAGTGAACGAAGTGGGATTGCAGTATCTCATCCTTCACTTAAAAACAGCAGTGTTACTGATTCCTAGGCCTGACCTGAATTTCATTTGTTTATCTGAAACACAGGCACACTGGTGGACTGAGGACTTGCTTCTAGGCAAATCCATTATCCAAACATATTTTCCTAGCTTATAAAATGTATCCAGATGGTTATTTGGTTATTTAGCTCTGTGCATTAGCTGGGGAAAAAAAACAGAAGCAAACAATAAACACACCCCATAATTCCTGCACACACCCCACATACACACCTTTTCTGAAGGTGTTCACAGCACATCTGAAACTTGCAATTGTCACCATTCATGCAATGCAATTAACAATAATTTTTATGCATTAAAAAAAAATCTTCCCTTCTCCTGTTTTGTAGGTTCCATTCATTCTGCATAAAATAAAAACTTTTAAAGGTTGAAAGTAAAAGAAAACATCTTTTTAAAACTGCATGATCATTACAATATTACATTATCTTTTTTTCATTTGTACAAAGATAGATATTGTTTTATTATTTAGAATTATGCATGATTTATTTTTTTGAAGTAAATTTTTGTTCCAGGCTTTAAGTTGTAGGAATGGAGGTGATTGGAAGGGGTAAGAAATTGCAAATTTGGGTTTGTTTTCTTTTTGCCATGCAAAGATAGCATGCAGTTTATTCCTTCTGTTATTCACAAAACAGGATAGCAAGAGTGGTGACAATTTAGTGTCTCTGTACAGTCAGTTCACCCTTGACAAAGAGAATGTTGAGACTTCCATTTTTATTCTTGCTTGTCCTCTGCTGTTGATTGTAAGAATACTAAGGAAGTTAAACTATATCTTTGTCAACTAGAACATCTTTTTGTTATGACCTGGATATTCATCACCAGTCTTACTTTAGAAGGAATAATGGAATAATAATGGAAAATGGAATAATGGAATAGATGGAATAATGATAAATTTGGGTGCTAGCTGGTCTAATCTGGCTGTGAACCAGTAACCTTGAGTTGAGATGCTCTTTTATCTTGTGAAACACACAGGTTCATGAGACATTCAGTCTTTAAGTAAAATCAGCTATTTAGCTTTTCTTCCCTGATCACCAACGAGGTGTGATGCTGTTTTGAACTTAATTTATGCAGTAAACAAACAATGAAATGTAGTTCTGTCAGCACTTCATTCTTGGAAAGAACAAAATGAAAAAAAGAATGTGGTGCAGTGATTAATGATTGTGATTAACTTTCTGCAGGTTATGGCTTTGTGCCCCGGTGACTCTTCTCTCATTACTCTGGACAAGACGATACATTGAGCACATATGCCTTCACCCATACAACTTGCCAAAAACCTAGAGATTGTATTTTCACAAATGCACTTCTAATGCTGAATGTGTAACTTGTGCATCCTACAGTCCTAGGATTGTTGTCCCTGGGCTGAGGGAGATCTTTCCCCTCTGCTCAGCACTGGTGAGGCTGCACCTGGAGTTCTGTGTCCAATTCATGGCTCCCTAGAACAGCAAGGATGTGAACAAATTGGAAAGGGTCACACTGAAAGGTCACAAAGATGATGAAAGGACTGGAGCGTCTTGCTTATGAGGAAAGGCTACGAGAGAGCTGGGACTGTTCAGGCTGAAGAAGAGAAGACTCCGTGGGATCTCATCAATGTGTATAAATACCTGAAGGGAGGGTACAAAGGCAGCTGAGGCTAGTTCTCTCTTAAATGGTGACCCGAGGCAATGTTCAGAATCTAAACCATGGGAGGTTTTCTCTGAACATCAGGAAACACTTTTTACCGTGGGGATGACTGAGCACTGGAACAGGTTTCCCGGGCAGGTTGCGGAGTGTCGATCACTGCATATATTTTAACCTGCTGGACGTGATCCTGTGCAACCAGCTGTCGGTGTCCCTGTCTGAAGAGGGTAGGATTGTATTAGTTGATCTCCAAAGGTCCCTTCCAACCTCAGTCATCCAGGGGTTTTCCCATTCCTTTGTGCTGCTTGGTGGGAGGGAAGGAGAGATGGGGGAGAAAATGTGTTTTAGCTTTTCTTCTTCTTTTTTTTTTTCTTCTTTGCTTTTGGCTGCGATGGTAATCAGTTAGTGATCTTCCTGTCTTTATTGTGAACCACAAGCTTTTTGGTTTTATTTTCTCCTCTCCTCTGTTGAGGTGGAAGAATAAGAGAGTAGGTGGGTTGGGCCTGGTGGTCTGCCAAAGTCAACCCATCACAGACATAAATAGAAATAAAACCTTTTAGCTTGATTATAGCTTATTACATTTCTAATATTTAAAAATCAATTAGAGTGTATATTAACAGGAAAAACAGAACTGTGATTCACATACCAATTACCGCAGAATGTGTAGAGAATGATTATGATTTCTTGTAAATTAATCATGTTTTAGGACTTAAGAAGAAAAAAATCTTACAAGTTCTGAAGTCTTATGCGTAATCCTATGCATGTTACAAATTTTCTTGGTGCTTCCTTAACAGGGAATTCGTGAAAAGATTATTTGTTTAAGTTACTCTGTTTAAGAAAGCTCATTTAGTCTTTAGCTACTGTGAAAATCAAATGAATGGCATCTTTGCTACAAGAAATCAGAATGGTTGAACGATCTGAGAGGGAATGGACCTTCAAAGAGCACCCAGTTCCAACTCCCTGCCATGGGTAGGGACACCTTCTGCTAGGCCAGGTTGCTCAAAGCCCCATCCACCCTGGCCTTGAACAGTTTCTCTGGGCAGCCTGCTGCGGTCCAACCACCAATCACCTTTATCTTACAAAATTTTCTTCCTCATGTCCACTATAAGCAGATTAGAACTGTTGCCTTTTGTACCGTCACTACAGGCCTTGATAAAAGGTGTCTGTGTCTTTATCATAAGCCCCACTTACACATACTGAAAGGTCACAGTTAGGTCTCCTTGAGGCCTTGTCTTCTCTGAACTAAACAGTCCCACCTTCCTCAGCCTTTCTTCATAGGAGAATTGCTGCAGTCAACAACCAAATACCTTGGTTTGTTTGGTATAGAATCATTCTGCCCACACGTACATTTTAGATGCTAATCAATTTACTTACACAATCAAAATGTGAGGAAAATTTTTTCTTGTCCTGCTTTGCAATGTTATTGCAATTATTACATTATTTTATTAGTAGCTTGTTTTTCCTGCAGCTTTTATTACAGAACAAAGAGAGCTTTTAATTACAAAAATAATAGCTATTTAGATACCTAGATAAATTTTGGGAAATAAACAAGTTACAGTTCCATAACAAACATATTGTCTATTACAGCTACTGCCCCACAAATTTATGTGGTGAAGTAGACTCTTTCCTTGAAAAGTAAACGTTGATTTCTGTGCATCAAAAAGATGATTTCCTGTACTTTTAATCAGGCTATCAAACTCCTCCAGGATTCCCTGAACTATCCTTATTTCCAACATCCTGCTGACGCCTTTTGTCAGAAGAAAATAAGGTTTGGGAGTAGTAATTTTTTTTTGGTACAGCCTTTTCTCTTAAACTAAAGACACTTTTGAAATGTGTCTCTTCTATTCTCTTCCTATAGTATTGATCAATACTTTTATTATTTAAATGAATGGAACAAATGTATTATCCACCTGTAGAATTACTATTATAATTCCTTCTTTTTAATACAGTCAGTGTTATAGGACACTTTATAAAAAATATTGTATCAGTGAATGCAGATTTAATCCTCCAGTAGAAATTTGTTATTGAAATATGTCCTGTCATTAGAGCTTCACAGCTTTCATTAATCCACATTATTGTATGTAACATGCTTCAGAGGAACTTAAATTAATTTTTATAACAAGTGAAAACTTTTTGTATTGTATTGACTTATGTTGTTTCCTTTTTCTCTATACTGTAAGAGAAACTTTTTTTTCCTCCTCCCACATCCCCCCAGCTATTTCATGTTAGTATATTCTGCTGCTAAGATTTTGCAAATACATTTTGAGCAATTCTGGCTCCCCTTTTTTTCTGTTTGGAAGTTAGGAACACGACTCAGTATCTGCAGAGCCTTACATAACAACTATTCAGGCTCTGTTATCCAGAAGAAAAAGAGGTTGTTGCCAATGTTGGCATTCTCAGAAAAAGATCTAGGAATACTAGTAAAATTTTAAAAGGGTAAAGTCTATTTCTAAAATTCTATTTCTTCTCACTACCTGACGACTTGTCAATTTGAGTAAGCCCAACAAGCATGCAAACCAGGATGTTTCAAAGTGACATTCCAAAAGTTAACGTTCAAGTTCAAGTTTGATTGCTTAAAGAAGTAATCTGACTACAGAAGTCATCATGTTCTAGGGACTCTCAATAAAAATTAGACCACTTAGTTTCTTAATACAGAAGCCTGTAAATATATATCCATCCAAGTGAATTAGGTTAAGTAGTGCCATTTACAGGGAATAACACCTAATTTGCTATACAAGATTGACCTTTTTGACAATAATTGGTTAACATGAATTTGGCACAGTTTTATAGTGCTAAGTGATTAGACTATCAATACAACTTGAAGTATGACATAATTAATGTGTGTTTCACATTGCTGTGAGGATGAGAATATAATCTGAACTGTGTTGAACCCTGCTTGGTTCTGTTTAATGCACTTGGTAGGTCACAATATAGCATGCATCTGGACTACCTGAGCTAGTAAAGACTGGGAGAACTTACAGTCAATGTTGTGGCTCTGGAAATAATAAAATCAAGTTAATTGACTTTCTGAGGGGATACTCTAGATATATCACAACTGATAAACTTGGTGAGTAGTTAATTTGGAGAAATCTTACTTATCTGTAGTATGTGTCCAGGTTGATCAGATGATAGGTACTATGGAAATGTTGCCATATTCCTTGTGAATGATGCTCATTAAGAAGGATAGATCAAGTGCAAATAAATGCAAAAGTTCATGCACACAAACTCTGATATGAAGGTGTACATATCAAAATTGACTTGCAAGTTCAACAATTTTTATCCATACCACAATAAATTAGGTTTTTAGGATATGGGGATGTCCTTTATTATGCACTGTGGACAACTCCATGTACATAAACTGAAAATAAGTTTATTCTAGTCATAGATAATTTTAACAACTTGTAAGGGTTTTTTTAGCTTTTTGAACAAAGTATAGTTAAATGTATATTTTTAAAATTAATTTTATGCCAGTGAATGTTGTGGAAAAGTTGAGATTGTAGCCTGCAAATTTGTGATTACAATTTAGATATTATTCAGTCAATAGATACATGACGTGAAGAAGTTTGAACAAAATTAGTTGAAAATTGAAAGTGATTGTCCTAGCCTTTCTTGCCCCTACAACTGAAGGTAGTTATAGAAAGTAATATATTCTGGTAGTATGTTCTGGAAAATTCTCATATTCATCAGTTATGGTAGTCTTTCGGTATTTTTAGAAGTTAATAAGTTAGTCATCATAATGACTTAATTTGTGAAATCATCCCTTTGGTTGTTGGCTCTATTTTATAAGTACATACAAAAAGTCTATAGTCTTTCTATTAGTATTGCAATCCACTCTGCAAATATTCCTTTAAGTGTCTCATATTTAAGTAATATAATTATCTAGGAAGTGGATTGTAGGCAACATTGTAATCTTGAAGTCTGCAGGATGTGACTTTAACAAAATAATTTTAGTTCTATCCAATTGTTGTGTTATCAGTTAATAGATGTTTTTGACCTGTGTGTAGAGTGTTATTTGTCCCACGTTCTAATTTTAGTTTATTTTAGCAATATTCAACTTTAGTAAAAAAAAAAAGAATAAAAATCAGTGGGATGCAGTCCTTACAGTTCACCAAAGAAACATTCATAAAAGGAACTGTAGTCACAGGAGGGTTTGGAAAACAAGTTTGTTTGTTTGTTTTTATTGCTGGGGATTTTTTAGTAGTCTTGAATCACTAAGCTCAAATTAGGTAGTTCTTTGACTCAATAGCACTTCTCATACAATAATAACCTGGAGATGAGGTTAGAAAGGACTTGAAAAGGTCAATGAAGTCTGTTTTACTTAAGATTTATGTGCATTAGGGCTATGAGGAAAGAAGTCTCCAAGTAAGAGTCACAAGATGCTTGCTCCTTCAGTTACCCTATGAATGGTTCTTAGTGATCCTGCATAAGGGGTAGTACCAGAAGCTCTTACCCTTGACAGAAATGTGAGAAATCTCACAGGAAAGCTTGTGTTTGGTGCTAAAAATATTGGAAGGAAAACCTTTTTCATCTCTGGCTTAATAAGATCTGTATAGTGAAGTAGATATATTCTAGATTTGGTTTTGGGGCTTAATTTTTTTTTTCTTGAAAGGAGGGGTATATGCAGCACATTATTTCACAACTCAGCGCTAGCTAGCAATGGTATTCTTGCAGGACATCCTGAGGTGAACTCCTGACATTTCCTGATACTCTTGAAACAAAAGTTTGCTCTCTCTAAAAGAGGAGATTTTTGTCAGAAGTATCTTAATCAAAAAGCTAGAAAGTAGGGGTAGCCACCCACTCTTTCTTAGCTTGTTTTGATGGGCACTGGACAAAAACTGAGGAATGAGCTTTGCAGAAATAATGGAAAATATTGCCAAGCTGATCAAGATAGATGTTATTTGTGGTGGTTGTATGATGAAATTAATAATTCATGGTGTTTAAGTTTGAATTGGTCTTACTTAATCTTTGCAGCCCAGCCTAACTTGAATCTTAAGAAAGGAGAGAAAGTCCTCAAAATTAATGCAGAGTGTTTCTGTGTTTTAGTAGTTGTTGAATTTAGAATTTCTTCCTGTGCCATTTAAATAGAAATTTAGACTTTTAATTCAACTGAGCATTGTTACTAACAAAGGTGTATGACTTTGGAGTTATTTTTTGATTAGGAGCCCTCATTGTGCTGTGTGTTAATAGCTAGAAACATCTTGCTGACACAACAGTGTTTTGGCTTCTGCTGAGCGGTGCTGGCACTTCACCAATCTGTCTCTTCACCTGTAGTCTGGGGGGTGGGCAAGATCCTGGGTGGGGACACAACCAGGTCAGCTGACACAACCAGACCGGAGGGGATATTCCATACCGTATGATGGCAGCTCAAATACAAAAGTTAAGGAAAAGGAGGAGGAAGTGGGGCATTCAATATTTACAATATTTGGCTTTCAGACCAACTACTACACATACTGAAGCCATGCTTCCCGGGAAGTGGCCAGGCATTGCTTGCTGGTGGGAAATAGAGGAAAACTTTTTTTTTGCTTTTCTTGCATACGTGTGACCATTGCTTTTGTTTAGTAAACTGTCTTTATCTTGATGCACAAGGTATTTTTTCCATCATATTTTCTCCCACTTCCCACCCAACATCCTGCTGAGGAGGTGAGTGATAGTGTGGCTTGTTGGGCATTTGGTGTCCAGCCAAGGTCCACCTATGAAAGTTATTATTTCATTTACCTGTCTTCTCAAAAGAGGAAAATTTAAGGAATTCTTCTAAAATTCTCAGGTTTTTCCTGTCCAAGATCTTTGGTGCTACTTTGATGAAAGCAAAAAATAAACTTGAAAGATTGGCTGCAGGAGTCTTACAGACAATAAGGTAGCACCAGTAAGCACACACTAATAAACATGCATGAAAATTTGATATGCTTTGGAGAAAATGTTTTGTCGGTTTGGGTTTTTTTTTAGTGTGAAACATGTGAATGTCATTCTTAAAAAAAAATTGAAAAATTATTCTTAGCATATTTCTGGGGGCAATTTGTGCATGGTTCCAGAAGTTTACCTGTTGTGGGAAGGAAATTTGTCATTCTGTAAATGTACTGATTTTTCCTCTGTATGAAATGTCTGCATTTAGAAGAAAAGTTACAAAGTGACTGGGCACTGTTGTGGGTGAATTTCAGGAATTTCCTCCTTTAACAGTTCCCAGAGTAGACAATTAGGTGTGGGTTTGTTTGTGGTTTGTTGGTTTTTTTCAATTGCTACAAAAGCTCCATGAAACTGTCAGAAACTGGGGGCTATTTTAAACATACTTACCTTGTGGTATTTTCTGGATCAAGAATGCAGATTGGAATCGAATGTAGCTGTTTACAAAAACTGAATTTCAAGACTGAGTGGGTTTGTTGCCAAATCATTAAATAACAATTCTAAGCATATGGAGGGAGTGAGTTAGTTGTGTGTCTGGGTCAATGCTGAAACAGTAGGAGTACCTTTATGTTTAGAATTAACCACAGACTTTAAATTATTCACTGAACATGGGATTCTCTGCAGCTTTTCACTAATAATTATTTCTAAAAAGCATGGGTACTTCAACTTTCTGAACCACCTGTCAGCTAGATTAATAGCATGTTGGCAGCTGATTACAACCACCGGTATGTAGTGGCTACCAGATGAGCATTAATTTAGTTTTATATTAAGCATGCAAAGCAAGTACAGAAAATATAATCATTTATTATTATAATAGTTCTAAGTTATAACCAGCTGCATGATTTATGCTTCAATTAAACTATGCAGCTTGTACAAAGTCTTCTTCCTGTATTAATCAGGCAAACTGGCTCATTATTTATGACTAAAAAAAGCAGATGAGCCAGGATTTTCAGTGATGATTGGGAAAGGTTTCATATTTGCAACACCCCACATATTAAGCATGGCAGGAAAGATAAAGCATTTAATATGAAGAGAAAATTTGATAGTGTAGAATTTTCCAGTTTTGAATTGCAATACTATCAATCTGCTGTTACTCTGTAAAATGAAGTCAAATGATACTATCATTACACCTCTCAAAGCCTGTAGACTGCTCAAAGTCAATGGCTATCAGTGAAAGTAGTTTGATTTTCTTTTCTTTTTTTTTCAAATTTGGTTGCGATTGGTAAACTATTCACTAGGAAAGATGTAATGAATATCGGCGGACATGACAGCAAAGAGAATTAGTGATAAATCTATGGCTTTACTTTCCAAGACCATTTGCATCTCTTAGGTGTACTTGATTGAGCTGGTCTTGAGGAATAAAAACATTTCAAGGTGGAAAATATTTCTTCCACTATACTGAAGTTTTGTGAATTTCCAGATATCTTGCAAACTATTAGGATGATACAACTTTTCATGTTTTTCAGAGAGGACTGGTAAAGTGTTGGGCTACTGGGACTTTTTTAGCTCAAAATTATTGATTGGCACTAGAGCCTGTCCTATTCTAACTTTGACTTGAGATGACACCAGCTCTGTCAACCGTGTGAATATCCTGGGTACTTCGTGAGAGGCTGTTTGCTGAAATATTTCTCCTGCTTTGTTCTTCTCGAATTTACATTAACTATAGTGAAACTTTCCATGAAACCTGCATGTTGTGCCAAAAAAACCCAAAAAAGCAAAAGAATAAAGTAAAACAAAACAAACAAACAAACAAAACCCAAAAAACCCACAAAACAACCAAACTTGAAGCTCACACCAGATTACTTAATATGTAATAGATGGAGCAAATCTATCCAAATAACCTATTTTATATAAAATTAAATAACTAAAAGTTTACATGATAAAGTATAAGAATAAAGATCACAAATGAGCAAAGCCTTATTTCTTCACCTCCACCACACCGGTTTTTTTCATTGCCCTTCCTGACCTTATTTTTTTTCTTCTCTGCCCACCTTCAACTTTCATTTTCCTCATCTTCCACTTTTCTGTCTGTGTCTGGGGTGTCTTAAGCCCAATGTTGTGATTCCTATGATGGTGACAATAAGCTGTGAAATTGACTAAAAAAATGAATTTTATATCTTACCAATCTATAATAATTTATTATTAAAGAAATGTGACACGCACTCAGAGTTATGGTGTCACAAAATGCCTAATTTACTGGTCCAGGTCTTTGTTGCAGTATTGCAGTTCAGTGGACAAACTCTATAACTGAAAGTTCTGAATATATATTTTTTATTAGTTAAAAGAGATTTATTTTTCCCTATTACAAGTAATTGAATAAATGTAATTAGACAAATAAAAAGCCTTTAGTAAAAGACAGTAATCCTTTCTTTGTTTTTCCAACAGCTAAATATCAATTAGTATTAAATTTGGTGGCAAATGTTACAGGAGCAGATATTAAAACTAAATTGAAGTTTAAATTGATTGTATTACACGAGATCTTTCTAGGGGAGTTAAGAGTAGTGTGGAAACACTAGATTACCTCTACAGAACATTAAGCAATTCAATGTTTACACTGTAGAATTTCATTGTATGAGTTTGGGTTAATTTCTGTTTTACCCAACACCAAATTTACTTAGACAAGAAATACCAAAACTTATAGGTAACCTACACTCCTGGAAGAATGCAATAGACATTCATGGCAGCAGGTTTTCCCGATGCTGAGAAGAGAAACACTGAACTCAGGAATGCCAGTTGATGCCTTATAAAGGTGTCTAGAAAGTAAATAGGGAACCAAAGGCAATGGTATTTTGTATTTGAACATGTAGTTATGGGGTGGCATACAGTAGAGGAAATACAGTGCTATGTACTCAGAAGAAAATGTGACACCACCTAAGGTTATATTTGTATGATTGTTTCAGTGACTTCTCGAACCTGTTGTGAGATGCAAGTGTGAAAAATATAAAGTCTAAAGAATTGTATATTAGTGTCAGTGAAAATCAATTGACTTAGTCAATATGAGTAGAATTGCGAACTCACACTAAATTGTGTTTTATAAGATATTCAGGTAGGTAGACTTCCGATGTAAGATATTCTTAATGCATGTACAAATTAGGATTTTTCATGTTTCAGGTCAGTGAAATGAAAGGTGCAGGGCTTCAGCTGCAGCCCCTATACAAAGGCTTCAATGAATCTCAAATAAATGGTTAAAACTCTGTAAGTACTAATTCGAATATGGGAAATACTAGAACAGGTATTTTCTTCAGTAGCATCTGAAATACAGCTGCTGTAACTGTTTTACATTATGTCCCAGAAAGAAATAGCAGTCCCTTTAGGAAACAGGAAAAAAATACTGTGGAAAAGAAAATACTGCCTTTCACAAGATTGTGTGCATTTTGTAAACATTTGGACCATACCTGAACCTTATCTGAAGCATGAATAGCAATCTGTTTCTTTGAGCTCATCCATAATCGAGAAGCTGAGAAAGAAAAGGCTCAGAAGTCACTCAGGCAGGTAGAGGCAATAGCAAAACAGTTTTTGATAAAATATTTAGGGAATTGCATGAAGATGTTGACTGTGAACATACCTAGAAATAAGCTGCTGTTTTCAAAAATTGCAGCAGTGCATATTTCTACACTTAAAGCATATATACCGAGCGAGACCTTTTTGATATTTTGTGTGTGTGTGTGTGTGTCTGATAGAAGAATGTGTTGTCTCAAAGTATAGGTACAAATAGACTAACCACATTTTTGAATTAATTATTTTCAAGTTCCTAATATATTGGGACCTAGGATAGGATATGTGAAGGTTAGGATTCTTGCAACATTGGCGTTGAAGAAGGGAATGTACATGATCTTGATTTCTTTTTGTTTGTCCTTCCATTTGAAATAGATAGAAGAAAACTTGTAAGGAACAACAATTCTTTTATGAAAGAGAAATTCTTAAGGATGACTATTTTAATGTAGTGTTAAATCGTGTTTCTTCCTATATAGCAATAGATTTTATTCATTAAATTGAACCATGAACAGAAATAAGTGAATTGCAATACTCTTAGATGATAAAGGTATTAAATCATAGTCTAAATTCAAACAAGCAAAAGTCCTGACCAAACAACACCACAAGAAAAACCAACCCAAAACCTGAGCAAACAGGAATTTTCTTTTGTATTTCCTGGGTTATAGAACTTTTTTTTTTGGTAGAATTTTCCTTTCTTGTTTGTTGCTGTTCGTGTTTCTAATGTATTTCATTAAATAGTCATTATTTGACTAATGAACCCAGTTAAATGCGTTTGGAGTTAGCAATGACTTTTTCTAAACACTTCTTTTTGTAATTCTGAAATCTATCAAAATGATCAAAGAGCTAGAGGAAACAGCACACTGATTCTTTCTGATGCATTTTCTTAGCACAGTATGCAGTTTCTGTTATCCTGTAATCAAAGACCACACAGTGAATGGTATAGTTATATGGCTGCCCCCCGAGGGGAGAAATAAAAAAAGAGTGTTTATAAATTCTGATTTTCATGGCAGCTTTGGGTTACTGAAATTTGTGCATTTGGACAGAGTAAAATTTGCCTAAGTATGTCCTGAATTGTGAAGGAATCTCTTAGGGAAAGAAGACTTGTAAAGTAAGACTGTGACTTTGTTTAACAAGCAACTTCAGGAGCATCTAAGTATCTATTACAAACATGTCAAGTAACTTATATAAGTTGCATACCATGATCAATTGTTTTTCATGTTTCATATCTTAAAGGAAAAGGATGAATTGTGAAAACAATGAATTTAGACGGTTCTCTGTGGAGCACTAGGAGAGTCTTTTTTCTACTGCAGACATGGAAGCTCTTGGCTAGTCATAGATTGCAAAATGACAGCACCTTTTCTCATGATTAAGGACTGTAATAAGAATGTATCCTCAAAATGTATCAACTCAGTCTTGCTGTCTTCATCTGGAATACCTGTTGTGGTTTTAGACAAGACAAGATGTTTTTAGCAAACTAGGAGGTCACTTGTAGTTATAAATAAGACCAATACCACTGTTTCTCTCCATTTTTAGGAAGCTTGTGATACATTTGAAGATTATCTGACATTTAATACAAGTTTTGAGTGCATTATCTAGGTGTAAATATCTACAATTGAATGAATATCTTTTACACATTTTTATAATGCAGCTAATGTTTACTTCTAAATATTAAAATCATTAGTATTATGATTCTCAGTAGTCTTAGGTCTGCAAAGGTAGTAGGCCTAATCACTATATGTTATTCAAATCCCCCTCAAAATTGTTGAAGGGGAGGTATGGGTGTATGTAACTAATGAAGGAGCAACAAGACATCTAACATTTCTATTGAGTGAGGAGGCTGTCCTGTAGAAACTGGGTAGAGGGCTGCCTGGCCACTGAAAGATAGGGTGGTTCAAAAAAAATCTCTGTGGGGTCTTTGGTGGTTTTGATGTCCCTGAAGAATTTTAGTTTTGGCATCTCAGGGCAGAAGTCCTCTGCTTCTTTCATGACAGTGGTTCTCAGTATTTGAAAGTCCTGTAGAACATATTCGCTGCTTACTTTCAGTACCAGTTTCAGTACCAATTTGAAGTTAAGACCTTGGTAAGTCAATTCATCTTACCTTTGTGATAGGTGAGATGTTCCAGTCCATTTGCCATCTTTGTGAACCTTTGTTGGATCTTTTCCAGTTTGTCCATGTCCTTTCTGTACTAGGGAGAACCTGGAGGTCCCTTCTAACCCAGACCATTCTATGTTTCTATGAAGTGGACACAGTACTTCAGGTACAGCCTCAACAGTGCTGAGTAGAGGTGAAGGATCAACTTCCTCAACCTAGAAACTACATTTCTCCTAATGCAGCCCAGGATGCCAATGGCCTTCTTTGCCAGAAGGACATATTGATGGCTCCTGTTCAGCTTGTATGTCTAAAGGCACCTTCGGGTCCTTCTCTCTGCCAAGCTACTTTCCAGTTATGCTGGTGTATAGCGTTCCTCTCCAGATGCATGTCTTGTTGAAATTCCCTTTGTTGACCCTCATTTGGTTCCTTCTGTAGCCTGTCCAGGTCCCTTTGGATAGCAACACGACCTCTGGCCTATCAGTCATTCCTCTCAGTTTTGTGTGATTACCAACCATGTGGAAACTCACGTGACTGTGAGTCTTTATCTGTATGTTGGAAATGCTATTAAGTAAATTATAGACATTATAGTGTATAGACTATATGGTTGCTTAGATAAAAAGCCTGGTTGCAGTTAAATTGACAGAATAGTTGTAATATGTGGCTGTCAGATTCAGGTCTCAAAATCTGTAATGTTTAGCTTCTTAATCTGTTTTCTGGTTGGTCAGCTTGAGCAGATTTTGATGTGTCAATTTTAAGAACAGGTTTTTAAAATAGCTTATTAAATGTCAGAATTGTAAACTATGTGCTTTACCAAATGGTTTTCTGTGCAACTTCAGTTTATCGTCTTTCCCAAGAATACCCATAATCTAATTCTGTGTGTAAATGATTAGTTGCTAAATGATACACTACGTAAATGTATTATAGTAAACAATGGCATCAGAGATGTCAGCTCTGTCTGTGCCTCTTTTGTGTCAACATTTTCTAGCTATACCCAATTATGTCATCCATCAGAGATGTCACCCTGAGCAACCTCATCTAGTGGGTGTCACCCCGTCCCATGGCAGGGGGGTTGGAAATAGATGATCTTTAAGGTCCCTTCCAACCCAAGCCTTTCTATGATTCTACGATTCTGCGAAATCTGCAAATATATTCAATAAAAGTTAGCTCCTTTTACTTTTTATCTAGATAGGATTTGAATCTGTGCTGTAGCATTGAGACATCTCTCACAATGTATGATTACATTTTTTAAAACTATGTAACAGATCTATATGTTAATATTCACCAGTAACTTCTAGTGTACCCTCCATCTCCAAGGTGAAACCACCAGCTAAAAAGATGCTTATACCATTTCGGTTTGAATATTCTTTAAATGGTAAAAACTGGCCTAGGAAGGGGGAGAAGAGTGCTTTCCCCTCCAGAACTACATGAAATCTGTTTTTCCTCATTATACTGTGTATTATCACTGTCGCCGGCGTGCTGGATGGTGGGGTGCTGCGACCTTCCGAAAACGTCTCCAGAGAAGCCGCTCAGCAGGGCAAACACACTCACACAAACACACACACCGGATAGTTGCTTTTATAAGCTGAATCGACGGCAAAGAGGCAGGAAGGGTCTTCATATGAGGTTCCACGAGAGAAGTTTATTGCAGAGACATGAAGGTTCCCAGTGACAAAAGACAGGCCGCATGGCAGGGTCCAGGGTTATATACAGGATCGGCAGGGGCGGGGAGAGCATCAGGGACAAATAGTCTGAGGGTACAGGGGCAGTACGTAGGTGGGGTTAGGGTGTGGGAGCCAATGGGAATGACTGGGGGAGTGACGAGGGAGTAGGGGCCAATGGGGAAACAGGGAAGGGAGAAGTCTCTGGAACCTCAGGGACATATAGGCTAAAAAGGGGCAGGGAGGCCAATGGGCCAACCGGTGAAACAGCACCGAGGTACATTAACATAGTGAAACAAAGTGTCCTGGGAGAGGCCTTTTCAGTCACCCTAACCTGGGGAGCTACCTAAATTTCCTCCCTCCAAGGGACCCTTGTTGTCCCTCTGTAAGCAGGCTCACCGGCCTCCACAATCACCTTCCTCAGAACCACTAGGGAAGATGTCTTTTTGTAGGAAATTGCAGATTAAGTTTGCCAGTGTAGTTCACCATGTCTCTAAACTACCAAATAATGATTACTAAATGAAGTTTCTTTTTCTTTTGTTACCAATTATAAATCACTCAGGCAGAGAAAATATTATGCTTATTCTACTCTTTCATGTATTTGTATTGTAGAGGTCATGCTGTTTAATCATTAGCTTTCTTACATTTACATGATGTGATAGGCTGCTGTGCAGTGCTGCTTCCCCGGGCTTGATGCACTCAGGGATGCATGCTTTGGGGGAAAATCAGTTGTGAGAGCATAAAGGAAAGCTGTCACTTCCTCCTTTGTAGGGGTGGCTATAACTGGTTGGTTCAGTGAAGAATTCTTTGTGGGAAAATATTTGGCCAAAAAAAATGCATTTGAAAGTACAATTTTGTGGACATGTGTTTTAACATCAACACTTTGGGATGATGTTTGTGTGGAATATAATGACTATCTCAGCTGTTCTTTCAAGTGTAAATTCTGTTTCACTCTGACTCAGTTCTTCAATCCCAGGTTAGAGCTGGGTAACAGAAAGGGTGAACGACAAGTCACTCGAAGTGATAGCTTCCTGAAATATTCTTCTTCCTTTTGCAGCCTGCTTGATGTCAGTTTTCAAAGCAGTCTGATTTTTAGTGGGCTATGCTGTGTATTCTCTGGACACTCTGAAATAATTTACTGGGGAACTGAACAATAGTTTGTGTTCCACTGGCACAGTTGCCAAGGATTTTCACACTGTGGGAGAGGAAAAAAAATTAAATCAGGAATCATTTGTAGCTAACATTCTCATCCAGCTGTATTAAAGACAAAATTAGTGCATTTATTTAAAAGCAGCAATGGAAGACTATATAAATATAAAACATGTCAGTGTTACTGTTGTGGTTAACATATTATAAAAATAAGTCTTGATTACATGAGCATAATTTTTTCATCTCTTTTCTTTAGATGGACTATCTTTGCTCAATAAGAAGGGTGAGACAGGGTAAAACTAAACTTCTGTGCTGTCATAAAATAAAATTTAGCAAACTAGTTTACTTTTCATTTCTGTGATTGGGCACCATATAATAGCACGTGGGGAGGGTAATAAATATCCTTTGTTTGTTTCGATCTACCTAATGAATATTATTTAACTAAGTTTTTAACTAAATGCCTTAATTAGCCCATCCCTGAAATCAGGCATCTTATCTGTTACAACTTTTTGAAGCTGCATTGTTCATGATTCAGTGTATAGTTTTACATCTGTTATGTGGTGTTTTAACTGGATTCTTCCACACTCCCTCATTCCCCCTTTCGTTAGCACATATATGCTTTCCTGCAAAACCTCAGAAAAATGACCAGTGCATGTTTACCTTGATGTAGTTCTGCAAGCATGTTGTGAGCTCAGCCAGCAGGAATCAAGTAAGCTGACATGTGCAGCACATGTATCATCATGGATACATCCTGTATTTATTCTTTTGTGACTTGACAGTGTTGGCAAATCTGTAAATACTGCCTTTAGGTTTCCCTTTGTAAGCTTCCCTCAAACAAACAAACAAACAAAATCAAACAGAATGGACAGGATGGATGAAGCACAAAGAGATCCTGTTCTGAAAGAGTTTGTTCCTTGTTTGTGTCCTTCCATTCCTTGGATGTGAGGAGTTGTATCAGCTGATGATTGCATTACCATTTCCTTATCCATTAAATGCATACACAGCAAGAATTAAGAGAAATTGCTACGCCAGTAGATTAGTTTAGAATCATAGAACCATAGAATTGTTAAGTTTGGAAAAGACCTCTAAGATTGTCAAGTCCAACCGTTAACCCGGCACAGTCTTGTTCACCACTAAACTGTATCGCCAAGTGCTTGTACACGTGTTTTTTGAACACTCCCAGGGATGGTGATTCCAGAACACAGCATGTTTTCTACTTGTTTGTTTATCAAAGATAAAATTCATGGTGCCATGACTGTATATGCCAACAAGTGTGTTTTGCCCATGTTCCCAAGCATATTTCTATATTGTGCTTCTTCTGATGAAAGTGATCTTGGGGTGAACTGAGTTACAAGTAATCCATAAGAAAACTTTTATTTTGCTAAAGTAAGGTAAATTATACATTTAGTAGGGACTGTCTGAATGCATGGAGTGAAGTGTAAAGGGCAAATCTGAAAAACAAACATCAGTGGTAACAATGGAGGAGGTGAACAGTGGGGAGTAGGAAAAAGAAAACATAGTGCATCATATTTTGTTCTGTAAGTAGACATTATTTTATAGGCAGTTACAGCCCCTTATTTATTGAGAAGAGCCTTCTCCTGGGGTAATTACTGTTCCAAGAAGGAGGTTTGATTCTAGTATTAATTCTGTAAATAAGGTGAAAATGCTGCATGTAGGACTGAATGTTCTCATTTAGTATTCCTTTAAAGACTAGCATTCTTTCATCAATGATTCAGTTTTACAAATCATTATTATGCTGTAAATTATTAAGTTGCATAAATTATTCTTTGTATGTAATGCGTAAATTTGAAAGCAAATAGAATTTTATACTTTTCTCTAGACGACACAAGCCATTCTGCTCTTTTTATTCATTCCTTTGGAAAGACTGCAGTTCTTATTTTTTTTAATTTGCTTTACATAACTGAATTAAGCTTTGACCTAAGAGTTATTTTGCCATGTGGAACTTACATCAATGAATAGCAGAACTTCTAGAAGAAGCAATTTTCTCCATATTGGAGGGGAAAAGATATAGGTCATTAAATACGTATATATCCTTAACTATATTTGTAGATAGGTAAAAACTGTTTTGCTGGTAGTGCTATTTGATCACCACGACCCCCAACACCCTTTTCCCCCCTCCAACCAAAAACCTTTTTATTGCCAACCGAAAACCTTTTAAAACAAAACAGAACCCCACAACAAAGAAAATCCAACCCTTGGGCTGAGTCACTCCCATACAGATGAATCACAGGTGGTACTGTTAATTGGGTTGGAGGGGAAGTATGCAAATACATAGCATTTTTAGAAGAAGGAAACTTTTTTTTCTGTACAGACTTGTCAGCTAGTATCTCAAGGACAATTTGTCAATGTTAGAGTCTTTTTTATGGTTATCTCTACTTTCATACAATGTCAGCTAATTTAATGCTTAACTGTAAGACTGTCTTTTGTTTTCTAATGTATCTGTGAGGTGTATTCTGTGACTTAGCTGGCCAATGTTATCTTGGAGAGCCAAGTAATCCATTTATTTTTGTCATTGTTATATTTTTAAGAGCCATATTAATGCATATGCCAAAATGGAAAAAAAAATAATCTCTTGCCCAATCATTCTGCTCAGAGATGTTATTTTTGTCTTTACTGTTAGTCGTCATACTGCTGTCTGATGGAACATCTTTTTCTCCTTCTTAAGCAGCAGCAGACAACATTTAGTTGTCTATTTTCAAAATGGTTGTGAAGTATTTTCAAATGATATCAAAGTAATACTGATGGCAAACTAGCACTCTTCTGAGGTAAAGCATGTCTTTGTGAGTTATGAAAAACTAATTCCTCCTGTTAATTCATCATATTCATTTTACTCTTCTGCATGGTTCATTCCTCTGCCTCTCGTTTTCCAGGGTAAGTGCAGTGACAATATTAACTCGAACAAAGGAATGTTGTAAAAAACTGGACTTGTAAAAAACCGATTGAAGTTGATCGTGCATCATTCAGTTTCCAGGCAGAATCTCATTATGGTTATTTTCATTGTAGGCAGCAGCATTACAATGAAAGAAGATATGACAGAAATATAGTCCATATCATCCTGGAAGAGTCCGCTATTTTTTATTATTATACATAAGAAGAAAAGAAACAAAATGGTAATTCTCTGTATCAATTTTTCGTCATTTGAAGTAAGCCTGAATGATTTCCCCAGATTACTTTCTGGGAATGTGAATCCTTTGAAATCCAAGACCCTGCCTAGAATGTTTACAAACTGAGCAATTAGTTTGCTATGTGACCTGGGGCACAGCCCCGAAATTAAGATTCCATTACTGAGATTCAGATCTTGGTTTTATTTTTGCTGACAGTGAGACCACAAGCTAATAGGAACAGTCCAACACAATACTGATGTCCCTTTCCAAAGGTTTGGTTCTAGTAAGAAAGAAAAAATCTTCAAAGAAATATTGCTCTAATTAGAGGTAGGCAGAAATGTGATCTTCATCCCTGGTTTGTATCTGTTCGTCTCTGAGTGATTTGCCTTCTCCCAACCCTTCTTCCCCATTTGCCGTCTTCCCATCTCTACACAGGGAGGTAAATGGAAGACCCAGTGTAAATTTTTTTTGCCCATTAAGGATGGTATACTATTCTTGTGTAGAATTATTTTGGAAGCCCTAGCAATCTCCTGTTAGTGAAAATGAACTTTTTTTGCATATATTGTTATGTTTCAGAACTCCCCAGTAAATTGTCTGTGTACATCCTGTTAACATTTCTTACCAAATTAAAGAAATGTTGAGGTATTTGGTATTCATTGCGGTCTCTAGGTAGTGTAATGTTTCCTTTATTTATTCTTGGAATTTTCAGAAGTATTCTGAGTTGTTTTCGTATGTGGTTTCATTATACCATATAAAATTGTAGGAACTTAATGAAAACAAATTCACATTGACTGCAAGATAATGGTGTTCAATGTTGAGAATACTGGAAGTATAATACAGTATCCTGGTTTTGAAGCTCATTGAACACCCAGGAATCATCAGGAGATGTGAGGGGTTTGTTTGTTTGTTCTTTGTGGATTTGCTTTTCTTTTACTGATCTGAAAACTTTTGCAAGGTGCCTGAACTGGAACTGTGCCCCATCCCTCTCCCCGGTCAAATGAGAGCTCTACTTTTTCAGCAGTACCTCAAGCCCCACACCATCAGCTCTACTTTGGTCTGTCAGAATGGCAAAATGAATTTAGATGAGTTTATAATATGATAACCCAAGGAGAAGGCCGTTCATTAACCCTATAGGCTTCCAATTAGGCTGATGCCAAATTACTAAGGATAGTTTTATCAACTTGTTCATCAACTGAGGTAATCAGAGTAGGAAGTTTGGATTGCAAAATGACTGTTCTTGTTGGGCATGTGTTAAACTTTGATCTAACACTGCTTAATTTTTGACACTTGGAGTCTTTCCAGTATGAAAAATATTTTGGTGTATTTTGGCTTTCAAGGCACTTGTTGTCTTTACATAATTGAATAAATGCATAAATCTTTTGTTTCTAAATCATGGTACATTTGTTTATGAGAACAAGAAACAACAAACAGCAGTGTAAAAGAAATATTTTGACAAAATTGTTCCTGCTCATTACAAAAATTGGTAGCAATATCTACATCACCTGTCATCTGTTATGACGGTGAAGCAGGATAAGTATTAGGTCAAAGAATGATATTGTACTTTAAGGTTCTTCTGTTTTATGTAGTTCTAGAATGCTACACCTCACTTTGTTTTGATACCAAATATGTTATTTGTAGAGTGCAGCACAGGAAGCAGCCATCTAATATCAAATCCAAAATGGCAGCTTGACACAAATCCAGCTAATCCAACTGTAGCAGAGGCCTTAGGTCCTTGAGTACACCCTGTCTTTGTTGGCTCACCAAACCCAGGTGTTACAGCTCACTGTACCCAGGTGCTTGTTATTTGGAGACACAGCAATCTATCTGACTGTGTAGCCTAAGAGTGAAATACGAGGTTGGAAATTGGTGTAGTAATTTGAATGTAATATACTTGGTATTGGGAAAGAAAATAATTTCTGTGTGGTTTCGAGGAAAAGGGTTTAATCTCTTGGTAAGAAAGTGGAAAATCTGTTAGAGATGGATTGTATAGTCTCGTAGTATAATGGCTAAAACAATGTTAGTCCATAGGAGTCTTGGAAGGTGTTCTTCAATTCAAACTGTTTTATAACAAAGAGAACTATTTTTCCCATGCCTTTCCATGTCACCCAAGGCACAAATATGTATATGTAGGGTTATACTGGAAGAGAAAGGAGTGAAGAACATATATACAGATACATGAAGCTGGATACACGTGTGCTGGAAATCTGTTTCTTTTAAATATGACTGACAACCTTTTGTTCTTCTCATACTTGAATACTCTCTGTATCAGAACTTAAAGTAATGTTCAGAAGTGTTTGACTCACATGTAAACTCCGTCATGTAAACTCTGTGGTTCAGTAGTTGCTCTTTTTCTTCTTAAATCCCTGATTCAGAAGATTCTCACATTTTCATAGCATAATATATTACAAAATATCTTTAATAATGAACATACCAGTTATGCAAATAGTAGAAAGTGGATTTTGTTAGGTGTTTGATATTGGCTCTATACCTGCTAGCATTTACTGAATTATAGTGGCCTAGAGATGCAGACAAATCACAATAGGTATCTTCTTCATAGATTCAACTACTACATAATCTGTTACCAAGTAATGATATTGTATATGACAGTAACCCATACGTCATGATCTTTCAGAATCTGAGGGTATTGTTCAAAAAGCTGTTTCTTCCAGTTCACAAGGAATTTAATGCCCTGTTTTTTCTGAACTTTCCTGCTTTATGAATAGATGGTGTCCGCCAACACTGATAACTTCACATTTTTGAAACTCTTGAAAAATTAAGATTCAATAATGAAATGCCAATTTTAAAAAGCCCCCAAACTTATACAATTTGATGTGCATTGCAAATTTCTGCATAATAAAAAAAAAATATTTTCTACTTCTTGGGGGTGCTTCCTAAGTCACTATAGTGGAAGGGAGAGGTGTGATTCCTTGCACATATAGATGTGTGCAGTAAGAATGTCTATCTTTTTAATGACCATAAAGGATAAAATCTAGAGTCCACTCTAAAAATATTTTAATAGTATGCAGTTCTAATAATGCAAACAAGAAAATAAATTTTCTGTAAAATTTGATAGAATAAAAATTAAAATTTTATATGGTAGGACACAAATGGTCAAGTGCAACATTATCCGGTGAAAACCATTCAGGGAAGGCTTACTTCAGCCCCTGCATTAAAATATCATAATGTCCTCTAATGGGTTTGAAAACCATTAACAGCCTCTGATTCAGCACAAGGATTAGGGTTTGCTTGTTTTTGTTGCAAGGTTTCACTATGCTGTCAAGTATGAATTCTCTGAATAGAGAAAAAGGTTTAGACGTATCAGGTCATCTTTGTGTGACTTCTTTTTCCTAAATGTTTTCAAGTGAAGAATCTGCCTAACTAGAAACAGATGAAGTATATAAATCTATTCTAAAGCTGGAAGATTTAGTTGAAGGGGAGAAGGTCTGTAAAGGATTTACTTTTACATGTATCCACTCTAGAGACATAACTGAATATTTATGTGCACAGTTATGTGGTAACCACTGTGATTGTTTTTAAAAGTGAAGTTTTAACAGCAAATAATATAGTCCAGAGTTCAAGGGAATAATCTTTTCCTTTGTACAGACTGTAAAAAGCTGGTAGTATTTTAGACATAAGGGACAATTACTAAACCATATTTATGCAATAATGGCATATAACTCTGAAATTTGTGCACTACATCACGTTTGTTACCATAAATCTATTATCTCTAAAGTACGCAAACTTAATTGTTCAAAATACAATTGGTAATTGTAACAATAAGACACCTTTTTTAACATGTTTTGCAGCTAGAGGCAACTCCAGATAAAATTTTAGATTTCTAAAATGTGTGTTCAACAAATTGAAAACCTGAAATTAAAGAGGAACATGAGATACCTTAAAAGTCAATAGCTTTGCAGTTTATGAACCCCTTCCAGCTGAAAAAAGAGGTGGTTGTATCTAAGTTACTTAAGAGATATTGCAGTGTGGATATTCTCTAGATTTGTAGATGGTGTATATCTTACTTGGGTGTGTCCTACATTAAGCTGAGTGAGAATGTGTTGGACTATGTCAAGCAGTCCCCGTCGAGGACATATACACATTCTTTTTGTGAGGTTGCATATTTCAACATGTTAAGGCTCTCAATAGTGATTTGAGGATGACTGCAGCAGGTTTTGTAAAAGATTTTTAGTAAGATGGTTCTTAAAAAGAGTGTTTTCACCTTTTCTGTAAATAGGGTTTTGTGCTGCCTTTTTTTTTTTAAGGGGGCCTTTTGGAACATCAGAATATAGAAAACTGTTTTCTAATTAATCATATGTGTTACACTTAGCAGTCTAAAGGACGGAGCATCCTCCTCCTATTCCCTATATTGTCTCTGAACATGATTTCAAAAATAAAACAAAAAATTTCAAGAGAATGATTAGAAATCAGCTTATCTGTTTTAAATGAGTGACTCTGAAGATGTATTAGACTCTTGATCTTCTGTCACTGCAGTGTGACATTAGGCTTGCCAGTATAATGTTAAAACGGTGAGTAATTTAAACTAACAAGTTTAGGCATTTGAATTTTTTTAAATCAACAGTAAAATATATATTGTTATGTTTGTAGGCTTTTTCTTTTCTTTTGAGTAGCTGAGGTGTAATTAGACAAAAACTAGTTTTGCTTTTGTTTAAGAAAAAGTTGGAAAGACACATGAAAATTAAATTTATGGGTGAAAACCATGTAAAAATTTCTTTTCCACTTATGTTTTTAATTTTTTATAATTATTTATTTTTTTAAATGAAAAATTTTTGTTACTTGATGTATAAAGAATGTGAGAAACTACTTGAAGTATAACTGCTCTGAGAGAAGAATATCTTTTGATTACCTTCCACAGCTAGTGGTCAGGGCTCCTGGATTCTCTCCCATCACTGAACTGCTTTGTGGTCTTGGATTTTGTATATATCAAGTAATGAGATGGGAATAATAAAATTGTCTGTTTCACATGGGCATCAGTAATGAGGTCCTTAGATGGAAGACACTGTATGGCTTCACGTACTAATGCGTTTGATGTGTGTCTAGAGATCCTTGGTTTTGAATGTGTGTTTTCATAGCTCAAACCGGTTTAGAAGGATCTTTATTAAGATAAAGGATGAACTACATTAGGATACGTTCCATTGTTTTACTGCAATAAGCCTGTCCTTTTTTGTATTGTAAGAGTGTGAATAATTCCCAAAAGCTTATGGCACTTTTCAACATGTTATGGTAAACAATGAGGCATTTTATCATTATTTCATTTTCTGTTGCAAGAATTTGATAAATCCAACAAATTAGTATCTTTATTTAAAAAAAAAAAAAAAAAGTTAGTTGAGGCTTTCCTGGGCAACAAAAGGCCTGTTTCTGTGTAGGGCTACAAATGTACAAAAAAGGTTAGCTACAAAAGTGTAGGGTCATAGCTTATTGGATTCAATAGATTTAGATTTCCTATTCTCAAATTTTACACGTGTTAAATTTTCTATGTGACTTTCAGGGGAAAAGCAGCCCTGTCAAACTCAAGGTAAATATTGCACTGAGATCAGCTGGGAGCTTTAACAGATAATTAGGAGCTTGATCAGGTATGATGGTTTAACCCCAGATAGCAACCAAGTGCCACACAGCTGCTCACTGCCTCCCCCACGAGCAGGATCAGGGAGAGAATCAGAAAGGTATCTCAACCCATGGGTTTTTCCTCTTCTAAAGACTGTTTAATAAGTAAAGCAAAAACCACACACATGAGCAAAACAAAACAAAGAATTCACTCACCACTTCCCATGGGCAGGCAGGTGTTCAGCCATCTCCAGGAGAGCAGGGCCTCATCACATGTAGTGGTCACTTGTCAAGACAAACACCATCAACTCCACATCCCCCTTCCTCCTTCTTTTCCCCAGCTTTACATACTCAGCACGACACCATGTTGTCTCAAATATCCCTTGGGTCAGTTGGGGTCTGCTGTCCAGGCTGTGTCCCCTCCCAGCTTCTTGTGCTCCCTCAGCCTTCTTGCTGCTGGGGTGGTGTGAGGGGCAGAAAAGGCCTTGACTCTGTGTAAGCTCTGCCCAGAAATAACAAAAAACACCTCTGTAGTATCAACATTGTGTTCAGCACAATACGAAAATGTGACTCCATACCAGCTACTGTGAAGAAAATTAACTCAATCCAGCCAAACTGAGCACATCAGGTGCTTTCCTATGCTTGCTTTTTTGGATAAATTATCTTTTTTTCCTCCTTGCTTGTTCTATGAACTACTTTTTTTTTTTGTTTGATTAGTTTTTTTTAATAGCCGAATGATTTTCAGGAAGAATGAAATCTGATGTAATACTGAAACCCCTTTAGCAACTGTGTTCACCTTCCAACATGTTAATGCCTTTTGTTACTGCCTGAAGCACACATGAAAACGGCCTCCCAGTTTTGAACTTCTGTCTGTACTGGATGTGTTCATCAGTGGTTCATTCATTGCTGATTTTAGAATTCATATCTCTAGTGACTTTTAAGTCACTATAAGTAGAAGTAAAAAGGGTTTCTTACGGACAGTTTTACTTTAAGATGAACTCCAAATAAGAAATGTAATGTATAGAAGCTTTTTGTATTCTTGAAGTATTATCTCTTGCACTATTTTTGCATTTATCACAGTTAAATAATTAAAACAAGAAAATCTAAATTCTTGTCAAACTATTTCAGAGATTTTTTAAGGTAATGTAATAATTGAAGACTGTACAAGGAGAACTGTCGGTGGTGACACAAGAGGAATAGGACATTCTAATAGCTTGAAATAAACCATGGGGAAAGGAAAGAGAAACAGTTGTAAAGAAGATGTGAGAGAAATGCATAAGAGGAGACAAGAGCAGGAGGTAGGCAGAGTAAATCATAACAGAACAGAAGTACATTTCTTCCCACCTTATAAAAAATTAAGTACATCAGAATTCTGTAATATTTTTGCAGAACTACTGGAACCCAATGCTGTGGTTTTAGCTATGAAGTGTGTCAGTGGTTCTGTTAGTTTCTTTAATATATAATGTCAGCCATTTTAGTACATTTAAGATATGATTCTAGTCATACTCACAATTGCACCATAATTGCACTTATGCACTTAGCCGTTATTTAGGTCAAAAGGCAAAAGAGAGAAAACAGAAATCTGTCTGGGTCTGAGTGACAAAAAGTACAGCACAGTCAGTATGAGATCTTAAAAATTTTTATTATAACATATGGAAGTTTCTGTGTTTCTGAAAAATGTGAAATTTCTTCCAAATATCTGAGGCGGCTATATGCAAATTCTGTTGGCTAGCTAGATCAAGGCATGCATTTCAGTGCTCCTCTGTGTCTTGCTTTACCTAGAGTATTAACATTGTTTCTCTGCATATTTGGGAAGCAGGTACTGAAGTGTTGTAATGCACCTTTGTCATCAATTTTCCGATAAGTTTCTGATGCTGCATATGGGAACACAGATGTCTAATTTTAAACAAAGTACAGCACAAAACCAATGTTAAATTAATCATACTAAAATTAAAATTTAAATACTTTGCTGAATTTTGATTACCTAAATTTTGCGACTGAAAGAAATTGTTGTACTGTGAGTTTTATAGTGTCGGAGAAGAAACTGGGAAAATGGATGAACATATGCACCAGTGAGACAGGCCATAAATACAGACCTGAAATGCTCTGTATGTTTGGAATCATACTCCCAGGCTATTGCTATTTTTCAAAATATATTTATTGATTATTTCGCCATAAGCTGGTTTTGGACAAAATGAATCATACACAGAATTGCAAGTCAAACCTTCTCTCTCTTTTTAGTGAGTATAGTTGCAAAATGAAATCACTGAGACAACAGTTGCGTTTAAAAAAAATTATTAAATATTCAAAATTTCCCATTGCATATGTAGTTTAAAATATTCTGAAAAATACCTATATATGAATGATTGTACACCCATGCAAGAGTTTTACAGTGCAACACACCTTTTAATGCTGAGAAATATTGAATTCTGCCAATAGTAGTAATCACAATTTCTTTGGTTAGGACAAGAACTTCAAGCTGTTTCTGTATCTCTGCATTCTCACCTATAACTCAGCCCATTACTATGCAGCATATGATACAGCATGGAAGCAATTTTCAAAGAGAAATGTAGTTTGTTGTTAACAGCATCCAAAACTAGTTTCATCAGCAGTGTGCTATTTGGAGTTACAGAATTTTTAATTTTTTTTTTGGTAGCTTATTGTAATGAGTTCTTCAAAATCATAATTCTGTAAAAATTCATGCTGTTATAATTTCAAGGCGCAGATCTTAATATTGTCGTCTTCGTATCTTAGTAAATAACTGCTGTTTCCTATGACTGACATTCAAACTCTATGAAATTTACTTTCCTATGACATAATTAATAATTATTACATTGTTTCTTATTTACTTGAAAGTCATTGGGAATGCTTAAAATATTTATGAATTCTAGGGATTATTTTTCCTATAAATATTACAACTTTTGTTGTGATGCCATCCAAACTGGCCTACCAGATTTTTTTTGGTGGGGTTTTTCAGTTGTTATTTAATAGCTATAACTACACACAGATCTGTTGACATACAGAATGTTGGTTTTATTTATAGAAGGCAAATTGTTAAGGTCTTTCAAATAGCCTTTTACTTAATGGTGATTTTTGGAAAAGAATGCAAGACAGTACATAGTTGACAAAATTTTTTAAAATGTTTAAATCACATTAAATATTGTTATAGAAGGAGGAAGAAGAATAAAGCAATGGATTCTATTTGTGTAACTTTGGCTTGAGTGATATACAGATTCATACTAGCCAAAATTTGAAAAAAAGATTTTGGAGTTATGATGGGACATGATTTAATAAGTCACATAGGGCAACAAACTAGTACTAGTTTCTTCCACAGGTTATAATATACCATTGCTTCCATATACTGATTTTCACTATAACATCTTTAAATATTTGTGCTTGTAACGTACAACATAATCTTTAAGTCTCATTTGGAAATTGTTTACTTAATTTTGTTCTGTCAGATAAATTCAGCTAGTTCTTCAGGTGTGAGGTGACCAAGCAACGGAGACCTTATGGTACTATTTGACCTTGTCAGCTTTGAGGAGATCTACACAGCTGAGGGAAGAAATCTTTTGTCTGGGAAACAGGTCATACTGACTGATTACTTCTTTCTTTGTGAGAGGAAATTTGTGTACAGCTCCTGTAAAGCAGTAGTAGTTGATCAATAGAAGCTTGTAAATTCTATGCAGAATTCTGCATAATGAAATTTAACTCTTTGCTACAATTATTATCACAGCTCACATCTAGATTTCCATCTCCACCTGTTCTGGGAGTCAAAGATCTTCTAGAAAGTGGTTTGGATACTTTTTTAGATTTCTCCTTTTTCTGGGTGCTAGAGAGAGTGTGGGTGAGGAAAGTAGAAATAGTATTAGGGAGGTACATCTAGCCAATATTACATGGAGATGGAGAGTATGCACAGGTTCCAAAGGCAGAAGGAATCTGTGAGGCTGACCAGCCCCAGGCCAACTCTATGCCCTAGATTTTGGTAGCTCATGAAGGGTTTTGCTGAATGGCCAGGTGAAATTAAATTGAGAAGCTGAGATATGGGTAGGGTATTAAAGTTTACTTCAGATTAACTCTCCATCCATGAACATGCCTGTCAAGTTTTGATGCAGTTCTGAGGGCCGACAGTCAGGGTAAGTAAAAGCAGTCTTTGTTCTGCTTGACATCTTCCACAGTGGCCCGTGTTTATAGCAGAATTAGTGCTGTGCAACACTTCTGCTGTGTAACTGGCACCCTTAGAGAAACACTCTTGCTTTGAAAGAGAAGCTGAAGATAAACTGAACAGCTGCAGTTTGCTTCTTTCACACTGTCTCGCAGAAGAATATATGGAGGAATGATTTAAGGGAGCAGAGTATACTTACTCTCTATTATGTGATAATGATGGTGCTATAGAAACCCTAGTGTGAGGACAGGGATTTTGGAAAGAAAGGAATAAAAGCTACAAATTCTTGACAATGCCTATTGACTCAGCTAAAAATACTAGATATATATTCTGACATTCCTAAACTTTTGAAGTCATTGTGCAGTTTCTCAAGTAGTCTGAAATACATGCAAAATGGTTCTTATTGATATCTTGCTGGAGGGCAGCTACTTGCAGAGTGTCTGCAAGTATGATGTGCTTTATATGTGGAAGTTCTTGAAGGTATGTAAATTTAAGAGGCTGACAAAGAACATCTTTCAATTGAGGCACCTTAAGATAAACTGCTGCATTCGTGATTTCCTAATTAGATAACAAGTTTCTATCTCTTGGAACCATATACACATTAGAAGAGTAATTCAGTAGGACATTTTCACTTGCATATATATGTCCTTTTTTTTGTCCTTTGCATTACTATTTGATGATTGGAGATAAAGACCTTCATAAGACACTCTGAAATGCATTCTGTTTTAAACTTGTTTGCATTTTATTCTTACAGACAAAAACATGTAGGAAAAGGAAACCTGTAGTTAGCCTTTAAGTGAATTATTTACACTTGAAATCTCACAATAAAACCAGTGATCAATTGCACCATAAATTGAGATGTAGTTTTATACCAGTGAGTGTTTTACATAACGTATCAAAGACCATTCAGGAAGTTTTGACTAGAAATTTGAGAATAGGAGGGACACCTTCCTGTTTTAGTGAACAGGCAACACTAAGCTCATAATAAGTTTTGAGTGGTTTTTTTCTCCATACAAAGCTGTGAACACGAAATTCCTATGAAGCATTTTAAAAATAATTAGAGCATACTTAACCAAATACATTCACAGTCATAGAAGGACATAACCTTTTAGTAATTCTTTTATAGAATTATCCCATGAGCAGTGACAACAGAATGAATCTTACTGTTTTTGCTCTAGAACGTGACAGGGAAAATACTTTGTCTTTTATGTCAGAACACAACTATTATTGGGACACATTTTCAGGTTCTAGCATGTTTTTTAATAATAAATGATGCAGTAGACTAAGGATATAATAATTCATCAAAAAGGGATGCATTAGAGAGAATTAGAAATCTAATCCCTGTTCCATTTTTATATAAGTTACTTTTTACTAGAAATTATCCTTATTTCTTTTATATTCAGTATTTAGTCTCACAGTGATAGGAATGGACAATTTTTTAACACAATTTTCAGTCTTCTACATTGGAGAAACAAGTGAGGCTTTTCTATTCTGAATACCAGCCTTTTCTTAACACTTGCCTGACAAATGGCCAGGGTGCTTTGGGGTGAGGGAGTGTATTGGGAAAAGGATAGTGAGGAGGAATGGAGCTGTTATCCGAGGAAACCCTTCCGTCCCCCTTGTGTTAGTAACAGGTGAATCTTTGTATGTAATCTTTTGCTGATTGCAGATTGGTTTTCAAAGCCTTAGCATCTGGTAAATCATTCTCTGATGGGAAAGTAGCTTCAATGACATTTCAAACTTCATTTGATTGAGCTGGGGCAGTCCTTGTATATTGCAGGGATTAGCAGCAAATCCAGTATTTGGACTTGTGATAGTGTTTTGTCCTATGAGCCACCTCCACAGGAGATGAGAGATTCTTTTCTTTACTTGTGCACTTATGTCTTTTTAGAAGTAGGATTGGTAAGACTGAACTTTTTTAAAAACTTGATTTGAATCATTGGTTATGTAAAGATGGTTGTCTTTGGATTATGCTATAATTTTCACTAATTCTGGGAAAATGAACAGTAACAATACTGGGAATTAGAAGGCCTCTGTTTAGTGAGTATTGCTCAAAAATTCTGTTTCTGTCTCATAGAAATGAATCACAGAGTAAAAAGAACTCTCACCATAACAAATGTTATGTTCAAGTTAAAACTCTTCCCTTAGATGTGGGGATAGAATATATACTTTGCAAAAATCTGTTTGAAGAATTTATTTGAGTCCAGCATTTCTACCATCTGAGTAAGCATATGAATCTCTGTATAACAATTTCTGAGTGAATTTTAAAACATCTCTTTTAGAGAGCAGCATGCAAGTCTGTCTTTGGAGGCAACAAGCTTCTGAAGGTGAGACTGTTTTAGGACTCGCATGTTTCCTTCATGCTTTAGTAGCAATGTGAAGGTAGTTTCCCCGTTTTGTTTGTTTGTTTGTTGGACTGCTGTTCTGAGAAATTTAACTCTTTTCAGACACCAAGAAGGTAATCAAAATCAGCTAATTTTTTCTTTCTTTTTTTCTAGCCATTTTTTCTTTTTTTTTTCATTGTGCTGCATATTCCTTATGAAAGATCAGTGTTAGATTTTTCAGCAAGGTGGTTTAATAGACAGTGTCTGGTGATTTCTTCCTAACCTCTGAGGCACATCATCAGAGTTACAACATAAAGTGGCTTCTAACATGGGACATCACAGGAACTCAAGACAAACAGCAAAAACCTGAGGTATCCTGGAAGTTACTTTCCAGGTATAATAAAACAGATCAAATTAGTAAAAGCTAATGTGTGAAGTTTTGATCTCAGTTATATTGTTTTGGGGGATTGAAATCCCACTAGGAATGGAGGGATAGATTGGGAACAGTTAGTAAATAATCATTGTATGTATCTATGTGTTGAAATGTTGAAAAATAAAAGTGTTGAGGAGAACTAAGAATAGCTGCAATGCTTTTGTTATCCAAAGTTGTATTCATGCTATGTATTGCAATCTACTCATTCAAGTAATTAAAGCACCTGATAAAGCTATTAGCACATCCTCATACATATTTATATTTTTGTCTGAAAGGGGAGTTTTTAACCCTCAGCAGCAGAAGTGATTTTAATAGTTATGTAAGACTAGAAATAGCACTTTAGAAATACTTCTAGATAAAGGCATGGTTGTTTCATGCTGAATCATTATTGCAATTAGTTTTGGCCTGAACTTGCTGTAGAAAATCATATAAATTCTGAGATGGCTGATGAATGGATAGCAAGCAAGTGTACCCTTACCCTAGTTCTCTGTTTTGCCACGCTAAGATTATGTTATGTTTGGTGCTCAACCTTTTTGTTAGAGCAGTCACTGGTACAGCAGTTCATGACCACAGAATATGTGAGAAACTGCCTATAGCATATCTGGGCTTCACTGGTCTCATAGAGTAAGCATATGTTCTTTTTCTGCAATACCACTTTTAATAACTTTCTGCAATGTATTTTGTGAATTAGCTTGTTGGGTTTTTCCAAATGTGCAAGAATGACACTGTACAGGCAGTCTAGAACATTGAAGTTCATAAAATCTTACATATTAAACAGCTGAAAATAGCTTTTCTTTCCCCACAGAAAAGGAAAGGAGTGGTATCTTGGTTTTTTTTCACCTAGAATTTGGTGGAACTTTTTCTATTCATAGGACTCTATGTGTAATGTTAGTATCTGTAAGGCAGACACTTGAAAATTGAACAGAATTTTTGTGTGCTGTGAATTTCCTTATTTTTGTGACCTTGCAATGTGATGATGTAGTAGCAGAATTCTTCGATAATAAACATGTGTCGTTGTGCAGTGGAAGTGATGCCTCAGCACTGCAGCAGAATTTATTATGGGAGCATCCTGTGGTTTCCGTGGCAACCAGGGAGTGCCAGGCTGTTTGCGTTGTGGAAGGCAGTGGGTAGCATGCACTTCAGTACATGCCAGTATTTATTAAGACTGTTAGGATGGCAATTTCTGTCTACTGCATCGCAATTTATGCCTAATTTAAAGTTTCAGTCTTTTGCAGTGTCAGCTGCTTTCAACTCCCATTCCCTCTAGTGGAAATGAAGATAATTGGCAACGGTTAACAATGTGTCCTAACACCAGCAGCTCCGAGTGCATCCATTATTCTGTGAGGATGCATGATGCATGCAGGGAAGGCAAAGAAAACTCACTGTTCTACTGACGCTACAATGGCATTCTGTTTTATTTGTCTTTTGGCTTTTGTTTGCTTATTTGAGGTTGTGATTTATGATGGTTTGTTTTGTGGGGTTTTTAAAATAATAGGAGTGTTTCGTAAGTAATTTTTGACACTCCAGGAAAAACACGGTTAAAATCTGTACAGTTTAGCCAACATACACATAGGTTGTTCTCTATAGGAGTTTCAATTTAATGAGCTTCACAAGCATCATAAGACTTCCTCACATGATGAAAAGTTTAGCAGATTTCTGTTTAGTTATTAGTACAGCATGAAGCTTCCTTTGCTGTAGGGCATACTTGCCTTTGGTGATGAGGAATTTTGACTTTATAATCAAATGAGTTTTCAAAATCCCAGTCTGTCATACACTTAGCAATAAAGAATTCATACTGGCTTGGGAAAGGGATACATAATGAGACATCAGCTACATCACAGTCTCTGTTCATATATATTTGGAATTTGTGCCCATTGGCTTAATGGAAGCAGCTATCATATTTACTTAGATTTATCTGTAAAGATTTATCTATCTTAGATCTGAAAGATTATGGGAGCTATGCCACTGCACTTGAAAGACAAACTATATTTTCTGTGCCATGATGTCTCAGTAGCTTTGTGTACATGTTTTTTAGAGGAGGGTTGGCTGGTGTCATTCCTGCTAGCTTGGAATGTGAGCAGAGGAAAACAAACAAATCTTCCTAAGAGTCTGAGAAGACAGCTCTGTAGCCCTCCCTGAAGGGTCTGAAAGGGATGCTGGACTCAGGGTTTTTGTCTTACTCAGTGGTCACTTAGACTTTCACTTGCTACAATGTGACAAGTCTAGAGCTTCTTTGGTTCTTCGACTCATTCCTCTCTCTCTAAAAGTCCATGCTTCCGCTGTTTATATAAATATTTTTTAAAACTTATATAATTAAAAAGCTTAAGAAAGTGGTTGTTTTTTTTTTTTTTTGCTATTTAATTATCTTCATTAAAATATGTCTCTTTAATTTTGCTAAGTGGATTAAAAACTGAGGTATCCAGATATTATGAGACATCTGTATTTTGAGGTTTAAAGACTTAAAAGACTGACCTTTGCTTTGGCATCAGTAGGCTTTGAATCTGGCCCCTAGTGTCAGTCATTTTACATTGACTCTAGAGCAACCTTACTTTTCGTTGAAGACTATACTATTTTCTTGAGTGACTTTTTGAATATCTGTCCATCTTTTAAAATTCCTGTAATACAAACAGGCATTATGTCGTGCTGAGTATGTGAGTGCTGAGTATGAGAAGTTAGCAAATGAAGTGAGAATGTGGCAGTAGTCCAAAGCTGATTTTCAGAAGGTTGATTTATTCAGGAAATGTACTAGAAAAAAAATTGCACGTAGAGTGGATTTCTTATGGGACAAACAAGAACTCCCATAGTAGTAATTTCTCTGCTTCCATGTGCTTTGAACCAGTCCTGCCTCTCTGTGTATGTATTATCTTTTCCCCAACTCTCTCTCATTTTATTTCAGTATCATTGCATAGTAACCCATTAGAATCAATTCCTTGGTTACATATTTTGGTCATTGTTTTTCCGACAGAATAACCTGTATTTTTAGTGATCTTCTAATATCATGTATTAAATTAAATGCAAATTCATACAAATTAAAATTTTTATGAATTGTTTTAGAGTAGGCTGAAAAACTCCATAGGTTTAAATCAGATCAGTTTACTCCAAAGGTCTTGATTCTGCGTGTACATAGTAATGTTAAAACCTTGAACTTCACTTGGATTTCCAAATTCCTAGAAACTGAATGTGCATATTTTAAATATAGGTCAAGATTCTCCCCCAGTACATTATGTACGTATCAGTACATCTTCCTTTTCAGAAAAGCACTGAACTGTCAGTTCTTATGCTGAATTGTACAAAGTATTGAAATTTTATAACTAATTATAATAGTTTTGCCTATTATAATATTGATTTCTTCTAACCTCTTTCTCTAGGGAAAAAACTAAAACTTTTCTTCCATGCATCTCCATCAAGTAAAAAAATAACATCTCTGTTACCTTGAGATATGCTCTAGAACAAATGTGTCTTCACGATAAAATCCAGTATGAGATACTGATTAGTTGGCATCTTAGCAGACATTTTCAGGCAAGAAAACAAGCATGAAATGGATATGAGAATTGAACTTCATTGTCTTGATTTTGCTGATACTGATGTTCAACATCAGAGTAGGAGAACTTTGGTCATATGGAGTTGATAGGATTATTTTGTTTTGACTGCCATTCTTGTGCCAAGAAGGAAGTAGAAATTATATGATGGAGTCAAAATGCAAAATAATCATCTTGGTTTGTTCCTAGAAATGAAATAGCAGTTTAATGTGCAGGGTGATGGGGTTTTGGTGAGTTTGTTTTTGTTTCTTTGTTTACTTGTTTTTGTTTGGTTTGGGGGTTTTTGTTTCTTTGCTTGTTTTTTAAGTTATTGAAGCCCATCAGTGAGAAAGAACGTAAGTTGTTGGTTGTGAGAAGTCATACCTGCATTCTGTTAGGACTGCACGTCCTGCAAAGCTGACAATGAAACCAAGTGCTTTAGCTGTCAGCAAGGTGCTTACTATGGCTTCTCTATTCCTTTTATTGAAGGACCTGCTATATTTTGTACTAACTGTCTTCTTGGAAATAGCTGCTGCCACTGCTTTTAATTTGGACAACTCAGAAGACTTTTCTGTCCACTTTTTTTATTCCATGCAACTTCACTTATACATGCCTTGTGTTTGTATAAAGCCCAGTAATCAGAATCAGCAGGTTTTCTTGTAAGCTTACGGATGAGTTTTAGTGGTTCACATGGCTGTCAAAGGACAGTACATGAGAATCAAGACTTGTGGTTTTATTGTAACCTTTGTTGTAAATGAAACACGTTGCCTTTGTTTCTAGTAAGTAATAATCACAATGGAATAGAATATAATTTTGTTCACAAAGTGGTTTTTAATTAGATTTTTAAATATTTTTTCTTCTACTGGAATTTGCAGAGTCTCTTACTCTAGGTTTTATACTGCAGAGCAAGATAGATCATCGTGAAGTACATCTGGTTACTGATTCATCATGTTTCCTCTTATCTTCTTACTTTTTTTGTAGTTAACTGCTCCCATGGTACTTAAGAGGTTACTGCTTCTGCATTCAGAAGAAGCATTAAGAAAAATTGATATTTTTGAAACTGTGTAGAGAGAGAGCACTAATCCTTCTAAATTCTATCATCATTTGCATTCAGCTGTTACAGCACTGAAAATTCTTGCTTTATTTATGCATATATTTAGTGGATGACCTGCTTATATGGCGACAATGTGAGACTTGCCTGTCTTATTTTTCCCCTGTTTTATTAGTGTGTGTCTGGAGTCATTTATATAATATTTTTGGAGCATCTTTGTGATATTAAATTGGCTGTATTGAGTATATGATCTTTTAGATACCAAGTTAGCATTTTATGAATAAGTTGATGTTTTGATAAGAAGTAACTTATTATGAATCCTGCCAATGGATGTGGAGAGCTGAGAGACCTATTAGCATTTTCCAGTGACAGTATTGTGACCAGCAGCATTGATAGTGATTTGGGGGGCTTGTTTTCGTATCAGATTCTTCACTTGGAGATACTTCAATTTACCTTCCCTTTTCTAAACAACTTGAAAAGGAGTTCAGGAACTCAAGAAGGATCAATGTGTGGATCCTGTGTGGATCCATGTGTGCCTCTGCTGTGTGCATTCAGACATTACTAACTTGTGGTAATCCTTCTAAGATAATGTTTATTATGGCATTTGGTTACAGAGGTGGTTTAGCTGAAAAAGTAGCAGATGTAGAAGTCTGGAAGTTCTTCCATTACAGCCAAATATACTTTTCTTGGCAAGGGTAATGGGAAAATGAAGAAATGACAATATAATACATTAATATGATGATCATATGATATGTAATAATAACAGACTTTTCCTTGTGTCAAAGCTAATAGAAAGTTCCCCAAATTCTGAATTTGGTAAATTTATTTTGCCAAACTTCTGCTTTTCAACAGAATCGCATTTTCAAGTGGAATTTTTTCCATGAATAGCCATACTGTCAGTTGAGTTGCATTTTTTTCTTAAGTAATATTAGCATTTTTAAAATCTGAGGGGGAAAAAGAAGGGAAAATATTCTAGAAAAGATGTGCTTTATTTGGAAAGTTGTAGGCAGGAAGAATACTTGGTCTGTGAAGAGCCTCTTCCATTGTGAGTGATATTGCTCAAGGTCAGTTGGCCAATTGATCCTTCTCTGTAGCTCTGAAGCAGGTGAGGGGCATCTCCCCAACTACTGAAGAGCTACTGTAGTTCCTCAGTCTGTTGCTGTTCACTTGTGCTTATGAAGACCAGTTGATCTCAAGCAGCTTGGCAAAGCCTTCTGCAGTTAATGCAATAACCATGCTGGATAGAAAAACATGCAATAGCTTCTGATGTTGATCTGCAGAGTTTGGTACACACCACAATGGCAGTACCTCTTTCTGACACTTATTCTCTACAGATACTGTGTACATGAGCCTAAACCAATGGTGTTTTGGTGCAGGAAGTGTATACACACACGCAAAACAGGCTTTTGTGTTGTTGAGGATTGCTTTATGAGGCAGTATCAGTGTGATGGCAAATATAAACAAAGACTAAACTCAGCTTTATTCTTTTTTTTCCTGGAAGCTTTACAGATGTTCATTTATGGTAAGATGTTTGCTATAAAATTTGCTAATGAAGGTGACTTCAGATGTATTTGCACCACTAGATTTGAGACACTTCCTAGAAGTGTTTGAGATTAGGGAGTGGCAAATACTTAAAAGACCTTTTGTTATTGGGGTTTTTAAAGATCTAGAAGCATTAACATTTCATTCTTAAAAAATAATTTAAGAACAAAGTGCAAATGCGTCTGTTGACAATAGACACTGAAATTAAGCACTACAGTCCAGCATATAAATTTCAGTAACCTGAAGATATTGTGTGTTTATTAAACAGCAGGTAGAATTGCTACTTCACTAGGCACAATTATATGTAATTTCTAGATTACTGATACACATTTTATATGGTGTCCAAGTACCAAAATTTGCCCATTTTGATAACTGCATATTCTTATTGATTCTGTGAAAAAACAACTACAAGTGTTGAATAGCAACGGCAATCATATACTGAGTGGTGTAAAAGTCATAGACTAATATTCCACTTTACTTTCTAGTAATTACCTGTGGACTTTCAAGTTATTGCTTTGCTTTTGATGTTCATTAGTCACTGGAAGTGAAAATGGCAAGGAAACCAATAGTGCATAATCTGGAACATTTTAAATGTTTATGGATTTCTTAGCATGATTAGAAAATGTAAGTGGTATTACTCTTTCAGATCAGTAGAGGCACATATTAATTACTACAATAATTGCCTTCTCAAGGACAATGATTTAGCACTGTTGGAAATGATGCTGAGACTACTCATTTCTTACATCTTCATTAGTGTGCAGTGAAAACTGCAGGTGAAAAAGAAAAAAAATGAGTTTTTTTTTTATTAGGCTACCCTTGGTACAGTAAATTGTCAATTTAATAGAGTTGTCTAATGATATTTAATAAAGTTGCTTCGAGTTTTCAACTGTTCCTGAACTTCAGTTATTGTCATGTCACTGGTAGTGAAAAATATCAACTAAGAGCAGTACATAAAACAGCTCTGATAGAAGTCCTTTCCCTCTAAAGCTAAAATTTCATAAATAAATGTTGGTTCACTCTGCCTGAGTAAACTTTCCATGTCCTTGGCTTGACATATCAATCTGCAGAAATGCATTAAAATGCAAATTCATGTATTTTAGCCTTTGAGATGTTTCATTCCATCCCTAAAATAAATAATAATAATAATAATAAATCTTAATAGTCTACCAGGTATTAAAACCAATAATCAGTCATCTAAGAATAATCTGATTGAGCTTGTTTAATTTTCAAGTTTAACAGTGCTTAAAATATATTTTTTTAAATGTATATTTTAAAGCTTAAAACATAGTTTTATTTAAGTAAACTTAATGGGAAAAATAATTTAATTGGGGGCTTAAGTTCAATTTTTAATAGGACAGGCCTTTCATTTCCTTTTTTCAGTTTTATCTTTTTGTACACACACTTTTAAAATATAGGTACATTCCTCCAAATGAACTGACATTAAAAATATTGTGAGTCTGCTAGATGAGGATATACTGTTAGGATGTTTCTGTTTCATTTACCAAGAATATTAAAGCTGCAAGACTATAGATAATGTATGTTCAAGAGCTGTCCCTCAGAATAAAATACATGACATTTGAGTTCTCACAAGCTTAATATTACATATCCATTTATGAGATTGCAAACAAAAAGAGAATAGGTTAAGAGGGAAGAAGTCATAACTCTCAAAAAAAGCGCATTAATTTCATTAAGTTAGGAAAAAATTAGAGGAAAAGATGATCCAGGAAAGAAAACAGGTTGATGGTTGTGTAGAGGATTGACAAGTAGAGTGCAGTTGGCTCCATAAAAACTAATATCAGGTAATTATATTTATATTTAAGTTGTTACTTAAATTGAATTTTAATACTTTTGCAAAAGAGCTGTGTGTCAAAGCAGACAGTTCAGTGACAGGAGCAGACAAGAAATAATAAAGACAACATTTTGGAAAGCAGCTGTGAAAGTAAATGTCATGGAGCTGATGACAGGACTTTACCTTGAATACCATGTTAATGTCAAAACCCATTTTGAGGTATAAAATGAATGTACTTTGTAGCAGAGGTAAGTTATAAGACATGGAAAAGATCATCGTGTGAAAGAATACCATACACACAGGCAGTCACTTGCTATGCTTAGCTCAGAAAAGAAAGAAATAGACCAAGTGCATTTCCAGCTTGGCACAATTTCTTATGGAGTTCCATTGTATTGACATTGTTAAGCCAAAACTTTAGGAAAGGAATAAATGAAGACATTTAACATCCCTGTGTGTTCTATCTGTGTTGGCCACATTGGTTTGATTTCCATTGATCTTGGAAATTAAGCAGTTTTGGATCTGTCTAGCTGAGTCTTGGGAGACCATCTGGAAATCCCAGGAAATAGGCAAACAAGCCAAGGTACTGTAATATGGAAAAGAATACAGAAAGCACAGGAGCTGAAAGGCTCCATCTGGCTTTGTTGACACTCCTGAGCTGACAGAAAGGTAGGATGAAGTATGTTGCTTCACAGAGGTGGAAAGTGTGACCTGCAGAGGTACCCAGTAAACAGCAAGCTGCCATGGTTAGTAGAGGTGGCAATTTCCCAAGTGGTTACTGTCAGGTGCAGTAGTGCTGCTATGCCGTCATCCACCTTTAACCATGGGAGGATAAAAATGGCTAAAAAAGAAGGCATGCTGGAATGGTTCTTCTTTGTTGAAATGTTCAGTGCATGTATGATTAATGATAAAGAAAACTTGAACTTGGTCTACGGATTTTTAATCTGTAAGAAAAAGCATGGAATACTGTGGATTACCATCTTAGATCCTGTGTGGTGTACCTTTCAGATATAAATCCCGTGATTTGTTATACATTGTGGTTACATAGTAGAAAACATTTGAATCACTATAATGCATCAGAAAAAAACAATTAAATTTAATAATCAAAGCACATTTAGGTGTGTTTCACTCAGAAGGAAATCAGTCATCTCTTTTTAAGTTGATCTGTTGATGCATTTCAAATATAAACCAATATGAGTAAAAAATCTGCATTACTGCTAAAATGTGTTCCAATATGTTCCAATGTCTGAACTAGTCTATTCTATGCTCTCTCAGTTTATTCCTTTTTCTTTTTAAGATTAAGATAAAAATGCAGATAAGGTTTCTGATGCATAATCTTAAACTTTTAACTTGATTGCAAGTTTTATGAATAAACCTACAAGTTTTGTGAGCATTCATTTATTTTCAGTGGCCAACATTTAATGTTTTGGATATTCTTCATTTAAGGATTTTGTTTGCATATAAGTCAGTATACCTGCTATGTTTTTGTAAAACATGACTGCTTCTACTAGAACAGATGCCATCTGCATTGTAAAATAACAGTGTTTTATGAGAAGCTTTTAAACAAAACCACTGTAATTTAGTTTGCTTAATGTCAGACACATGCCCACACTACAACAGAAGTGCTCTAAATGTCAAAACAAATCAATTTTGCAAATGTCAGACTGACATTAATGAAAGCTCAGCTCTTTCACTAAGGATATTCTCCTAATTCTTAATAAATACTACAATTTATAACATGGTCATTTATAACAGAAGATGTACATACGTTTACCAGTGGATTATGGTTATGGTTATGGATTTTTTTTTCATCTGCAGGTGTATACTTTAGAACCCCCTGTATTATAATGACAGAAGTTTCCAATCACAGAATAATCTAGGTGGCAAGGAACCTCAAAAGCTAAACTATCCTGTTCAACTTTTTTTTTTTACACTTTGAGCTTGGAGTCCTGGTGTGGTAACCTGGGGGACCTGAGGAAAATGTGGCATTGAAAACTGAAGCAAAGAAAACACTGACTACCTCAGCCTTTTCCATGTGGCTACCCTCCTTTAGTTACAGGGCCACATTTTTGGGATCTTCCTTTTATTAATGTTATCATAATATGTATAAAAAAATGTACATTTATGTACTTTATATTACATGGAAAGCTGGATATTTAGCAATTAACAACTTAAACTACTTGAAGCAAATGAGTCCTGTCATTGAAGTGAAAACTCTAAGTGCCTTGATGAATTAGGACAGAGAACCAGTGCCATGTGACTCAGTAAATCAAATGCAGCTAAATACCACAGCTGCTGCTTTGAATATCTAAAGACTGTATTTGAAGAACTTTGAGATAGTGAATAAATTTCAGGCCACCAACAAAACCCAAATCCTACAACATGGAAATAAAAAGAAAATCATGATTGTTGCTGTTTAATCGCCTATCTGCAATAGAGTAAACTATATGGAACAAATGCCTGTTATATGGTTAGGCAAGAAATAGCCATGTTACTTGTAAATGCAAGATGATTATACTCCTTGCAAGCAGAATACACAGTTGTGCTTAGGCACTGTCTATGTATATTCCCTCTTGGCCCATTGTCTGATACTGAATGAAAGGTAATTACTTAAAGAAAATGTACTGTGTATACAGATAATATTTATACCATTTGTCGACCTCAGGAAAGTTATTAGGAATGTATTTATTTCACCTAAACCTAAATCAGTAACACAATAACAAAAAAATCCTAACAGGTTTAGTTATACTATTAGGTGATTACACTTTTTTCCCTATAAATACATAATGAATGGCTCACCAGCCTTACAGTTACCACATGAAAAATGACACTTATTTTTCAGAGAAGTTTGTAGAAGGCAGCCACCTGATGGTTTTCTAGAAGTCATAAGCAACTTTAAGTGCTGTAGTCCCAGAGTGTGTCTCTTTCTCTAGACTCTCAGACTGGGGTGTACTCTCCAGTTGCTGAGTGGGACTTTTTCCCAGCATGTTGGGACAAGATCTGAAAAGCATTCACCTCCTGCCCCCATTCACCACTATCTCTCTGAAAAAATTCTAAGCATGAAAATTGGAGGGGCATCATGGAAGGCCAGGGCTCATTGTAGAGTCTACAGGACATGGATGTTCTGCAAGTCATCTAATTATGAAGTAGCTGGTTTACTTGGTGTCTTCTCCGCTATATTGTACTTCATGCAAGTTGTCACTCATATTGAAGAAAATATAATATGAAGGCTCAATAAATGAAGCAAGCTTTTTTAGGGAATATTAGTCTATATTTCCAAACAAGAGAGAACAGTAGGAAGTAGTGCTTTTGCACTTTTGACTAAAACTAGTTTGGCTGTTAGTTTGTCTGAAATAATGTTGTGAACCTTTACGCTTAGTAGAGTGAAATGATTTCTGAGGAGTGATGGTACATAAATGTACAGCAAAACTTAACAGGACAATAACAGCTGAAAATATTAATCTATTAAATTATTACTGTGTGAATTCAACTAGATACATTTTTCAAAATTAAGCAAGAATAAATCTCAAAAAAAGGCTGTACTTACAGCAGATACCAATAATCAACAATACCCATGGCTACCTGGTAAATATTTACCTTTCTTCAAGGATCTTCTTAATTTTCCTGGTCTTTTCCAAGATAAATATGTCTGAAGACAGGCAGAAACGTACATTTCAATAGAGAAACAAAAGTAATGTTGACTTTTATGTTGAGACTGGCTGTGCCGCTTTTTTCAGAAAGTGATCTTTGCTCTTCCTGACATGCTGTTTTATCAAGTAGTACCATTTTTGCATTCACCTGTTCATTATCCCAGGGTTTTTGTTAGGCAGATAGGCTCTTTACTTTATAATCACTACACAGTTTTCTTAACTTTCTTTGCTCTTTATTTTAAAAGTATTTTGAAAAATTAGTGTTAAAACTTGTTCTCATTCTGTCCACTTAATTTTTCTCTGTATGTTTCGATATTTGTAAGTTTAGAAAATGCCTTTCACTGTGCAACCTGTTGTGCTGTTTGCTCAGCTGGTAAGATATGACTTGAGAAGAATTATCCAGCATGAAATCAGGATGTGCATGTTTAGTCAAAAGAAAAGTCAAAATACAATGTAACTTTTTCACTTTTTTTTTTTCATCTGGAATAAATAACAGAAGATTATTTGTATCAAACCAATTGTTTACTTCAGAATTGAAACACATCAATTACTATTTCAATTATATTTCTGGTATTTAAATAGTGTACTACAAAGTCAACAGAGCGGAGTTGTGCTTTTAAGATTATTCCCTGTGTTGATTTAAGAATCTGAAACACCTTTGCAAGTCTCATTTCCTTTTTAATTCAATATATAGTATGATTTATTTAAACCACCTCATTTGGTGGAGGGCACAAAGCAGATGGAAAGGTTGAACTTGTTAAAAACTCTAAATTTAAATTTTTTTTTTGTCAGAATCTTTCTTGAAATGATTTAGCCTTTTGTAAACACTTCCTCAATTGCTGGGTGTCTCACAGGAGTGGTTGATAGAAGCCTCTAATTCTGACAGAGCAAGATGTTCTCTCAAGTAAAAAGTTTCAAAAGGACTATTTTGGACTAATTGGGGACTATTCAGTGTGCTTCCTTAAAGGCAGTGCAAAATCTAGCAGGGTTTTACCTTGCTAATCTGTTTATGTGCCCCTCCCCCCCACTTCTGTTTTCTCCAGTTTTTAGTGAACACTTTTTAAAATATCTGTAAAACAGGAAAAGAGGCATTTCACAATATTTTATATTTTAAGAAGTACATAGCCTTGAGAGATGGAGAACTCTTCTGGAAATTAGCAATCATTTCTGGAGGACTCATCTTTAACAGTGTGTTTTATCAGCATGAATAGCTGCCACATCTCACAGTAGTAGTAATGGAAAAATCCTGCCTTGCAAAACAGAGGAATTTGCTAAGACATTGTCCAACTGGTAAAAACTTCCGTGACATTATGTTTTAACCTTATCTTGTTGCTATATTTCAAAGTTGCTAACATCTTTAAAGTTCAGAGGATATACGCTATCATAGTGTTTAGTCCTGGGGCAACCTCAGCTCACCATTGAAAAGCTTTAAATCTTTGTTGACGTTACCATTTCAACATCTCATGCACTTGTGCCACTGTAATGACTTAAGTGTAATTTTGTACTGTAATAATTTGTTCCTAACATTTTATTCTACCATTTCCAACCACAAATCATATTTATAAACACAGACTACTTGAAATTCTCCTTATTCTTCCAAAACAATACATTTATTTCCAAATTTTTCATTTACATTATATTATTAAATGGCAATCTAAAATATCCCCCCTTGACCTAGTGATAGTGCTTTTCTTCCCTTATCTTTAACAAGGGTTGGGTAGGAGTTTAAAAATCTATTGAATTTATTTAGAATGGTTTCACCCAAGCAGAAAGTTCACCCAAAGTGAAGTCTGGCTGTATAATTTTACAACTGTGGGATTTACATCTTGCAAGCTATTGTAAACGACATATTTCAGTGTACTGAGCACAACACAAGTGTATCACTCACTTTTAGTGTGCTTGTACCACTCCTGGTAAGGTGTACAGGTTGTAGGCAATATAATGCATGTGCTGCCCAGAATTGGTGTTAGGTGTAGCAAGGTTTGTCACATATTTATGCCCACTGTGTCAGTGGTCCTAGAATACATAGAGGAGTAATTTGGTCAGGAAACACCAGAAGTTTAAAATGGATATATTATTCCTACCTAATCAGTAGCATGTGTGACAGTAATTTTAACATTATTATTGAATTCTCTTTCTTATTCAGTGACAGAGCCATATGTGGCCACATGGGCAAAATAAATTTTGTACTGAATGCCAGAAGGTTTTACTTTGTTATTCTAATCCATATCTGGTTTCATACTGATGGTATCTAGAGCATCAGGGCTCGTTTGGTATTCAGTCCATGCAGTCTGCAAAAATCACACTGCTGTGGGGGACTAAAGTGATTATAGCAGAATGGTCTCTGCTCTCTCTTTGATATAACTGTCTCTGTGTAGCCAGAAAGGTATCCACACTTGAGAAGAAATTGCTAGCTGAAGTTTACTGGCCTTGAAATAAATGCTTTTATATTAAGCAAAACACTACATTTTCCGTTTTGATTAAATTATAATCAGTACACTATTTGGGGTTTTTGTTGGGTTTTGTTTGTTTACTTGTTTTTATATGTGCAGGATTTTTTTTTATTTTTTTTTCAAAAAGCTTGGGAAAATTTTACGCCCTTACTGTCATACAAAAATTATGGAATATCCTTGAACTTTCATTGGTGACCGCTTAAAAAATTGAGTATGACACCAAGAAGGCAGTTTTTCCTGGGTTAAAAAAAAATTGTAACCATACAATGCTGGCTCTAGGATATAGTAGAGTGTTAAGGAAACTTCCCTGTCTGACCATCCAGGAGCCGCTCTGGCAGTCACACTCACACCACCTGAGCTGGGACTGAGGCCCTTTCCCAGCTACGCCCCCCACCCTCACACAGTCACACCAGATCTCCTCGCTGGCTCGACCCCAGGGTTCCCGTAGCAGGGTCTCAGGCGTTCTGATCTTTCAAATAATTTAATCTTGGTGCAATAGCTAAATAACAAAATAACAGTTTGAGCTGGTGCCTCTGAGGTGGGATCCAAAACAAAGGAAGCTCTGGGCTTTTATACCCACCCTGACAGTCCAAGGGTGAGAATGTCTTTTGGACCTCGGCTCTTGCCGTGTCTTTGATTGTCCGGCCCCCTGGTCGGGCCACAGGTCCCTGAGCCCTTTGTTATGCAAAGGTCGGCACTTCAAGGCCTCTCGCCTGGGGCTCCCACCCAGAGCTCAACCTGCAGCTCCCTGCAGCTGCAACTTGTACTAAAGGTATTTCTCAACAAGAGGTCATGTGTGCTCCTTACATAATTTTGTTTCTGTATAAAACATAGAGACTTCCTTTGGTTGACTTAATTTCTTGTACATTTGACAGCTGCACAGTGAGGCAAATTCAAAGGGTTCTGCCAACTTACTGCAACCTTTTCATATTTTTATGAGTCAAAAAAATCTGTTTTATTTTTATTAAAATACATATTTAAATGCAGTTGAAAATCTGAACTTTTAGATATATAACGAATTTACTATAGATTAGCAAGTAAATTTTTTTAAATATACACTTGTATTTTAATTAGTAGCTGATAAATAACTTCTTAGCTTTTGTTTAATAGCTGGTACCAAGAGGAAGTAAGAACAGAAATTACTTGAATACATCCTACAGTCTGCTTATAGATCTTGAAAGGGTATATGCATGTCCCGTTTTGGTTTTGGCTTTTGGTTTTTTTAAATTTTATTTTGAATATAGTATATTTATCAGTTTTATAAATTCAGAAATGCTGGCACATATGTTTAAGAATATTTGCAGTGGTTTGAAAAACTGAGACTGCAGATGGCTGGATTTGTGAGTTTTAAGTGGTTTGGATGTGAATTATAGTACATATTATGCAAAAGAACTACAAAACCACTGGAGACAATGACTGTAAAAGAGAGAGTGAAATATAATATAGAGAATCTAATTTTCTTTCTGTAATACCAGTTAAAGATGGGGAGGGCCAGAAAACACAGAACACTCAATGAAGACATTGGAACTGGGAGTATAGCAAGATAGTTTAGATACAGTATGCTCTTAATAACAAGAGAATTTTACTCACAGTTTTTTATTTTCTAAATATTTAGGGTTTATTCCAAACCAGCTCAGATCTCCAAAAACCATTCTTGCTGTTCAATTTGGTCAGCTGGAACATTTCTATATGCACATTTGCACATATGGTTATTTAATCTCCTTTATTTTAATCAAACAAACATGAAATAACTAGACAGAAGAAGGTAACTTTCTCACTTGTGGTAGCTGTCTGAAGAAAGAGAGAGAAAATTAGAAAAAATTCTCCTTCCCTTTTCCCCAGATTTATCCTGTGTAAGATATGCCATTTATATGGTTTTCATCAGTGTGTGAAACAGTAAGCTGTTTTCTGTCTGGAAGTTAAGAAAACTTCTCTTACAAATATGGTAGGGACATCAAAACTGAGTCTTCTTTACAGAGCACGGTCTGCTGCTTACTGTACTCATTTGAGCATAACATACCATCACTTGACAAGGTGCCTTGCTTGTGCTCTTCCATGTGCCACATATCTTTTCCTCCTTGCTGAGCCCAGTGATGTGCTACCTTGCTGAAACTTCACCTTGACATTTGCCAAAATGCTCTGTTTCAGGTCACTGTGCAGCTATTCTCTTCCTCATGTACGGATATCCTCCATTGCTCCCTGCAGCACCTGCACACTGCTGGGCCTGAGCTGCTAACCTGCTGTTGCTGTCACAGGATCTGATTTCCAGTATGTCCCTGCAGAGGTGCTGTACTTTTAAGGAAGCCTTCTCAGTCTGCTCTGGGCATGGTGTGCCCAGGACATGGTGTTCAGGCTCGCAGTTATTTGCAATTTTAACTTCAGTTATGTGATTTCTGTCTCTGTCTGTGAACCAAATCACTTGGATTTCTTTGGTACTGCCTCATACTTGTTTTGTTGTTTCTCTCTGCTACAACACACATAAAAAAATATACAGCACAACAGGCAGTCCTAAGCCTGCATACAGGTAACTGGCAAGATCAGTCCAACCATATTTAAGTCTGTTTCACTTAGAAAAAAATATAGGAAATAGAAGATGAGCAAGTGGAATTGCTCTGTGGGTGGCAGCACATTGGGCCTCTATGTTTCCTTGGTGCTGTCAGTCTCCTTATATATGCATATAATTACAGACACTTTCAGGTTTTTTAATCCTGGGAGTGACCCCTTGGAAAGATGAAGATCAGAATTAAGTTGCTGTACTGCCACATGAATTATTATGGTGGCAACAATTTTGGATTACAAAGAGGCTCCAAAGGACTGAGATCAGACCAAAAAGTAATGTGCAAATGGAAGTCCTATGAAACTAAAAGTAAATGAAGAATGTTTACTTGCAAGATCTGGTTGGATTTCCTCCAACTTATAAATGCAGCAGTTTTAGGATGTATTTTACCATTTCTGTTATTCTATGTATTGATGATTAAATGTTAATTTTTTCAGAAGCTGGTCATTTGATATGATGAAAGATACGACTTACAAGTTGCTAGCTGTGTGAGGATAATTTGTGCCTTCCATTCTGAGCTTTACTGTAACCTGCATCTTTGACTGAAACTTTTCCATACTGCCTGGTTAACTTTTCTCTTTAATGCTGGAAATTGCTAAGCAACATTACTTTTCTTTTATTGTGAACTTTTGTTTCAGTTTTCTGCATAGAAAACATCTCTGATTAATTGCAGAAGAGCACAGTGTGGCTAAGTTTGTGTCCATAAATAAAACAGATACCACTGGCTTGTGGCATGTCCTGATGTGATTGCTCCTTAAGGTGGGCAGGCACTATTAGTAGAAAGGGCTTGTCTAGAAAAGGCCACCTAGGGAAATATAACATGTAGGACATAGTGTGGATCATGTCTCAGGCCTCTTGAGAGAGGGGTTAGCATGGTGAGAGAAATGTCACAAAACTACAAATTGCATTGCTACAATTGTCTGCTATAAATCCACATAGAGCAAAGTAACTCCTGAGGTGATTTGGAGTTCATGTAGGTCTGTTGGACTCAGTGCCACAACAGCTGCAATCATGCCATATCCATCACGTAATAAATGTCTGCTGAAAAACTCACAATTTATTTTTATTTCTGTACTGAATTCTATTTTAGTATGTGTATACTTCATAAAACACAACAAAATGTTTCGAAGTCCTATTTCCAAAGTGTAGAAGCATTACCAAAAAATTCTCATTAGCTAGAAGAGGATGCCTTATTACGTAACTCAAGATCTTGCAAAATATGATTTCCTTGGTACATCCTCAAATGCTGCTTAAGCCAGCACTTTTTAAAAACACAACTTGGTCTCATACAGCTTCAGGACGTGTGACTGCAGAACTGCAATAAATTGTATTATTTCAAATGTCTTTGTTTCACTGAAAAATTCAGTGTGGGGCCTGTTTTATCCTAGAGTGTCTCCACTTGGTGTGCTTAGAGAAATTATAGTGATTTGTTTCTTTATAACAAACTTTCTTTACTTGGTGCTCAAGCCTTCTACATTTCATTATAGATCAGCAGTTTAAACAGGAAAAGGAAATTTGCTGAAGAGATCTAGATCTCATGTCATCATTGTAAGGAGAAGAGACAGGGCATGCACTCAAACAAATATTACATATTCTAATCCTGATTTACCTGAATAAACCAAGTGCTGTAGTGTGAAATGTGTTGTTGGTTTTTTTTAAAACCTAGATCATATCAGACAATGAATTTTATACTTCATGACAGCAGGCCCTTTTTTCTTTTTCCGAGTGATAAAAGAAAAATTAAAGTTTGATTTCTTTAGTGCTTAGAGATTCCAGGCAATGCATTCTTTATTGTGCCAGCTACATAATAAGTGAATTTTTGTGTCACCTGTTTCATATCTTAGTACAAATCCAGGGAAGAAACAACTGTATTTGTAATGGTGAGAAGTCATTGTTATTTTACTATCCTCTACACTTTCTGTAGTTGAAGGTAAAGAGGCAGTGATTCTACAATGCCTTAGTAGATGTACACAGATGGGTTATGTGGTTGGATTTGTCTATCAGAATGTTGGAGGCCAAGTGATAACGAAGCTGATGGAAATGGATCTTATGTTGTCTTTTATTAATTTGTGGTTGATAAGCTATTCAGTAACTTAGACTGAGTGATTTAACCATTTACAAACAAATCCTCTTCCACCTCCAAAGCTAAGGCAAACAAACCCTCGAGATAAATCTGCAAAGGACAAGAAGTATTTTTGGAGGGGGAGTGGGGGGCTTGTGTTTTTTATTTTGCTTTATGAGTTGGTTTGTTGGAGATTTTTTGGTTTGGTTGATTTTTTTTCTCAGTGTGACTGCTAACTGAAGATGAATTCTGTGCAAAACTACTGGAACTTCTTTTGGTACAAATTGCCTTCATTTCACCTCTATCCTGTGCTGTATCAACTCCAAAATTACCCATGTGTCTTGTGATGTTCTCACAGGGGAAAAGATACAGGACTGGGACTTTTGGGGAGCTGAGCATGTACTTTATGACAGCCTGACTGTTAGCCAGAGCCTAACTCATTAGCCAGATACTAAGGGTATAAAACTGTTGTGATTTTCTTACCTTTCCTCAGTAAGGACAGTGAATTGTATCTCTCTTCAGTATGTAACTACTAAGTGTTTTTTCAAAAAAATTGTGTCATTTGAATTATCTGCCCACCCTTAAATCTTACTGATAATCACCTGAAGGATCGAAAACTATTCAGTAACTTAAAAATCCTGTATATTTAATTTACTTGAGAATCTAGACTGAGAAAGATAACATTCTGCCTTCTTACACCACTGCGCAATAGAAATAGCAGTCAGATTTTGGTTTTTTTCTTTAATTACACCTGTCCTGGTACTGACAATAATTTTACGTGTCAGGAAAGCAAGGTTTGGCAAAGCAGTAAACTGCAGCTTTCATTTGCATGTTTGGTGTGAAGCAGAAATATTATGTTATGCTCACACAAGTGAAACTTAATTGATTCTTACAGATCTGCACTTTACTGATGCTTTTTAGTCAAAAAAGCTTTGTAATACATAATCTTATAGTGATATTTATAGTGCAAGCCTGACTCCATGAAGCTGCATTAGTCTGTTAAAGGTAAGATAAGGATATGGGCTTTGTCAGAATAGATAGTTGATAGCTCATCAGTGTAAGAGGCAAAGACAAGATTCAGGAGAAGTAATAAATTAGATACCCAGACAGATAAACTAGAAGGGAGAGGAGATAACAGAGAAAGTAACAAAGATCATATCTCTGGTCTCTGATCAAGGGACAACTAAAGGAACCACTTTGGAGCTTTGAAGAAGTTCAACCAGTACTTAGTAGTTGAGAAGAAAGTAGGGAAACAAGACTATTATTGGGCCTCCTGGGAAAGAGGTTTTATGGGAATTTTGAGGGTCTTTGGGGGATTTGTAAAACTTCTAGGGATATTCTGAGGGCATTGTATGCATGTGAAGAACTATTACAGGATCTTTAGTAGAAGAGCCAAAGGCAGGGAAAGGTAGGGACTGAGTTGGATCAGAGAGGAGCAAGCAAAGGAGAGCAGATGAGATAAAAAGTACCACCTGCATTTAAGCAACTGATCAGTCTGCTTGTGGGGCCATGTCCTGGGCCTGATTACTGTAGTCTGTCCTCCCTTCTTACTAATTTCTTCCTATCTATTTTCTGTGTGACCTTGTTCTCCATTCTGTATCTGGCAGAGACGGGACTTGTCAACAAATTTCAAGCCAGGCTAGCTAGTGAGGAAGAGGGCAGGGTGGCATCTTCAAAGACCCAAGATCTGAACTGGTGAGTGGATGAGGTGTGTAGGATCCAACAGGAATATTTGGTTAACTTAGCCTATGCTAATATTCAGTGGGTCTATGAATATCAGTGTGCTTGTGAGGTGAAAGTGTGTGTCCTGCTAAATAGGTTTTGGTGCAAGTATTTACATTCATTTTGAATTTAAACATATTTGGAAGAATTAATTTCTATTCAGGTATTTCAGTTCTTGAATAAAAAGAATAATTTACTTGAGGGTTTTGTTTTTGCAGTTATCTTATTTGCAAATGTTTGCTGGGTTTTGTAAAAGAGAAAAGATATGTATGTAGTTTTCCAAAACTGATGATAAAACTTTGTCAGCTTTATGAAATGCCAGGAAAAAAAAATTATAGTTTATAATATTTTATAGTGATATAATAGCTAGTAAATCCCTGGGAACACTAATGTTGAGAACACACACTGGAGTCTTGTTGATAATGCTTGCTTAGCAGATGTTGATATTGAGTTTTTGGGGTTGTTTTGCATTTTAATCCTAATTTTTCATTCAGTCTATGAAGTGTAGTATTTGAGACTTATGAATAACATTGTATCTGAGGTTATTGGTGTTAGTCACTAAAAATCAATTCTGAGCAGCCAGGTTACACAGTGAAAGCCTGGGGGCAATAAGGTCAGCTCTCAGGGGCAACAGCCTGATGTCACACTACATTGCAGAGAAAGGAGTAGTGCTCATCCCAGCCCCTGGGAAAGGCACTTAGATTAAGCCTTCTGCTTGAAAAATGGTAATGAGAAATCGGATATTGTGTTCATAGGAGGGAAAAGGGAGTTTGTGTGAGATAAACAGTAATGGGAATTTTGCTGACATGATCAATCTTTTATTTCAAAGTTCAGGGGTTTTTTGTTGTGATTTTTTGGTTGTTGTTGTTGGCTCTTTTTTCCCCCCGTTGCTGTTAATATTAAAGAGTCTGAAACTGTCATATTTAGCTTCACTGTCCCATCCTTAGTGATCAGTAACTTGATGGTAATGTGACTTCTTCCTTTTGTTTTTCTTAAAGCCACATTATACTGTTAGTATCAGTACATCTTTTGTAGTTCTGACTTGAATATTACTACTTTTCTCACGTGACATTTTTTGCCTCCAAAAGTAGAAAGAAACTGGCTCTCACATAAAACTGTTATACTTAGGGTTTTCTTGCATGAAATGAAGGGAAGGAATTAAAAAAACTGTTAGCCCTTCTTTTCTCTCCTTCATACCATGTCCAATACCATTAACACACAGACATACGATGCCAGCTCCCTCTCTGGAGACATTCAAAACGCACCTGGACACTTCTCTGTGTAACCTGCTTTTAGTGACGCTGCCTTGGCAAGGGGGTTGGACTAGGAAATCTCCAGAGATCATCCAAGTGAGAAAGACATTCAGATTCTGTTAAGTATTGCTTCAAATGTGGTTTATTACAGATAAAACTATAAAGACAGGATAGTATAATCTTATAGATAATCTTAGGTCCCTTCAGATGCTGGTAAACCTAACGTGTGCTGCCTTGAATGGGCTTCCAATCAGGACATGGAATCACTGGTACTAACAGGTAGCTGTGACCAGGTTATCATCAAAGGTGAAGTTTATATTGTGACCATGGAATACGGCCTCAATGCCAGACTGTGCATGTAGCACAGCATGAGCCAGGGCCAACTGAAATGGAATCCTGATCACCAGCTTCTTGGTGTGCCATGGTCTTCCAGCCAGGGTCAATGTGCTGCTCAAAAAGAAATACACTCGGGGTGACCGTAGGTTTGCCGCTAACCTAGAAGGCATTGTCCTGGGGGGGCATGAAGGAGCAATTAATATAATAAATAACAAAATGAGCTTTCTTCTCCACTCCCCTGTTTAAATAAAGATAATTAAAACAGATTAAATATAAGATACTCTTGCTATAAGAGAACCCAATGGCAGTTTCTTGAATGCTGTGCCAAATTATCTATTTTAGGCACTTTTTAAAAATTGGAAGGAGAATCTAAATTAATAGTGAAGTAAACTTGAGATAGTGGATACTGATTTCATAGCAAAACTTCAAAAGATATTTATTCTTCTTGACAAATAGAAGTATTCGTTCTTACAATTCACTGTTGCCATATAGTGGTGCTTCAGCAAAAAATGATAATTTCTGAACAAGCATAATTCTCAGGAATGTGAGGTCAGAGTGACAGTCATTTGCGTTTCTTTTTTCTTCATTTCTTACCTTCTCTGGAGACCCAGCTACAGTCTATGCTGTGAGATGAAGGGTCACAGCTTGTTAATTATTACAATTAACAGACTTCTGCTGACTCGGTTCAAGAAGTCTATTACAAAGAGATGAATTCAGCAGGACTCCAAAGTTAAACTTCCATTGTATTAACATTATACTGACAATGTCCAGCTACCTTATAATTGATACTGACTTGCAAGCAACATGCAATGGGACTTCTTAAAATTACAAGGTTTTTTGGATGAAAGGGAAAAGTCAACTTTTTGAATACATTTATGCAAAACTTTACAGTTATTCAGAATACATGAATAAAAAAATGTTCAGACTGAGATAAAACCACTTTAAGCAAAAATATCAATCATAAATTAAAAAGAGAAGGATTTCTTTTTGGTTTTTTTTGGGGGGGGAGGGGGTTAGGGGTTTTTTCCTGTTTTGGCTTTTTAGTTTTTCACTTATTGGAAAAGCAGGGAAATATAATAGATGAGGTTTTTTTCCCAAAAATCAGATTTTAAAATCAGTAACACCACTGTCTAGGACAAACCTTGATTCCTATAATTAAAAAGTAGGTCTGCAAAAGATAAGTTAGAAATAATGGAGCTTATATTTCAAGAGGTGTTTGGACTTTTCATGTGGAACAACAGAAAGGATGTTACGATGTTTTGCCAAATGTTGCAGTGTAGCCCATTTTTAATCTCTGCTCCTTTAAGCTTCATTAATACCTAAGGTTAGCAGATACTTCTTTAAAATGTTTCACTATTACACGAGTGAAAATTACAAAAAAGCAGCACATCTCTTCACGGTGAATTTAGTATCACATGGCAAAATCAGGTACAGTGTTACTGATATTGAACCTAGATGAAATGTTTGACTTGAACATGGTAAGTCTATAAAATTTTTCATGATAACAGAAAAGAACTCTTCTTAGGAAAGCAATCTGTAAGACATGGTGGCAGTAGATTGTAGTAAATACAAGTGTGATATCACGACTGTGCAATGGAGAAGAATGCAAGAGATAGGCATTCATTCAACCTTCAGTCTCATAGCACATTTAAAACCTAAGAACACTTGAGATTTTGAGTCGAAATAAAGCAGATTTGCCATTGGCAATTTATGTTAGTGTATTCTGTCTCAGGTAGTACTACAGAATAGTTAATTGGTCCAACTTTATGGACAGGAGGGTAAAAAAAATTAAAACTAAAGAACAAGTGTTATTTTTGCCTTCTATTCAAGTGTATACCAGACGTGAATTTAGTACTTGACATAAAATCCAAGCAGAGCCTGAAAAGTGAATTGTATTTCCTCTGTCACAGTAACAGACTGGTAGATGGTTCTACTCTGAACTGCCTGAAGGGAGAATTCTCTTCTGCCCTATGTTTTTTTCTATCTGATTTCCTTTTACTGTGAAAAAGTTAACATTTATTTTATTTTTGAAGATAAATTGTGGCTATTCCCATCAACTACAAAAGTAAATATCATAGTATTTTACCAGATTTTATACCCAGTGTTAATACTGAGCCGGGCAAAAAATCCAAACTTCTAAAAAATCTGAAAGCTGTAATAGTGTTTTGAGGGGTTTTTTGTTTGTTTCTTGGGAAAAAAAAGAGCAAATTTGTCTGTTGTGGGCTAATTTAGTTTAGTTTTTATTTTTGTATTTTATAAATGAAAAATCATAATGTACAGCTAGATCTGGAATGCAAACTATGGCAACTTATCCATGTAAACCTCTCTTCTGGAAGAAATTGCTGATGAGAATGGGTCAGGCTGGAAGGGATCACAGTGGATCATCGCGTCCAACCTCCCCACTCAAGCAGGGTCATCCCAGAACATGTGGCACAGGATTGTGTCCAGATGGCTCTTGAATATCTGCAGAGAGGGAGACTCCACAGCCTCTCAGGGCAGTCAATTCCAGTGCACAGGTGCGGGAGCACGGGACCCTCGTACAACAAACCAATATGATTACGCAAGAGTCCATTTATTGTTTACATTACTCCATTCTTATGCATTTCTGCAGCTGCCATTCACGCGATCACGCATGACCCGATTGGGTCTCCCGCATTGTCCACACGCCCTGCATGCACCTCTCAGGACACCTGATTGGTTTCAGTCCAGGATGGTACAGTCCCTCTTCATCTGTTTTTTTTCACTATCTTGTTATTCTCTCTTCTAACATCTTCGTTCCCAATTTAGAACTGCTTGCATTCCTCAGGCCCTGATAAAGGTACTGAAGACAACTTGGCTGGGGCACCCTGACAGGGTTTTCATGCCTTACAAAACACAGGCACCCTCACAGTAAAGAAGTTCTATTATCTTATTCCAGTGGAACTTCCTGTGCATGACTTTCTGCCCATTGTCTCTTTTCCTCTTGCTTGGCACCACCAAGAAGAGCCTGGCTCCATCCTCTTTACACCCTCCGTTCAGATACTTACAGACATTGATATGATCTCTCAGTCATCTCTTCTCAAGGCTGAATGGGCCCAGCCCCCTCAGCCTTCACTCTTAAGAGAGATATTCCAGTCCCTTAATCATCTTTGTCACCCTCCACTGGACCTGTTACAGGTGCTCCATGTCTCTCTTGTACTGGGGAGCTCACTGGGATGTATCATTCTTGAGACTGGAGAAAGTGATGCTTGAATATCAACCAACTTTCTTGAACCCCTCTTCCTTGCAGAGTCTGTTCCCATGGGATTCTTCCAAAAAAATCCCTGAAGGGCTTAAAGTTAGCTCTACTGAAATCCAGATTTATTATGGGTGTATAAGATATGCATGTGGCTGTTCCTAAAAACCTCACAGATTTTTTCCTCCAGGGCAATGTTTGCCTCATGAAATTAAGTAGTACTAGTAGCTGCTGTTAAATGAATCTAGTATTTCTTCTAGTAAGACAGGAATATGCCTACTGAGAAATTTCTGTGCAATATAAATTTGAGGCACACTGAAATGCGCTGAATTTCTTCTGTAGTCTTTGTTATACCTTAATTTCTTTGCTGTGAAAGGCATCAGATACTTTAAGGACAGATAAGCTGCAACAAAAAATTATTGATTCTAGAGTGGAATAAAGAGGAAGATGCATGCAACAAGAATGAAAGGTCACATTTATCTGGAAAATCTACTAAATGCTTAGACAAGTGTCAACTTCTGTCATTTTGTTCTGTTTGCAAGAAAACACTAACAAGGTATTGCTTCTTTACACTCTTATAAACTATGAGAGCAACTGAGGGATAGGCTTACATCTTAGAAACATGTAGGAAGTGATTTTTTAAAAAAATTATTACTATTGCACTATTTTAAGAACTGCAAAATTGTAGGTGCCTTGCTACAGATTAAGCTGAATAAATCATTGCAAACAAATAAACCAACCAACCAACCAATAAAAAATCCCTAAAACCTATCTAATCTCACCAGAGTGGAAAGAGCCATGTGTGATAAGAAAACTAAATAGATGAGTTCATGGGATTAAAAAAGTAGAAAATTCTGATTTGAAGTTTACATGTAAAATGTCAGTGTTAGAGTTGAAGTAAGTGGAATAGAAGTCAGTTGAGGGAGCAACTGAGAAAAGTGAAATAGAACTGCTGCTTTCACTGCAATTTAATGAGGTGGTCGGTCATACACAGTGTCAAAGTATCTTGACTTAAAATCTCTCAGGAAGTCATCAGGTGAAACACAAAAACTATTTTAAAGGTATTCAGTGGCTATTCAGTTGAATTCAAAAAATATTTTCCCAGTATTATACTGTACTTGGCTTCATAATTTGATTTGCTTTGCAGTGTATCTTTGCACAGGAATTGTTAGTCTGAAACTATGCAATTATATGGTAAGTAGTTGTACTTTGAGGCTCCTTCTAAGGTGTCAGTAAGAGTATTGATTGTTTTTATGTGAACTGGTCTTTTATACGTTAACAGTGAAACCAAAAGTGAGAAAGAAACTTTTCATAAAAAGAGGAAAAATATCCCACTTTTCACTAAGATTTTTTTAATTAATTATTTTAACCAAACAATAATTTATAGTTCAGAAAGTAGGAAAATACCATGGCCAAAGGCCACTGTATTCAGTATTTCTATTGACCTCAGCTGGCTTTCACTGTAACTGAATTGGGCTAATAGGTATTTCAAAATTTAGTCTTCTTGCAAGAGTAATCCTAACCTAGTGGTTTATTAAACTTCTAATAAAAGCTGTAATTCAGTTTTTGTGAATTCCAGCACTGGTCCTGCTTTTAAAGAACAAGGAGTGTTAGCCAATTTTGTCTCTCACAATTCATGCGAACCCCTTTTTTCTTTCCACTGTGTGAGGCAGCTCCATCTCAGGAATACAAAAAAAAAAATGCATCATTGTCATGCTCTAGTATGAGGTTGAGAGCGAGGATTATAAAACAGAGAAGCTGCAGTAGGAAAACAGGGGCCAGAAAACACTTGAGATTGTGGGTTAATAAATTGAGAATCAGTAGTAGGATGATAGGGGCAGAACCACCACAGAATAGGTCTGTGGAAGTTATCTCCCCAGCTTTTTTGCTCTTTCCCAGTACCTGGAGAGTGTTTCAAACTAGACATAGCTTCATTGACCTTAAAAAACTACAGGATGAATCTGTTAAATATTTGTTAAATATTTTTTGGCCAGTGTTGAAATTTACTGCTATGCAGTGATGTCATGTTATTTACCTTCTGAAAAAGGAAGACAAGACTGAAGTTTCAACACTGATTCTCAAGTAATCTCTTGTATCCTAGGGTCTTACTGGAAGTACCCTCAGGTAGGGTGAGATTGTGTATCAGAATCTATTGGTTCATGATCAGAATACTTAATCATCTCTTTCTCAACATTGCTTAAGATGTTGCTTTCTTTTTGGTTCTTAATCAGCTTCTGATTTTGTGGGACTTTTTTTGTGCAGTACACATAAATTGCTGCTGAAGACTCTGGTTTTGGTCTGGCTTTTCTTTCACTAAAGTCAATAAGAAATTGTCACTTGCTTTAAACAATAAATGTGTATCTCTTTCATGCTTAGCTTTCCTTAGCATATACTTCATAGGTGAATGTTAAGCTGCTTCATATTAGATATTTCTAAATCTGCCTTTCTACCACTGCCTCTAGATTATTTTAAATTTTCTTTCTCAAAATGATTTTGAATTGCTGTCAAACATAATTTTTCAGAATGACACCCTTGTCACAATCAGTAGTTCCAGTGAAAATACTTTTATATTAGATGAAGAGAGTGCAATTACCTGCAAGTCATTTTACATAGAAGATAAATGGAAAGTGTCTCTGACATCTTGATGGAGGTTAGCAACTCTTTCTGATGAAATGAAATGTTGTGGATATTTTCATTCTTGATGCAATTTCCTTTACTTCTAATTAGAACGAGACAGATGTTTAAATGAAGGTAATACAATTAAATTGGCTGTGGGTGAAATACACATGCCATGTTCCATGCTTGAAGGCTCACACTGTGTGTGCTTGGTAAAAGTATATACGTGTCTAACCCATGTGCCAGGTGGACTGAAGGAAATCAAGATTTGGGTTTTCTCAGGGGGCTGTGGCTGTGTTAAGGCCTTTTCAAGTTGCTGAGAAGCATGAGATCAGATTCATAGAGACTACTTCATTGACATTTTTTGTTAGCCTTTAAATATTTATTCGTTTAGTCATGTGTCTCAATATGCAGAGACAGGATGACCTGCAGATTAGCCTGTTATCTGGCATTTGAGTCAGTTCTCCATTCTGCTTTCATGGAGTCTGTAGGAAATTGTACAAACCACATTTATGAATTGTAAAATACAGTTATTAGTACTGCCACATTTTAGATCACTTTTGCAGACTAATTTATTCCTGGGAGGTTCTCAAGTCCCAAAGAAGAAGAGGTCATGTAAATGGCTAAAATACGTAAAACCAGATAATCCTGATTAAAGGGCAGAAATAAACTTGACAACAAACAGATTTAAACCCCATTTAGTCTCTAGTTTATCCCTTAATACAGGGAATGACTATCTTCCTTCAGCTTATTTTGTGTTGCATATTGCTCCTATGCATTTTATTTAGCCTGTGGCTAACCAGAAAATTTAGCAAAGGTACTAATTTTTTTTACTCTCTAATCTCCTTTCACCCTGTCCCTCACCTCTCACTTCTTGCCATCAGTGGGGCAGTTCAACGAGGGAAAGTGCCAAATTCTGAACCTGGCATGGGGCAACCCTGAATGTACAGACAGACTGGGGAATTAGAAGCTGGAAAGCAGCACTGCAGAAAGGAACCTGGGGTCCTGGTCTCAGGCAAGTTGAATCTGAGTCAGCAGTGCCCTGGCAGCCAGGAGGGCCAAGTGTGTCCTGGGGGGCATCAGGCACAGCATCGCCAGCTGGGCAAGGGAGGGGATTGTCCCTCTCTGCTCTGCACTGGGGCAGCCTCACCTCGAGTGCTGGGGGCAGTTTTCGGGTGCCACAAGATAACAAAGACATAAAACTGTTAGAGAGTGTCCAGAGGAGGGCCACGAAGATGGTGAAGGGCCTTGAGGGAAAACATATGAGAAGGGGCTGAGGTGGCTTGGTCTTTTCAGCCTGGAGGAGACTGAGGGGATACCTCATCACAGTCTACAACTTCCTTGTGAGGGGAAGAGGAGGGGCAAACATTGGTGTCTTCTCTGTAATGCCCAGTGACAGGACCCGAGGGAATGGTCTGAAGTTGTGTCAGGGGAGATTTAGGCTGGATATTAGGAAAAGGTTCTTCACCCTCCTTCACACATTGCCTCAGTGTTTGGGCACTGGAACAGGCTCCCTGGTGAAATGATCACAGCCCCAGGCCTGACAGAGTTCAAGAAGCTTTTCAACAATGCTCTCAGGGACATGGTGAGACTCTTGGCGCTGTCCTGTGCAGGGCCAGGAGTTGGACTCAGTGGTTCTTGTAGATCTCTTCCAAATTGGTATATTCTTTGATTCTGTGTGACTCTGTACTGTCTTCCCTTGTTTTAAACTGGTCTGATGGGGAATAATTTTCTCCTTACACATTTGCATGTGAAAAAATTTTGAAACAATCCAGTTGCTGTTTGTATGTGGAACTCAGCATGTCAGGTTATTATTAAATAAAAAGAAAATTAAAATATATTAGTAATTTAAAGAAGAGGATAACAGCTGAAGCCATGAGTAAAAACAATGAGATTATCAACTCTGTGTTCCTGAGATTAACCTAGACTTTATTCCCCAAACCACAGTCAATGAATAATTCCTGCTCAAATAGGTATGTGCTGTTAATTATTGTGGCAGATAGTTCAGTCCCAGGGTGGAGTTAAAAACAACATCTATTCTGTAAAACTACTCAACTATTCTAACAGCAGCTGGTGGGAGCAACACTGTTCCAAACCTGAGCATTGACAGCAAGACTGGATGTTTGCTCTTAAGATTGTGCAGGTGGTTGAAATCAGCTGTGGGATAGGACACGCATAGGTAGTTCTTTTCAGAACTCATATCAAGGTGTATAAATAGATATATATGTATGTATATAGTATATAGGTGTGTGTATATATGTCTATATAAAATATTTTTCATTATTTCTACATTTCCTTAATGGGGTAGAGAGTAAGAGTTGGGGAAGGTCAGCTTGCAACTGATAATTCTATGAATGTTTCTTATGTACAAAGCCGCTTCTATCAGTGGAGTCAAGCTGTCATAAATGACATAACTAGTTGCACTGCAGTCACTTAAAATGTTTGGTCACACATTAACTAATGGGGCAACAGCTGGGAGATGAACCCCAGCTGCATACTCTGAAGAAAACTGTTGGACTGAAATAGGCTAGATTGGACCCTGTACCACAGGTGGCTTCTGGGGTATATATACATAAAGGCCCTAAATCAGTTCTGTATTTCATTAAAGGTATATATAATCCTATAGTCTTTATATGCATATGGAAACTACCACCCTCCTGAACATGGTCTGAGCTACTCAATCTGTGGCCCTCTAGGGATTCAGCAGGCTCTCCGTGCCAGATTGTTACATGTAGAATCAACAGTTACAGAATCACAGAATATACTGATTTGGAAGAGCCCCACAAGAATGACTGAGTCCATTTCCTGCCCCTGCACAGGACAGCCCCAAGAATCACACCATGTCCCTGAGAGCATTGTCCAAACTCTTGAACTCTGTCAGGCTTGGTGCTGTGAGCACTTCCCTGGGGAGCCTGTTCCAGTGCCCAGCCACCCTCTGGGTGAAGAACCTTTTCCTGATATCCAGCCTTAACCTCCCCTGACACAAATTCAGGCCATTCCCTTGGGTCTTGTCACTGAGCACCACAGAGAAAAGATCAGTGCCTGCCCCTCCTCTTCCCCTCATGAGGAAGTTGTAACTGCGATGCAGTCTCCCCTTAGTCTCCTCTTCTCCAGGCTGAACAGACTAAATGACCTCAGCTGCTCCTCATGCAGCTTCCCTCAAGGCCCTTCACCATCTCCGTTGCCATCCTTTGTTGCCCTGGGTGCTCACTAATTGTTTAATGTCTTTTTTATATTGTGGCACCCAAAACTGCACCCGGGACTCAAGATGAGGCTGCCCCAGCGCAGAGCAGAGAGGGACAATCCCATTCCTGGCCCAGCTGGCGATGCTGTGGCTGATGCCCCCCAGGACATGGTTGGCCCTACTGGCTGCCAGGGAACTGCTGACTCAAATTCAACCTGCTGTAAATTGGGAGCCTCAGGTCCCTTTCTGCAGCGCTGCTCTCCAGCTGCTACCCTGCAGAATTCATCAATCATTGGTCAACTACCTTTTCAGAATGTATTTTTCCTAGGAAGGCTTTTCCATCCAAATACCTAGGAACGTATGCATAGGACAGTCACACCAATGAGGCCTTTTGTCGCACCACTGCCCATCCTTATCAAAGTTCATTTTACTGTATTTTTCATTTATCTGATCACTGGCACTTCATTAGATCTGTAATCATTACATTTACTTGTAAGCATAAGTTCTTTATGCTACAATGTGATTGTGATTATCATGATTAATAAAGCACTACCTACAAATCTAATTAAGCACAGTGCAAGGGGCACTAAGAGGGGCAAAATAAAATTCCCTTTTGGGTTCCATTCCTTAAAAGTACAAGACTGATATCTCCCTGTGAAACACTGATAATGGTAAGATGTTTTCAAGTCGTTATGCAAGTGTTCTGTTATCCAGTATGTTCTCTTTTCTCTATTAATGTGCAGAAGATTAGTACATGTACAATAGATGTCCAGTTCTTTTATACAAGTCCTGATATTAAATATCATGGTAACATTGTCCTGTAAGTTAGCACAGGGAAATTACTGGCCATTATTGGTGACGGTAATATATGATTATCAAAGCATCCTCGTGCCACTCTCATTTTTCCGTATTGATGACTTGGTCTGACTGAAAAGTCTTAGGTAAGCAAAACTGCTTTCAAAGTAATATCTGCTTTAAATGTTTTAACAACATTTTAGCAAGTATTGCCAGGTCATTTTGTTCTGAAGTACAGGAACCAACACATTTGCAAAAAAAAAAAAAAACCAAAAAACTTGTTTTTTTTAAAAAAGAAAAACCAACAGATTTTCAAATTAAACTGTATTTTACAAGAATTGCCTTACTAGATTCAATGACTGTAGATTTTTTGTATACTACAGAATGACGTAGAAATAACATTTTACTTCAGAAGAAACAGACTTGTCCGGCATGGAAACAGATAGAGCCGTATTCATCTCCTCTATCCTGAGGCCAGCAGTGGCTAGTTTTTTCCATCACTGGTGCCAAAATTACTTAAGGAACACTGTAATTTACTGTTCTTTGTACCAGTCTAAATCTATGTCACTGCCAAACTCGTGCTACCATGGAGGGATCACCATCACTACTGCAGTCGTTTATGAGGTACATAACTCAGAAGTTTAACTATGCTATATTCATTACTGTAGTTTATCCCTTCCTGTGTTAATGGTTTTCAGGAGGTGCCTACCTTTGACTATATAAAGATCTCTCTTTATTTAGTATGCAAACAAATTTTAAAAAAAGTCATATGGAAACATCTCCGATTTGTTTACACATGTACTCCTAAAAATTGAAAGTAAGATTTCTTTTTTCCGCTATGAGTGCACGATCAAATAATTTGTTGGTAAAAATGTTCTGTTGTATTACGTTATACTGTATAAGCTAATTTTAACTCTAGTTATGAAGAAAAGTTTAGCTGGTGTTACCTCAGGCCAGTGCTTTTAATTTTTCATGAGTAATGCCCTGAGGTAGAAAATGAATGTATTTTATATGAGTTGAGTTAGTAGCTAATGAAGCTGAAAAGTTAATGTGTAGGTAGTACTATCATATGAACACTTGACCATTAGAACAATTCAGAGAAAGTTCAACAGTACAGAAACAATCAAAAAGAGTGTGTGTGTTTTGGATTTTTCTTCTCTGGCAAAGGAGAAGACAAGGGAATCAACAATTAATCAATCAATTATTCTAGCATGGGGTCCCTCCCACAGGAGACAGTCCTCCATTAACTTTTCCAATGTGGGTCCTCCCCATGAGCTGTATGTCTTCCCAAACTGCTCCAGCATGGGTCTCTTCCACAGGGTACAGTCCTTCAGGAACAGACTGCTTCTGCATGGGTCCCCCATGCAGAACTCTTGCCAGCAAAGCTGCTTTAGTGTGGGATCCTCTTTCCATTGGTCCTCAGGTCCTGCCAGGAGCCTGCTCTAGCATTGGTTTCCCACAGGGTCACAGCCTCCTTTGCGCATCCACCTGCTCCAGTGTGGAGTCCTCCAGGGTCTGCAGGTGGATCTCTTCTTCACTGTGGAACTCTATGGGCTGCAGGAGGACAGCCTAACCACAGCCTTCACCACAAGATTCAGCTGTGGTGGTTCAGCACCTGGAGCACATCCTCCCCTTCATTCACCACTGACCCAGGTGTCTGCAGAGTTGCTTTTCTCACATGTTCCCGCTTCTCTGTTCTCTGGCTGCAATTGCTTCTGCCCAGTAACTTCTTTCCCCTTTTTAAATATATTATCCCAGAACCACTGTCACTGATGAGCTCAGCCTTGGCCAATGGCAGGCTGACATTGGCTCTGTTGGACATGGGAGAAGCTCCCAGCTACCAGGTGTTGGCCGTGAGGCAGGGGTATTCCCCTGCCACAAAACTACATCCATTCCTTTCTCTTTCATGGTTTCTATCTACCAATGTTCACCTGCTTTTGCCTTATTAGATTAACTCAATGTGTTAACTGTTTGTTAGCAAAGGATATTTTGTAGCATCATTTCAAGTGAAGTTTTAATGAGGTATATGCCTGTGGGTCATTCACCAAGTTCATTGTGAACTTGAACTGTGTTTTGAGAGCAACTTGCAGGGCAGGGGTGAACAACGTGTGAAAAAAAGTATAGTCTCTGTGCAGACAGTTGATGAGCAGAAAAAAAAGTAATTTTTCCAAGAGTCATGTTGGGTTTTTTTTGCACTGCTTTGGATTTGAAGCATTCACAATGTAGTGCTGAGGTACCTTAATAAATTATTGACTGTTTGCATCCAACTGAATTTTTTTCCCAAGGTATTCTGAAGCTGTAGACAACAGGAAAAACTAAAGAAACAGAATAAGAAACACTGTATGTTCCAGATACATGTTCTAAAATTAGAATGTGCCATGCATGTTAACTTATTTTGGATTTGCCTGTTTGTCTTGGATTATTGTTTTTGTTTTGTTTGTTTGCTTTTAAACACAGTGAATACAGAAAAATTATTGAGCGTTTTCTCACAAATTATATTCTCATTTCCAAATTGGAGTAGTCACACTGGGATTGCAATTCTCAGAGCTACAGTCATTCATTCAGAGAACAGACCTCCCATGTGGAATTCTATCCAGACAAAAACGCCTTGAATTACAGTGAGTGTTCAAAATGAGTTCTAGTCAAGGAATTTACGCAGAGAGAAGGCACTAACAAAATTTATGACTTTAGCTGGTTTGCTAGCAGATAAAAAGAAAGATTTGTTCCATAATATATAATTAATTAATTTTTAGCCTCCTGTATTAATATGAGCTTAATTATACTTCTTTGCTCAATATGAGTAATAACTAGGTCTATTTTAGGAATCAAATAAGTTTCAACTCAATGCAAGCCAGTTACTCTTCTTTGTCATGTTCGCTGAATTGAAACAAAAGCCAGCTGAATTAATTTTTTTCTATTTCCAATTTAGGAGTTTAATTGAAAGAAAACAGAATTAAAAGTTATGTTTGTATACTACCTGTGAGACTGGGAAGGAACTTTTTGGGGTGTTTGCCTTTTTATTTGTATTTTCCTTTTGTTGCTTTTTATTTAATTTCAGGATTTGCAATCTCAGTAAGCTGTGAAAACTAGTCTATTTTTTCTCCTTGATGGACTTCAAACCCACACCCAACTCTCCACCTCCAATTTAGATGCTGTATCTGCTTGCTCTGTCTTGATTCCTTAGGACCAAGAAAAGGATTCGGAATCAGATCTGCACCTCACTGCCACTGGTCTGTAAAATCTCACGTTTGGTCATCTCTCTCTGTATGTGTCATTGCACACAATCTGAGCTACAAAGTGTTATGGTATTTCTTGTAGCATGTATTTATGTTTTTGCATCTGCAAACACACAAATACCTCTATATTTTACCCTTACGGTATACAAAGATATAATGCCAAGCAAGAAGAATTTCCATATGAAATCTTTTGATCTGATGACCCTGAAATGACTCATAATAAATTGCTTAGAGCATGTTAATCTGAGATGTAACTTTGGTTCCCTTTAAGGAAATAACGAAGTCTGTCTCATTTATTAGTATTTTTCACAACTCGCTGGTAGAGGACGTGATGTTTGCTATAAATTCTTGTCAGGTTGAACAAAGACACCAATCCATGTGCCAGGGAACCCTCAGGCTTTTATTGTACAGTAGCCATAACTGGCAACCAGCCCACTGCTTTAGACTCACAAGGTGTTGGCTAAAACCCCCTAAATTTATACAATATATTTCAATAAGTTCTCTACTCACACACAACCAAAGGTGCTGGCTCACAGACCAGAAACACTTCCACAAGATTCCCTCTCCCACAACAAACTTCAAAATGGAGCATGGGGTAGAACATGATATCCATGCTTTGCCCAGGCAAAGAAAGGAGGAAAAAAACCAAAGAATATCACAAGTTCTTTAGTTTCCTGATGCTGCTGCATGGATTATCCAGAGTTGAGGTTGCAAAACAAAGAAAACAAAAGGGAGAGAGAGGCGAAAAAGAGGAGAAAGAGACCCAGAGAAAAAGTGAAAAGAGCGAGGTGCCCCAATGCACTCCTTTTTATAGTTAACCTGGTGCATGCCTCTTATGTAAAGTAGACTTTTCACACTGTTTTGTTCGCACATGCAGAGCCAACCCTAGGTCTGGTCCTCTACAGTAATGATATGTAGCTTATTAGCAGTGAGCCACTGTTTGGCAAGCAGACTGTAATTAACAGTACTGGTCCCTTGCAAAACACACTACAATTAGTAACTGAACTTGAAAATTTTCTATATCAAGAACCTGAATCTTTGCAGTTCTGTAAACATGTAAGTACTGAAATGCACAATTGCTCATTGTGGTTAGTAATGAAAATACGGTTCACAGCTTGTAACTGTTACAGAGTTTGAATTCCTGCCAAATCATTGAAGACTGGAGATGCTGTTGATTTTGAACTTGGAAAAGCAGGCTAAATGTCCTAACCATTTTTTTTTTTCTGGAATGCCTGTGAGGCTGCCTGACATGATCTCCCCTTTTGTGTGGTGGAATGGTACTATGTTCCCAGAGATGTAAAAAGAGAATAGGTAGCAAGTGTAGTTGTGAAAGAATGTTTGAGTGGAACAGAACAGTAATTTTGCAAAGTGCCTGGATGGTGTCTTCAGGCATTGTTTTGGCTCACCATTACCTTCAGTATCAAAAGAAAAGTAGGAATTGCTGATACAAGGGCAGAACTAGCACCTGGCTGCATTCTTGTCTGCTGTCATTTGTGATTTGGTGAGACAGTGATTAGTACATTTACAGCACACCTACTCCATTTAGTACTCCCACAAGCTGAGTGAATATATTGCAATTCATATGAGACTCTTTGCTAGAGGTTAGAAAGTATGGCTGCTAAAAAGGCAATGGGTGATATTTATGCAAAGGTATTGATGGAATTTACTGTGACCTGTTTAAGCTGTAATAGGTAAGAAATAATTGCCTTGCAGTTTTGTATGTTAAACAATAAGGTCTTACATTGTCTTGTAAGAATTACAGTGCATCAATCTCTTTCACTCCTGTATGAAGAGACACTGTTATCAGATTTTCAGCGTTTGAAGAATAAAAGGGAAAACCAGATATCTGGGAAGATGGGAAACAAGTTTTTTCATATAAAAATTTGTTGTAATTTATTTATTTTTATGTGCACAACAAAGTGTTTTCTCTGCCCTTTCAATATGGGCTTTTATTTTCTTCAGCCTATCATTAACAATGCTTTCTTCTTATTATTATCACTTAGTGGAGTGGGTGCATGGCATGTACGTACTTGTAGGTATTTATAAAACCAGACAGATGTTTGTTTCCTGTAGGTTCATATAGGGGGGCATAGCACAACTTCAGAACATTTAAGGTCACCCAGATTGAAAAAAGTATAGATAAATGTCACCAGTTCTTTCTGTAGACAGGAAACAAATGCATACGTACGTTATTTTTCCACTACTCTCTGCTCCCATCTTTATCTTTTAAATTCAGTGTGAACATTGAAGCTTTGTAATGCACCATACGGGTCACATAAAGTGAACAGTCTAGAACCCACAGAGAACAAGGCAGCTTAGATAAGGATGTATATGAACAGTGGCTTTATGCTGTGTTGTGCAGCTAAGGCTAGGATGAGTAAACGGGTATAAACTGAAATAGGCACTTAAAATTGTGGTGTGTCTGATAGTTCTGGTTCTTAATTTGAAAATAAAAGAGTCTTTTGTATTTGAATAAGACATTTTAGGGAAAAAATTGATAAGAGTATCTGCAAAGTGAGTTACAGTGACAATCTATCCCTATATCTATTCAACCAAAAGAATTTTTATTTTTGCATATTTTGTGCACATCTATCCTAAACTTGATATTTCACTCAACTTCCTATTTAAATCAGCAAAGACTTGCCTTTACTTGAGAGGAGCTGGATCAGGACCATGGTTAATTACTAACAGCACTTGATATACCATAATTTCAACTTAATGTATTAATATGGATATGCAGATATGCACATAAAGCTATTAGTGCTACTTCTAGTTTAAATGGGCTGTGGTACCTCAGGGGCCCTGTACAAATTTGCTAAAGAATTAAGAATTATTTTATTCAGGAGCTAAATCTTGAATTAATGTTTAATGAGAAATTTAACCTTGTTCTTCTCCGTTATGGAACAGCTCTTAAGAGAACTTGCAATACAGCAGGAAACTAGAGAAAAAATTATATATTTATATTTCTTATTCTTTTGAAAAGCTAGAGATCAGTTCAGTACATGGATTACAGCTCCATGTCTGGTAATTGATATGTCCCCATTAATTTTTTTTTTAAATTCTTATACACGAAGCATGAATGAAGATTCATTTTCCTCTTAAAATGGGAGACGTGGTTGGTTTTTTGTATATAAAAACCCCAGACCCTGCAAAACAAGCTTTGCAATTTGCTGCTACCAGTAAAAGATACATTTCTTACATCCCCATAGAGTAGAGGAACACTGGAATTAGATGACTGAATTTGAAACCAGTTTGACACTGACCAGCTTGAAAATGGCATTTTTTCTTGCATGCAAATAGTGCCCTTATAGTGGTGTCAGAATGAGTTCTCTTATCTCTGCAGCTATTTGAAAGTCCTAAACATATGTACTTATTTATACTGGTAGTATGGCAACATTGCTCTTTACTCTGGAAAAGTGAATGGAGTGATGACATTTTGTTCTTCTTACTATCAAAAATTAAATTAAGCATTTGTACGTTAGACATCAACAGAAAGTGAAGACATTCAGAAGACATCTGCAGTCATTCAGTCTATGGACTATATTTCTGAATTAAAATGCCATGCTGGTTTAAAGATGCTGGATTCGCTGTGTGCCTGTGCACTGCATACACAGCTCTCTCTGTGACACAGTGAAAGCAGAAGAGGAAATGCCAGCCTGAGGTCAAGTTATTAAATAATGAAGGATGTGGTTGAAGGAGGTACATCTCTATCCTCTGGTTCCTGATGAAGACAACCTGAACCCATACTCACACTGTCTTTGATGTTAAAAGGGTAAAGGTGAGAAAGAAATGCTTTGTGTATGACTTTAGTTATTTGTATAAGTTGGGGCTCACATGTTTGTAAGCAACCTTTTTCATTTCCATTGAAAGTTTAAAGCTCATACTTGACTTTTATGGTTTTTTTGATGCTGAGGTAAAACTGATGAAGACTAACAACCTTTATGGATCAGTATTCTTTCCATGCGTGACAGTAGGATAATTTAACAAAGAATGAGTAGGTTAATCTAGTCCTGATGAAGTCCTCTGCATGAAATCCCAACTTTACTGAAGAGATGTCATTCCATTGTGTCAGGTTTCATGCTTCACAGAGCTTTGTATTTCTTGTTAATTGTGGAACCATGAGCTGAAATTCTGCAGTTCTGATATGTTACAGATTAGTGTGGAGATGAGACATTGGGGTATTAGGTACTCATGGCAAAAGGAACTCTGGTGATTTTAGTATGAAATATCCAATTTAAACTTATCTCTGCCTCATCTTGAGGAGCTGTTTGCCATTCAGTAAAGCCACAAAGTAGAAGCTATGCTTGTACACCAGCACATCAATGCTAATCTGGAATATTTTTTCACCTGTGGAGATAGACTTCAGTTTGCAACAGCCATGTGACTTAGTTGGTGAGAAATTTTAAGAGAGAAGGTGTTGTTAGGGTTAGTTATGTTTTTAAGCACTCTGGAAATTTATACCAGAACTCACCTGACTTTGCCCTGAAGTCAAGCCACCCCAAACTAAAGAACATCAGTGTCTTATACACATATATTTATGTGACAGGTGCATGTTTTCTTGTACTTTGGAGAAATATGAATCAATTTTTCCACAAATACTTGAAAAGCAAATACTCTTTTCACTGTTAAAAATGGTTATAAGTTCTCCAACCAATATTTGGATCAGAATTTGTATTTTGTTCCTCAGATGCTCTGGAATGCTAGAGTTGGAGAGAAGCCTAATTCTCAGTATTTTTAGTGAGATATATGAACATTTTTTTTTTCTGTTTTCTTTGTACTTTCAGTCATCACTGAAAATTACACTCATTTTTAACTTTTGCATAGGAAAAAATATTCAGTGTTTGTAGTCTTGAGTGCTAGTTCAAGTGACATTTTCTTGTTCTGCGGGATGGATCTAAATGTAACGCATTTTCTCTGTAACCACAGTAGGTTAACATTGGATGTGCACCTCACCTAGGCACTGTTCCTTTACTTGTGTGTCAGTGCCTCTTTTTATAGGTTTTACTCTGCTTTTTGTCTGCAATCCAAGACAAGATTTCTGTCCAAGTATCTCAGCATGTATTTAAATGCCTTCAAAACTGGCACTGCAATGTGCTCTGTTTGCACAAACACGTTCTGTATAATGATAACATACTTGATGTGAATTTTACTGCAATCATAAGAATCCTGTAAGTTCTGTTTGCTTTACCAGATATATGTTGGAGGTTTTAGCTTTGAATACATATCTAAATTGCAACTCAGTAGGTTCTTGTTTGTCAGAACGATCTCTTAAAGATCTTGAAACTCAGGCTTTGCCTTAGTTGTGTGTTAATATATTCAGAAAGAGCCTGGAAGTGTGCAGCACTTCTGATGTCTTCAAGTCTATTTTGCTTCTAGAAATCAAGTAGAAAAAAATGCAGTACAGCCTTCCAGTTTAGTCACTGTTTATTAATAACTGAAATCATTCAAAAAATTCAAAGCAACTTTCCATGAAGAAAAACATTCTTAAATGAATGTCATTACTGACTTGTCATCTTGTTTTGCTGTAGGCATCAATCTTCAGGGTGTTTTAGAACATCCCCAAGAAAGGGACAACCGAATGTGGTTTTTTGTTTTCACTGGTGAAACATCTCTAAATGGAGATGGCAACATTTGTTCAGGATGGGTGAAGAGAAGCTAAATAGCTGGGCTAAGAAAACCTTAACAGTGGGGGAGGTATAGTACATAGACATTTAAAATTTGGGGTTCAGTTTCAATTTAAGACTGCATGAATCAAAGCATGTCTCGTGTTACAGCACAGCTGAGTAGCAGAAACTGTCTGGAACACAGCCACACAACTAAAGTGATCAATAATGGCAATTAACAACAAGTGGTTTATGACAATTTGAAATGTTGCTTCACTTGGTGGAGGTGAAATGAAATTGATCTTGTTCTGCCTTTTACTTCACCTTGCCTAGTTTTAACTTTCTTGTAAATGGTTCACAGCAAGAGAGAATTGTCTCTAAGCTAACTTGTCCTCCCAATAATTTTATTGCCTTATTTATTTTAGTGCTCCAACTGCTTTCATAAACTATTATTTTCTACTCTCTTTGGTTCCCCTTATTTATCCAGAGATTTACATGATGCTTCTTTTTGGTCCCACATATAATCTGATGGTTCAAACTTTTTGTGTTCACTACACCTGCAATTAAATGTGCCCTTCTTGTACCTTATGTCTTATTTCAAATCTCTACAAGAATTATTATGTCAGGATTATCTACATGTTACAGAATAATAGAAAATAAATGGGAAAAAAGATAGTGATTTAGACTAATTCATGCCTCCAAGAAGAAACATTGTTAAGGTCTTTGGAATGAAAATGCCCTGTAATATTTCAAACTTGACACTTCAGATTATGAACTCTTTAGCTGATCTCTGTGCCAAGAGCAGTTAAGGAAATAGTCTTTCAGACGGGCACAAGGCATTCCTGACAGGTCTCCTTGGCTCAAAGGCAGACCAGAAAAGGAGGCTACAGGAAAAAGAAAGGAGACTGTCACATACTTCATCAGTGTCACAGATTTTATTGTTTATTGTGTTGTAAAAACAGGTGCTTTTAGGATTTTGTAGAAGAACCTTATAGCATGCTTCTGGAGTATATAGGTAAATGGGGAGATTGGGTACAGGAGAGCTGCTGGTTTTCAGTTCAGCTGTTAATAAATGTAACTGACACAATTGCTTTTTGGTTTTGCAAAGTCAGTGAATGGTGTCTTGGGTACATCTCTGAGATTTGTTTCATTTGGTGTCGAAAGAGAATAGCTGTCCACTGGATATACCTGCAGTTTGTTCCTAAAATAGTTTATCATTATCTTTATTATCGATTTCATGCCAAGTTTGTTGTAGCTAAGTCACACATTACCAAGATGAATATCCTGTGGCTCAGGTTTGTTGATGGGGAATATATTCAGATTTGGGAGCACTAGGGATCACTGTGAAATGTATTCTCTTTTCAGTGATCTGCACAACACATAATCTGTAATTGCAGGAGTATTTCTGGTTCTCTTTGCATTGCATACTGAAGACATCTCATTGTGTAAGACGATCCAAAATTAGCTGGGCTCTGTGAGTGTGTTTGTTCTTCACATAAAGAGTGATTGGGCATTGGAATGGCCTGTGCAGGGTGGTGGTAAAGTCACCATTCCTGGAGGTGTTTAAGAAAAGACTGGATGTGGCACTTAGTGCCATGGTCTAGTTGACAAGGTGATGTTAGGTCATAGGTTGGACTCAATGATCTCAAAGGTCTTTTCCAACCTAGTTAATTCTGTGATTCTGTGAAAGAAAGAATGAGCTTTGCATTTTGCCCCATGTAACTAAAATCAGTCTTGTGTAAATACCAAGTTTAATAGGAAAGTAGGTTTATTTGATTTGGCAAGTTATGCCGTGTTCTTTCCTGATATTTATGTGTTGCTTTTGTGCAGCTCTTTACGTGTGGGTTGGGTTTTTTGTTTGGTTTGGTTTCATTTTTTACTAATAACTCATCAGCAATCTGTCAGGTCAAGAATATTGCACAGATTTGTTATGCTGGCAAAATTGGAAAGGTCTCCAGTAAGCACTTGAAATGTTTTACTTCATGTTGTTGGCTGATGTTGCTTAAAACTCTGTGGCTATTAGTATATTATCCACCTTTAGTTTTATACAAGAAGCTTTTATAACAATTAGGAATTCAGTGCTCAAGTTTTGAGTTTTTAAGCTCTTTGGTGACGATTTAATATCAATATAGTACAGTCTCTGATGTGCTTATCTTCAAATTATGTTATCAACAGACTTCTATAGTTATTTTTAGTCCAGATTTTTTTGTTTTTATTTCATGAGTGAAATTCTTTAGCCTTCTTTATGTTTTCTTCTATACATGTTCAAATTATAATTAAAATTCGTTTTTATAACCACTAGTTGTCTCTTTTTATCTGTGATCAGGGCTTAGTATTCTCCTTTCTGTACTAATATTTTACCTAAACTTTAAAAGTTTTAAAGATATGTAACCTTTTTTTTTTTTTTTAAATCGATCAGGTTTTATGGCATTGAATCAAGAAACAAACCCGGCAATTCAACTCCTCTTCCATTCTTGCATTTTCAGGGGAAAATTTGGATAAATTTGCTCATTATGAATCTTTGAAATTTTCAATTTTATATTCAAGACTAGACTATTGTTGTGATGCCAGTGTTCAACTCTGCATTTAATCCAGTGATGACACCATGACACTCCTATTCTTTAATCTCTCCTGGTGGTTTCTTCCCTTCTTCTCTCTTTTGTGAGCCAATCTGCTCATTCACATTACTGCTCAGTGAATTAAATTGGGATTAACTGATGGGAGTTAAAATAAACTGGTTTTCCCCTTCACTTAATAGGGAGGTTAGAGAAAATATTGCCATATCAATTTTAGACCAAGTTTTGCCTAAAACCTGCCCAGTCTGTTTTATCTTGTGTATCACACATACATCATCTTAACTGATAGGGCACTATCGGCAGCTCTCTAAAATTCAGTTTGAGGCAGGAAAAAGAAGGGTAGTCACGCTGGTTAACATCAGTTTAAACTGATCAAATACTGTGATAAAATGCATGGCAATAAATTAATTTCCTAATATTTTGGATCTTTAGGTAGTACTTTTTAAACCAAAGGATCCTCAAACTGTCACATAAAGATGTTGCTTTATGTGCTCCCCGTAACAGAATGTAGAAAAGCAGAGGGGAAATATAATGATGTAATTTGTTAAACCACTAAGTAATATATAGTAATAGGTAATAATTCAGGAGCTGATTATGATTTTCATGTCTAATTAAAAGTTTAATCGTTTTATTCCAGAGAGATTTTTTAATCCAAACACTAAAATTGGTGTTCAGTAGCTTACTGTAAGGTAACATGATGGTTACTTGAAAGAGAAGTGAACAGGCAATGCCTTCATAACCTCTACATTATAAGTTGCAGAGTTTGGACATAGATCTTTTACTATCTAGTTTAGAAACAGGCACTTCATCTAAACTTAGACTTTGATGTCACATAAGTATAACACTTGAAGAGACCACAGATGGTAAATACATAGGTTCTTCTCAGCAGAGTTTTATAAAACTACCGTATGGATTTTCAGCTGGGCTGTATGAAAAATCCCAGGCAAGAGTGACAAAGGTGGTTTTAAGGAGGAAGATAAGTCAAAAGGGTGCTGAATGGTGGATGAGAGTTTCACATATTGGAAAGAAATCAGTCATTATAAAAACAAAGACTTTAACTGCTGCAATATTTCCTTTGTTAAAGAATGAGAATTATTTTCTAAATGGCTTATTTATATTCGTTCATGGAAAATAAAATAAATAAATGTAGTATAGGTCCCCACTTTGTTGGTTTAATGCAATGATAATTTAATTGGTAACACTGGAAGCTCACACTTGTGAGCATTCTGGCATTTGGGAAGGTTTCCGATGCGACTTCAATTCACTTGAAGTCCAGACTTGAACTTCCCATTAGCAGTGGTTGTTGGGAGTACCACATATGAAAGATGGTCTCCTTGGGCAAATCAAAATCATGCTGGGAATAAACTGAAGACACAGAATTGTTTCTTGTTGTGATATAATATGTAGGAAATGCAGACAGCATGTACATTAAAACCTATCCCCTATATGTATGTAGGTCAATAAATTACTTTTGGTTTCTTTTTCCTTTTTTGTTTTGGAACCAGGAACACTGGTTTTATAAAGTTGTTATAAACAACTTTAAAAAGTTTTATAAAGTTGTTACTGAGGCATAGGCATTCAAGATAGCCCATATTTTAAAGTTCATGTTGATGCAGAAAGGAGAATAAATTTCAGGAGGACTGCTAGCAGGTTGCAAGCCTTGTTAATCAGCAACTTACAGCACCAGCAATCAATAGGCTTCCCATAGCTTTGTACCAGAAAGGCCCAGGAGGCTGTCCATCCTGACGGCCGTAATGGAAGGTAGGAGTTGAGACAATCTGAAAGGAACACTGTGTGTGTGACATAGAGTTCGGTGCCAGCAGCATTCTCCCTAGGGTTTAAAATAAAGCCTCCCACACAGATTAGCCCAGGTGAAGACCTCTGGGGACCTTGTGTGTGCTGATGAAGCTGCTGCCTCAGCAGCTGCAAAGCAGCTGCAGCTCTGTTTAAGGAGAGATCAGGCAGTAGATGTGCATGCTTACGGTGCGGGTATGATCTTCCAGGTGGTTCTGCAGTTGTTACTGAGATGCATTAGCATTTTTCTCTGTGGAGGTGCAACACATGTTTTCTGAAGTGTTTTAAAATAAGTACTATTAAAATTGATAGCACATTAAAATTTAATTTGTATAATTGTACATGGAACTCAGTGACGGTCATTCCCACTGAAGTCAGCTTGAGTTTCTAACATGAGGACAGTATCAGTACTGTGGGACAATCTTCTTACCTAATTTTCTAATTATTTTCATGGCTGCATTTTAGTTTTTTAATTCTTTTGCTTATAATACTCTATGCTGCTAGACTTGTCTGCTTGCTACACAAAGGGACTGTTTTCTATGTATGTAGCAGTGAATTGATCATTTGCAAAGTAAGACAATGAGTAGTCATTGACTAGAGAAAGAAATATATAAATTATAAAGGAAGTTGCAGGTTAACACAAAACTTTAAAAAATCCACTTAGAGCTATAACTGACCTGAAACTCCTTAAGATAATTGTCATAGCCAGCATGGTAACAAATGAGGAGAAGCAAGATCTTGCATTACTCTTGGTGCAATTTAAATGAAATCTTGTGTTATTAAATGAAAATTTGTAAAAACTAGTTAACTATACAGTTGTGATTTTTATATAAAGGGTCCTTCTCTTTAAAGCATTCACTGTTTTATCATATAACTTGTAAAGTTAGCACTAGCTAACAAAAAAAGCAATTGCTTTTGTTTCTGTATAAACCTGAGTCTTCAAAAGCAGAGAAGGGAGTCTGGGCATGACCTGTTTTCCTTTCTCCTGATTAACCTTTGTTTTGTGAAAAACAAGGTAACAAGACCCTTCTCCAGGACATCAGGGAGGAGGTAAGTTGGAAAATAATAATGAGGTTTCTTTCCATTACATTTTATGTAACTTCAGTGTAGAATTACTCAGGTTGCTTTCTGCTCTGTGAGTTGCTAAACAGTTCTATTTAGTGTCATTTTAGTTTGCTGAGTGCTGATATCTAATCAGTACTAGTTTTGATTTACCTAATCAGGTTTGCATAATGTAACGTGAACAATATATGGATTCTCATTTAAGAAGTAAAACGTTCTCCATTTTCTTCTTTGAGAACTACACGTGGGTGTGTATGTATGTTTCAGACAACAGAACTTTCAGCTACACTCACTAACAAAAAATAAGATTGCAAATACTCTTTTGTCTGAAGAAGGTTAGCTTACCTAAGGTTACAGGACTCTTTTTTTCCAGTTATTAATATTTTATGAAAGCTTAATAAAAGATCAATAAACTTTCTCATTAAAATTATTTGATAGAGCAATAATAACAGTGTGGAAAAGTATTGGTTTGTTTTGTTTTTTACCTCTGTGGTATAGAAAAACATATTACATACCAAACAGTGTGATCCCTGAAGGTACAGCATTCTGTTTCAGCATGATCATAGCATTGACATCAATGTTAAGAATCTCTCTGAACTGAAAGAAAGGAGACCTTAGTGAGGAACTCCATTTTCAACCCATACTGCCAGAGTGAAGCTTTTTCCTTTTTTGATTTGAGCCATTACACTGTGTTAGCACTTCTTCATGGTTTTGTTTTGTTGTTTCTTTTTTTTTCCATATGCCATTCTAATGAGTTGTTCTATGTAGTGTTTTAATCCATTAATGACAATTCCTTTTGGTGCTACAAAGACTTTTAAGCAACTATAAATTTTAAAGTATATGGTTGCATGTAGGGAACTGAAAATGAAGCCATATTTTTATGATATAGAGCAAACGTGAAATTTTATTTCAAATGTCTTTTTTTTTTTTTAACAATAGATAATTGCTTAATCAGCAAACATTATATTATATGCTAAAATATAGGCAGCAAGTTGCTGTTTTGTCAACTCACAGGAACAAAACTATTTTCCTTGCATGGTAAATTGATGAAAAGATCATACTTTTTCCAGCAGAAAGAACCCTGTAATCTTTAACAGTCTTCAGCTATTTAGGTTACTTCAGCTTGTAACCCATATGGGTGAATTACATAAGTAATTTATTCATGAGAGACTCAAGCCCCTTGCCTACTCATATTACTTGTCTAATTTCTTGTGACCTCCTAGCACTAAAGTGGGCATTGTGTGAGCAAGGAGCGTTCACTCACACTTTCATTACTACAATTTATTCCTTGCAAAAACAGGGTTGTAGCTCATCCATCGGCCTATTGGAAACAGCTGCTGCTGAGCACTTGTACAAACTGCACAGTCAATGCCAAGAAGGGACCTGTTGGGCATTAGTTAAAAATATGCTGAGAAGGGTGCCATTAATCAAACAATGTGGGCAGTTTTGTAGCATTGCCTAGTCAATGCACTGGCCCTATTTAGTACACAGATGCAGATGTAGACACATAACCACCAATACTGCATTTCAAAAGCCGAAGTTTCTGATAACCAGATCAACTCAATTTCCATTCTTTTTGTGTAGAAATATACAGTGATCATAACACCAAGAGAGAAGGAGAAACAGAGATAGGGAGAAAGAGAAAACTAATCTCTTGGCTCTCTTCTGTAAATAAGCTGATGTCACATGTAGGAATCAATATTAATGCTCTGTTTCTATAAACTAATAGCTTGAAAAGCCCTTACTCTCTCATGTGTTACTGTTTAACTATACAATGAAAAATGTTCTTGGAGAACAGTCTTTTGTTTTAAAATAACACCAAGCCTCATCACATTTTTAGCTATTCCTTCCCTTGTGTATACAGGCCAATTCCTGAGATTCTTTTCTTTTGCTATTAAGAATTTTTTATAGGGAAAAATTTTGCTAGGTTTCCTGTTAAATGACAAAAGAAATAAAATTATTGTACTGTTCAGAAACTGTGGGGTGGATGTTTTTGTTGTGGTTTTTTTTGTTGTTTCTTTTTTTTAATAAGGAGGCTAGGTCTACATTCTGTTAGGATGCAATTTTTGTTGGTAATTTTAAAAACCTGAATGTTTCCATGTACAGGGAAATATATAGATTCAGGTGATGTAAAACATCATGCACATTTGTTGGCTACTGAAAATCTTTGTAATACAGTGTAAGCGATTATCATCAAAAACTGTGAAAATATCAAATGGTCTTTGATTTTTAAGAAGGCACTGTGGTACTTGTTCAGAGAATGTGTTTGCTAGTAAGATATATCAACACTGCTTTCTGATACAAATTTGAGTCTGAAACATTTTAAAAGAAATAAGTTTGGTGGGCAAATATTCACCGCATTCAACTGTTGCTCCATTTGTCCTTGAGCAAGTGCTGCAGATGTTTATTGCTGTTTCTTTCTAGTTGAGATGCATATTGATTTTAGATATAAAATTACGTACGATTTTTTTGTAGCATACAGCTAAATAATATGGTAATGAAAGTTAATCATGAGCCAGCTTTGCTGTTACTCATAACTAACAATTTTAGCAGGAACATTTCATTGCCATATTGAAATAAAAACATCATGATTAACCAAGTGTTTGGTTGCCCCAAGTAATTTAATCCTGCAACAGCAGAAGATATTTAATAAAACAGTGATGTCATGCTTGTATAGTATCCCTTTTGAAGGTTTTTTTTCCAAGTTTGTTTTGTGTTGCAAGGGCATGCCAAATGAAGTGAAAAGTGCTGTTGACAGGTCTCCCCAAGAAAACATACCTGTCATGTTACCTATCTAGGTACCTGTGTAGTTTTGTGGATAAAGTGTCATAATTCTCGAGACGTTTCATTGCTGGACAAAACCCAGCATGGTTCTGGCATATAGATACTGTGAAATGCAAGCAGTCTCTTGGGGATATGTCAGAAATGGAGGTAGGATTTATAGAGAGGTTGTTAAGGCAGTTCTTTTTTTTTTTCTTTTGTTCTGATGCAAGAATGTAAAACTGAAGATAAAACAATGAAAGAAACTAGAAAGTCTGTAGTACAAAGAAGTCTAATATCTTTTTCAAGGTTGTATAGTTCTCCGGGTATGATATGCCAGTCCTCTGACAGTAACTCCTAAATATGTTGCTTGCACTTTTCATTAAAACTGCATTTCATTAAAAAATCCTGATTTTTGAGGCAAGGTTAATGAAAAATACAAATCCCGATAGAAGTCCTTGAGGTACAAAAAATAGGAATTTTTCTCTAACCTTAATTTTCACCACGAACCCATTATCTACCTACCATATCTATCTACCAATTTCTTATAATTTTAAAATTTTTGCACTGATTCACATATTCTTCCATTTATGTAGCAATTTCTAACACCATATTTTATCACACTAATCATCAAAATCTAGATAGGTGAGACCAATTGTACTTTTTCAACTTAAAAAATCAATTGCCTTATCAAAGGAAGCTATCAGGATAAAATAACACAGTCTAGTTTTATTTTATTAGTATATTATTTATTTCAGAATTCTAGAATGGGAAAAGGAGAACCCTGATAATTTTAGTATTCATTTCATCTTGCAAATTTCCTGCTAGTTCCTGTTACTTATAGTAGTCTGCTTCATTAATTGCATTCAAACAGACCAGGTGCAATCTAGTTTTGGGAACACATGGATGGCTTTTGATTGGTACTCTGCTGTCATTATTGATGAGGCTCAAGGTTTTTCCCCGAATCTTTGTGTATGAAGCTTTTTGGCTTTTATTTCGGCTGCAAAATTTATCTCTGTTTTTGAAAATGCTTACATTAGACCTGTGATTTCTGATGCCAGAGATTAATATTTTTTTCAAATTTAATATGTAGTTAAACTTTAGTTCATTTAATGTCTCTCTTCACAAGTATATAGTTGCTTGAGATCACAGAATCACAGAATTGTTAGGGTTGGAAAGCACCTCTGGAGATCATCCGGTCCAACCCTCCTGTCAAGGCAGGGTTACCTTGAGCAGGCTACACAGGAGCACATCCAGGTGGGTTTGGAATATCTCCAGAGAGGGAGACTCCACAACCTCCCTGGGCAGCCTGTTCCAGTGCTGTGCCACCCTCAACTTAAAGAAGTTCCTCCCCATGTTTAGGTGGAACTTCTTATGTTTTAGTTTATGGTCATTACTCCTTCTGTTACTGGGCACCACTGAAAAGAGTCTGGAGCCATCTTCTTGACACCCAGTTTTGACATATTTATATGTATTGATGAGATGTGAGGATGTTTGACATAGAGACTGAGACTGTCCCTGACAATGTCCCTGACAGGTTTAGCCCCTTCAAGCTGTCAAGGCAGTTGTGGAATTATTTTCTATAATCAGGTCTTCCTTAGTGTCCTCTTCAAAATCGTTTATGAAATAATTTCCTATTGATTCAGTGACTTACAGGTAAACAAAATGTTACCTGGTGTTTTCAGAGACAAAAAGCTTTGTGATGTATTTCAAGATATGTCATTTCTTGGAATAGGTTAGTACTAACTTACTGGAAGTGAGTAATTTCAAGTAAGTGGGTTGATTTTTAGTGTAAACATTAAAGCTACAATCAAGTCCAAAGCTATCCTAGTGAGAAAATTAGTGCTGGGCCCGGTGCTCAGGCCCAGCTTGCTTTGGCAAAATGACTTTGTGGAGCTGTCTCAGCCTCCAGAGTGGAAGGCTGAGTCTGTGTGGCGCTGTACTGCTTCCTACACAATGCAGGAGGAAGGCTTGGAGAGAACACTCAGTCATCCAATGCAAAAGTGTGCCAGGGAGGGTTTCAAAATACAGCTGCCAGTAAAACCCCCTTTTTTTTCCTCTGAAGTTATTTTGATTCACTTGACTCTTCTGTCCATATGAACTGTTCTTAATTTTATAATCCATCTTTTCACACAATCTCTTCTCATTTTATGTAGTAGATATTTATGTTTGTTCTTCCTTTCATTAAGGTATTTATTATTCAGTAACTATGCTGTAGTAACATTACCGTGGCACCATGTTTTTTAATTGCTATTCTTGCTTTTTTTTTCTTTCCACTTTTCCTTCACCTGTGTGTGTCTTGCACTGATATTTAAAGCCTCTATATTATATTGTCTAGATTGCTGGCATAAATAAGTCTTGACAGTATCTGTTATTTCTCTTGACAATATATTAGAGAGGTTCACTTAAATACTTTCCCTAAGTTTACCAGTGGCCTAAATCCTTCTTTTAGTAGAAGTACTTTCTTCTTCACTGCTGGCAGTTAATCCAGTTCTAGATCCACTACTTTTCCCATTAAGTTTGTTAAACTGCCTTTCTTCCTTTCTTCTTCTAGTGATTAAAACTTGATACTCAGATCATTTCAGACTCTGGCAAAATTTTCATCCTTATTTGTTGACTTAATGTCCTTACTACTTATACTTGCCTCAATCTCTGCATCTGTGTCTGAAAAAGTCCTCTTTTGGTGATTGTTTTCTATTGGTTGATGAATTTTCTATATTCTCCTATAGATGATATTTCACTTCTGTATTATATTGTGTGCCTCATGCTTATAGAAAATTCTAGAATTCTACCAAAGTTCACTTTTATTTCTTTAGCTCCTTTTTTAGGTAAGTATATTGATCTTTGATTTCTGTGCACAGAATCACACAATCATTAAGGCTGGAAAAGGCTGCCAAGATCATCAAATCCAACCTTTGACTGATCACCACCTTTTCAATTACACCATAGCCCTAAGTGCCATGTCCATGTCCAGTCCTTTCTTGAACACTCCCAGAGTGGTGACTCCACCACCTCCCTGGACAGTCTGTTCCAATACTTAATAACTCTTTCCATGAAGAAATTCCTCCTGATTTCCAAGCTGAAACTCCCCTCCTCCTGGTGCAGCATGAAGTCCTCTCATCCTGCCACTTGTTGTCTGGGAGAAGACGCCAACCCCCACCTTGCTAGAGAGCGATAAGGTCTCCCCTGAGCCTCCTTTTCTCCAGGCTAAACAACCCCAGCTCCCTCAGCTGCTCCTCATATGACTCACCTTCTAGACATATTAGTCACTTAGGCAAAAGGCTTGCCCATTTTGTGGTTATGATATCACAGTGTTACAAAATATTAATATACTGTTGTTCGTTGTACCATTCAACTGTGTCTATATTTCAGTTTAAGGCATCTTTTTATTAATTTTTGTTTGCTTAATACACTTAAAATTTATAGGCCAATTTAAAGGTCCTAGAATTTTTTTTCTTTTAAAAATATTTTTACACATTCCTAGTAGATCACTAGATTTACTGTGTCGATTGTCCAATTGCTACCTTTTCAACAGGACTTACTTTTTTGGGACCTGCTGTGAATCTGTGGACATCTCCCTTCTGAGTCTTTGTAAATGATTGTAAGGGATGTTCTTTTACAGTATTCTTGTCCCGTGTTGGATTGGAGTCTTTTTTTTCCAGCCTTTTTGAGATAATTCTTTCAATTCTTCTCCTCATTTCTCACATCCCTATCTGAAATAATGTTATGATAAGGTTGTTATAATCATATCTGGTATGTAGGCTCAGTTAGGTTCAATTCCATTCCTAAATAATTTTCATCAAGTGTCCACTGAAGGAGGATGTATGTGTTGTAGACATACACAAAGTCTGTTCTAACTTTAGCCATTTCCTCCATTTTTAGGGCCACTCTTTCTCTCACTCAGTATTTTTTCTCTGTTCTTATAAGACTTTTAAAAACAACAATAAAAATAAAACAACAACAACAACAACAAATCCAGGTATCCCAGCAAGCTTTCTGAGCACTACTGTTTTGCCCTATTCTGATTTTTGAGCTGTCAAATGCTCTCCACTGCACCATTGCTTCACTATTTAAGATGTCAAGCAGACAGTATTGCCCACATAAAATAATTATCTTGAAGGAGAGTTAAAAGGTAATGCACGTAGAAATCCATTATAGTTTTTGCTTTAGTAAACCTTCAACACCGAAGATTTGCAAGATGTCAGTAGATGCTTCGTAAGAAGTGTTAATACTAGAGAAGTACTGAGAATTCCTTCATATGCCCTGCAGATAGAGCAGCTTATACTGGCCTGTTCAGATTGCAACTCTGAAAGAAAGACCTATATAAATGAGATCTGAGTTCTAATGTTGACTTAATAGATGACTCACTTTTGAGACAGTAGAAACAAAAGCCCTAGCAAAGAATTAGTAGATGTAGCTGTCAATAGCTCTTTTTTGTCATTACTGACTTTTTCATGGTTTCATGTGATATAGATTTGAGAAGCGTTTGAAATGTTTCGTGATATTAGTCAGAAGGTGACACTTTTGCTTTCTATCAGATCTCCTATATTTAAACATGAAACTTCTGAATCATCTGCTGTTGAATCCAAGTTCACCCCATAGCCAATGCTGAGCATGCAACATTCTCTCTTGTGTTAGGCAGAATCATAGAGTTATTAAGGTTGGAAAAGACCCCTAAGATCATCAAGTCAAATTGTTAACCTAGGACTACTGTGTTCACCATTAAACCATCTCCCCAAGTGCCACATCCACACATCCTTTGAACACTTCCAGGGATGGTAATTCCCCTGCTTCCCTGGGCAGCCTATTCCAATCCCTGAACAATCTTTCAGTGAATCAATTTTTCCTAATATCTAATCTAAACCTCACCTGGTGCAACATTTCCTCCACATCCATCTGCAAAACCTTCCTACCCTCAAGCAGATCAACACTCTGCCTAACCTGGCGTCACCTACAAACTTACTGAAGGTGCACTCAATCTCCTTGTCCAAGATCATCGATATAGGTATTAAACAGAACTGGTCCCAGGACAGAGCACCGGGGAACATCACTTGTGACTGACCACCAGCTGGATGTAAGTCCATTCACCACTTCTCTCCGCTCCCAGTGATCCAGCCAGCTTTTCACGCAGTGAAGGCTACACCTGTCTAAACCATGAGTAGCCAGTTTCACAGAATCACAGAAGGGTACAAGTTGTAAGGCACCACAGGGGGTCATCATGTCCAACCTCCCTGCTCAAGCAGGATCATCCTAGAACACATTGCACAGGACTGTGTCCAGATGGTTCTTGAACATCTCTGGTGAGGGAAATGCCACAAATTCTCTGGGATATCTGCTCAAGTGCACAGGCACCCACACAGTAAACAAGTTCTTCCTTTTGCTGTGGTGGAACACCTGTGCATCAGTTTCTGCTTCTTATCCTGTTGCTTGGCTCCATCGAGAAGAGCCTGACTCAATCCTCTTGACACCTTCCCTTTAGATACTTATAGACATTGATGAAGTTCCTCAGTTGTCTCTTCTCAAGGCTGAACAGGCCCAGCTCCCTCAGCCTTTCCTCATAAGAAGGATGTTCCAGTCCCTTAATCATCTTCAGAGCCCTCTGCTGGACCTGCTCCAGTAGCTCTATGTCTGGCTTGTACTGAGAAGCCCAGAACAGAACACAGCACTTCAGATGTGGCCTCACAGGGCTGAGTAGAGAGGCAGGATCACCTCCCTTGACCTGCTGGCAATGCTCTTCCTAATGCACCCCAGGATACCATTGGCCTTTCTGGCCACAAGGACACACTGTTTGCTGGTGGGGAGCTTGTTGTCCACCAGGACCCCCAGGTCCTTCTCCACAGAGCTGCTTTCTAGCAGCTCAGCCCCCAGCCTGCCCTGGTACATGGGGTAATTCTTCTTCAGGGGCAGGACCCTGCGTTTGCCTTTGTGAAATTTCAGACAGTTCCTCTGCCTATTTCTCCAACTTGTCAAGGTGCTTCTGAAGGGCTGCACAGCACTTGAGTATCGGCTATTCCTCCCAGTTTTGTTTTGAAAGAGAATGCTGTGGGAGATAATGTAAAAGGCTTTACTAAGGTTCAGGTAGACAACATACTTCAGTTTAGGCATGCCCTTACATGCTTTATTGCATATGGAAGTACGTGCTTAAAATCACAGTGTCAATCACGTGAACTTATGTGATCAAAACTTAAGAGTCCTGACTTCCATTTGTGCTTGGCATCCATTAGACTTTGTCTAATACAAACAGAATAAAAATTCTCCACATCAAAGTCACTGGTGGTTTTCCCATCCCATTTCATGGAATTAAGAATTCAGCCATAAAATTTCATAAAACAAGAAAAAGGAACATATTTACAGTAATTTATTTATTACTATCCCTAAAAAGGAAATACAGACAAAAAAATTATATGTGGTCTGGTATATGTGTGCATTTTATTTGTATTAATGTCAATGAAATTTGGAGGTCATGTAGTCCATGTTTCTCAAATCACTTGGTTGACAGCAGATGGCTGAGCCTATCAAAAGGGGTCTTGAAAAATGTTAGGAATGGAGACTGCACAGATTCCGTGGAGAGGTCATGGCTTGGTAGGTGCCTAAAGGCAATGACAGCACTGCTTTACAGGGCCATGTGGTTAGAGGTGAAACTCACTAAAGGTAAATAAACTTTACAGACTGAGATGTGCAATTGGAATTTCTACATAATTTTCTTAGCACCCTAGCTTATTAGCAATTTGGAATATATCATATAGTGTTGCTTGATGAGTCATTTTGCAAGACGATGAGAATTGCATTGCTTGTGAGAGGTAAAAGTTGAGGCAATTTTTCTTTGAAAGTCTGGTAGGTGTTTTGCAGAACAAAAAAAAAAATCTATTTTGTATTCCTTACCATTAATCTCAGTTACTTCGAGAAAAATGTTAAATAATCTCATAATATGAGTTCTCTGTAATTAAGATGTCTTCTCCAGCTAAGTACCTCCTTTAATATTAAGAACTCTAGAAGAAAAAATATCTTCAAATATGTATCACTTCAAAGCAAATGAAGAGGGAGGAGTTACAAAGTGTATGATTGCATACATTCTCTCGGGTCACCAATTGATTTGGGTATGTTACTGAACTCTGACATATCTAAATCTTCTTGTGTGCCATACTCTCTAAAGGGCAAGTGCAGCTCCCCCAAAAGCTGGACCAGGTTTGGGCAGGCAGAGTGCAGAGCTGGCAGTAGGGCTGAGCATATTATTCAGTTGAGTGATCAAGGGGAGACTAGTCTGGGAAAGCATGCTTGATATGTTGATGTCTCTGTGTTGTTTTTTGGTGTTGATGCTTTTTTGGTCGTTTGGGTTTGGTTTTGGTTTTTTGTTTGTTTGTTTGGGTTTTTTTCTATTGTCCAAGAAAGTGTTTCTATTCAAGCATTTCACTGCCAATTTTAATCTCCTCTAGTGAGTCTGTGACACTCCTCCTTCTAGAATCATCCCCTAAAAAGGACAGATACTCTTCTAGTGATTTCATTTTACTATTCTTGGCATACTCAGGACTCATCTCAAATCTGTTTTGAAAACATCACAGCAAAGTTGAGTGGGATTTAGCTGCTTTAATGTCATGTTAGATGTCTTGTGATATTTACTCATGGCCAGAAGACCACTTCAAGAAGTCTGCTATAGAATCCAGTTTTATATCTGACTGTCCCATTTGGATAGCATTATGTACCTATATTTTTTGCCAGTCTCACCTACAATGTGTTCCAGCTCTGAATGTCTGTCCAAGAGAAGGTGGTGGCTGACCTCTAATGTCCATTTGCCCTTTGAACCAAAATTCTGTAATTTCTGATGTACCAATAACTTTTTTTCCTATTATGATACTTTTCAGTATTTATAATGCATATTAGGCTTATTTATTATGCTGTTGAGCAGAACACTTCCAAACCCAGAAGAAAATTGGGCTCTTACTGGTCACTACCAGTCCAGTATCAGGTAGTTAATTACACATCACATCAAGAATGAAAAACCAGTCTTGGGTTTCCCAGAAACAGTGTATAGGAGTAGAACACTCATGGACAAATTTGGGATCTTAAGAAAACACACTAACAGAAATCAATCAATCAATCAATCAATTGCAAGGACTTAATATATTGTTTTGTTTTCCATTCATTTTGAATCCTGTAGCTTAGAGGAAACAAGCTCCAAAGCAAATTAATTATGACAACAGCAATTGATGATTAGTACGGCAATATTATTAGTATTATTATTAATTTTTCATATCTCAGTGTATAAGCAGAAACTTAATACTAGGAGGAAACACATCAGGATCACGCATACAAAGAACAACACAGCTATCATTCCTAATAGAACTATAATTCCTAAAGTTATCAATAACAGTTCCTGTAAGACTAGCCCTGGCCAGAGATCAGTTATCCCAGGGGAATATTGAAAGCAATATTCTTGCTCTGCAACTGCAGCAGAATGAAGGGGAAGATCAGTGAAAGTGAGCCAGAAAAAGTTAGCAAAGGTGAAACCAGAGAATTTAGCAATGAAGAAATTTACTGACTCTGAACAAGAGAATGTGGAAAAAAACCGGATAGGACTGTGAATCGTATAATACCTTTAAAGCATAAACTCAGCAAAACTGATACTTTTTCTGTTGTATGGAAGAGTTACAGGCCCATGTGCAATAAGTCATGTTATGGATGGCACATCTCAGTTGTTGGCAAGAATCAACAGCCTTGTTCTGGGGCAATTGACACTGTGCAAAGTAGGTACTGCTGGATTTCTAGCTGTTGCTATTTTTAGTTTCTCTGGGGTGACAAGAGATCTCTGATACTTACCAGTCATATTACAAGGAGGCAAATGAGGGGCAGTAAAAATGACATAATTGTGGAGCCATTTCTGCAGTTTCTGCTAATACCTTGACCCAAACACTTGTTCAAGGACTTTAGGGTATATTTGAGGACTTGCTTGTCAATAGCAAGGTTGCTTGACTTAAAAGATGATACCTTGTTGTGGGGCAAAATAAAACACCTCCATGTGGAACAGAGCGCTAGGCTTGCCTGTGGTTTTCCTATTTCTTATCATGAATGATTCATTAATATTTTAAAGCAAGCAGTGTATTTTAAGAAAGCCAATGAGCTTCTGTGTAACAGAAGTTCACATATTTTACTGGTTGAATTTACAGTACAGTGAGTAATGCTGTGTCTCACATGCTTTTTAAAACTAATTCATCTTCCATATAAGGTAGATTCTTTCAGTCATAGATCTATAGACACTAAACCTGATCAAGTAAAAGAAAGAATTAAACAGATAAGTTTATTTCAGTTTTTACATGGTATACCTAGACTCTGTTTATGGATTCACATTAACTAAAAATCTATATACATGTCATTGGATTTTCTGATAGGGTGCTTACAGGAATATTGCAAAAACCATTTCTTGGTGATGCAATATATACTTATTTAGCTTTTTATTGGTTGATTTATTATTTTTTATTAGTATCATACAGTGTGAGATTAGTTAGGTGACAATAGCTAAGGAAAGTGTTTCATAAGATTATACTGATATAGTACATGTTTGAGAAGGGCTGGTAAGTATCGTATATAAATGAAGAAAAATATTCTTTAAAACAGATTTAGTTCTAAATTTGTGCAAAACCAGGACTAGATTATTTTTGTTGTTTGAATAGTTTTTGTGGTTTCTGAACAGTTTCAGAATCAATGCTTCCTTATTTCTCTATGACAGTAAGTAATTTAATTTTACTCAAAAGGTTTTCAAATTAGCTCATTTTCCTATATTTGGCAGAGATATGAATTCGTGTATTACTCCCAAGCTACTTAGAAACCTTGAAAATACCACTGCTGTACATTTAATTATTTCAATTAGTGTTCCAATTTTGAACAGCTGCTTAAAAATAAAAACTGTACATTGCTATACCACCGACTCTATTGATTTGCCAGAATAAACATCTTAACATCTACATGTTGTACTGTAAGGGACAGTCCAATGCTATGCTGCTGTCTGTTTCCTTAAGTATCATGCAAAGAGAAACATTATTTTCTGATCATGTTCAAAACTTTCTTTTTGTGTTTCAGTGAAGCTGCTGAATTGTCAGGCTTTTGGTATCTTCAGCAGAGGATTGCAACACTGTTTGACGGAAAACATATTTCTAAGCTCTTGGTTAGTCATCAAGTAAGTAGCATCTCATGTTTTTGTATAGTTTTCATTCCCCTCCAATGAAGTGTTTGTGTTGTCTTAGGTAAACAACAATTTTTAAAATTACTTCACCATTATTTTGACTTCCTTTTCTATAAAAACATTTTTCTCTAATGTCTGGTGTTCCTTTAAAGCCTATAACATATTTAAGTCAGTGTTTATAAGTATTTTAGTCAAAAACCCAAAAGAAACATTTTCTTAGTATTCCCTTTCAGCAACTATCAGAACACTGTTCAGTGACCTGTATTTCTCCCAAACTATGAAGCATAAGTAGGAACAAGAATTGATTGGATTCTTGCTATATATTCCTCCATTAGCCTGGTAAAGGTGGTCAAAAATGGTTTCTAGCAATCGGTTACTAAAGTAAGTAAATCCAGTTAAATGGTACCCAAGCAGCTATTTTCTATTATTATCATCCACCTGATTGATTTTCAGATTGTCTCTTTTTTCTTATTACATATACTTTGTTCTTCATACCAGTATCATCTTAAATATTTTTAATTCCTTTATACAAATGGTAAGTCACTCATTTAAGGCAGATTCTCTTGTGGTCTTCTTATACTTGTTCGGCATAATAATTTTTTCATACCTATTCTTTCACTTTGTTTCTAAACCTGAAGAAGAAAATTGGGTTGATGGGAAAGCATTAGAAGTATGAAAATTTTAAGAAAAAAACCAAACTGTAAAACTGCAAAATGAGGGGAAGCTAGCTGTATTATTTATGTAATACTTACAAATTCTACTCAGATAACAGGCTTAACCTTTTAAAAATTATGCTGGTGGACATTAGAGAATTGATGCACTGTCTAGGTCATGTCTCATAAAAATAAAGTGATCTTAATTTTTTTTTTCTCACAGAATGCATAAATGTTATTTTAATTTTCAGTTTAAAAAAATTGGTTCAGTGTGAGCGGCAATATTTGAACTGGTCTCAAAAATATGTATTTGGATCTGTTTACGAAATATTCTTCTGCTCTTAAACAATCACAGTCCCTGAAAACTAGCAGTGCTTATTTATTTATTTGCTCTTTGGTGAAATAGAAAATACAATTTTAGTGATGGAAATAATTTCCAGTTAGTCAGTCCAATAATATAATCTCTTTTCATCACTTGCCAATATCAAAAATAAAGATGTATTTCTCTGTAGGGAACAAGTACCAAGATTATTTATTTTAGAATTTGATAGCTCAAATCGATCATGTCATTCATTACAGTTTAACTTATAAAAGAACAGAGTGACAATTATGTCCTCATTTTAATGCTGTTTTATGAATTTAGCCCAGCAAAAATGCATGTTGATTGAACTGATTGAATTGTCAGGAAGGATGGTGAAATTCAAATGCTTAATTCAGTTAGCTGTTGTAGAAGAAGACAATATCTAACTTAAAGTTGGGAAGAAAAATTAGGCTTAAGTTCAGTGAAAAATAAAACAGGAATCAAGTATTAGAAATCACAGAAATAAAAGGTAAGTTTTTAATCAGCCAACCTGTCTAGCAAAATTGTACAGCTAGTCTCACTTTAGATTAATTGGGGCTGCTTGGGATTTTATATACCTGTAAGGCTCTAAATGCAATCTGAATGTATAGATTTATAAGTTAAATATTTTTTCTAGTTTTGCAACAAGTTAATTAAATTTACAAGTGCAGAAATTATTACATTAGAGCACACATCTGTGTCATTCAAAAGGTTATGCAAAATGCTTACATGTGCCCCATCTTCAAACGTACAAGAAGGGAACATATTCAGTTGCACATCTGGTCATAGGATGAGGAAGTTAATACAGATCATATTAATTTTTTCACACTATGTCTCGTTATTTGGTTCATACTACATCTAAGTAACTGCAGTGTTGTATCAGTTATGTATGACCAAGTTAGAGAAGAATATTTTAAGGATGAGAATGCTACAGGTGTCTTTTTCAATGTCGGTGAATGTCATGAAGCTTTTTTACACTCTTTTAACTGTTGAATAATTTTGGTTTGCTTCTGTATTTTCTTTTATCACATTAACATAAAAGTGAAAAAGCTCTTATAGGGAACAAAGCCATTTTTTTCCTGCTGTGCTAAAAAAGCAAGAGTGATTGATGTCAGTGAGTCATAGTTAAAGATATTGCTGCTTGAGTGGTGTGACACTGGCATGATCTCATTGAGTAGGTTAAAGTGTAACAGAGGTGGAATAAAGGCATTCAGCTATAAGGGACTCATAAGATGACACACTCACAAATTCATGATCTCTTTGACTACAATTACAATGCTGTACATCTTCAAAGTGTTTGAAGAGCTTTAGCTGTGCAGTTCCCTTTTATGTCAGCAGAAGACAAGCTTTGCTGTGATAAGATTTAGCTGACTTCCTTTCACATACTTTGTTACTGAGCAAAACAGACCTTGATCATTTTATTATGGCACACCATGCCTTCTGAAAGTATGTTTAGGTAAGTAGTAGATTAATTAAGTAATGAAGCCTATGATAACTAATCAGTGTAAGCTTTCATATTGTCTTAGCAGTTTCATTGTCATCTATAGATTTCTTTCTCTGAGTCCCTGAACACAACATAAGTTTTCAGTTTCTCCTTGGTGCTATTTTGTCCTTGATCCATATTTCCTTTTCCTTTTACTTTGATGAAAATAAGAAAATTCAGGGTTGTGACCTTGAATTGCTAGTTGCAAAAGCACAAAACTGCTTCCATCTTAAGCTAAAATTTCTATTGATGTTATTCGTTTAGGACAGAATTCTACAAATCTGATACCCAGTGAACTGAAAATAGGTTGTACATGCTCAGCAAATACCTGCCATAGTGCTTTTAGGAAAAAAAAAAATAATCCATCTCTCACAAATATTTTCTGTTTTAGTAAAAACATTCTTGCATTTAAGTAAAAGATTATACTAAAGTATGAGGAAATAAGGCATCAGCTGCACTACAGCAGAACTTGAAGTTCCTGAGCTTAAAGGAAAAGTATCTGTTGGCCACCATTCACTCATTTTAGTGTGAAGGCAAACAGGCCATGAAAGAAATGAAGACATGTTTCTATGGCACAGGTTTCTAGTAACATCAGAAGAATTTTCATGGTTGTAAGAAATGTTATATCGCCTCTGAAGGACCTCCGCTGGCCAGAAGGGATGAGTTGGTCTGGAGACAGCTATCTTGCTTTACAATATTGATTCAGGATAGTTTGAGATTTTTTAAGATGTCTTGACATGAACTGGTGTGTAGCCCAGCTGCTCTGTTGCATCCTGAAGAAATGTAAACAGTCTAAAAAGCAAGATGCATTTAAAAAAAATTCAGTAGATGGAAGCAGTTGTAACACGCATTTTCAATTAAATTTGTCACAGGAGCGGCATAGGGTGCTAGATTAGGGACTTGTACCTTGTCCATGAAATCAAATGAACAATCATATGTCTAAAAGTAAATATGCATCTTTAAAAATGTGGTATCACAGGAACATAGTGAAGACTTAATTGACTGATACATGTAGCAGTGATAGCACACAACTAACTCCTACCCAGGCTACACAACCTGTTAGCTTTAAAAGAATGCAGGCAGAGATTTTCTAATTTGCTTCTTTGTGATGATGAACTGCACGATCCAGGCACACTCCAAAATTCAGCAGTTGATTTTACAAAGTATATTCAGCAAATGAACTTATGAAGAAAAGTAGCTAGTAGAAATGTATTTAAGCTTTGAAGAAATAGACCCACTAACCTCTTTTTCAGTCAGTTAAAAAATAAAGTCTTATCAGAACATAGTTTCTGATCAGCATTTGGACCCCATGCTCTCCTTTTTGGATTTCAGCTCTTCCACAGAAGTAATAGATAGCAACTCTCATGCTAGGCCATGAAACTCTCATTAAACTTTACCACTTTCCTAGGAATCATATTGGGAAATAATTGAGTACAATTTTGGATTTTGGCCCATAAGCATTTATAAAGAGATTGACAAAGATGCTAAATTTTATCATTTATAAACCTACAGAGATTTATATACTGAATTACTCTTCTCAATAATGTTAAGATCGGATTAGTGAGAGATGCCTCTGCTCTAATTAAGGTGCAAATGAGACGATATGCCAAAGTCAACAATATGGATTTTATTTAACAACAAATATGGGGCAGAGAGAGAGAAAGAAATAGAAAAGGGGAAAGGGAGAGGCAGGGGAGAGACAGAGGGGAGAGGGAGAGAGGGGAATGGGGAGCAGAGGTGGGGAAGAAAGAGGGAGGGAGAGAGGGATGAAAGGTGTCCTTCTTCGCTCTGGGGTTCTTGGTGGTGAGGAGAACTGGGATAATTCTACTGATAAGTTCTGTGCAGAAGGGGGTGCTGGGTCCACAGAGTCCACCACCAACTATCAAATCTTTTCACTATTCATGCATTTTAGCAAACGAAGAAACTAATCCTTATTGGCTACAAGTTACATCGTTTCCTTATTAATTAGTATTCTAACTTCTATTGGTTAAATTACTCCCTTGCTTCCAATACTAATTAGTCTGCATGCTCAGTCTTTCTTTTCTTTTGAGTCGGTGGGCCATGAATCAGTGGTCGCAATCTCCCCCTGCTGGAATTACTTTTTACCCAGACAGAGCTGATTTCAGCAGTTGCTGAGTTGGTTTTATTAGTTTCTTCCTTATCTTGAGAGTTCTGCCAAATGTTCCTGTGGCCCCTGAACTGTGCATTCTTTGTATCTGGGTGATACATCGTTCTTCCCAAGCTTTGTTAGCCTCCCTCAGGTCTGAGATCATTGAATTTATCTTCTGAGCACCCAGACAACAGTACCACCTTTATACAGTCCAAGTTCCGGTTATCCACAGAGGCGTATCTGTGGGGCTGTGGTGTTCGTTGGTGGTCACAGACACCATCTGTCCCATAACTTGGGGTGATCTTTGTTTGACCAGTGATATCCATATGAGCAGTTGCTTCTTTTCAGTCTGTCACAGTGGGGAAATTTTTCCCAGATGCGTTAACCAAGATGTACTAACCAGATCTCTGCAAGGCTTGGAATTAGCAGTTTCCTGTCATAAATTCCTCCCTTCTGTGGCCTTGAGACAGGAAACTCTGCTCTTTAGCTCCTAACAACTATTGGTTAATAACTAAAAAAAAAGTAAATGTCATTGAATTTCCCTGTCTTAAGGTGCACTTTTCAGATATTGAAAACTTTTTTTGACCACATGTGCGGTTTAGATTAGGGGTTGACTTGTTCAGTGGTGTTAACTTTTTCAATTAAACAGAAAAAAAATAAAAGCTTTGTATTTTGGAAAACACTTTCATGCTTAGAGTTTAACATTTCCTGCAAAACTCTAACGTGCAAGGAGTGTTAGAATGGTAAATTGCAATGATAAATACTATAGTATTCTCTCACCTTTGACAATATCATTCCTTCTTCCTTTAGAAAGTATTGTGTTTAGGCTTAAACTCTGCTCTGCACTGGTGCAGCCTCACCTTGAATATTGTGTGCAGTTTCCGGTGCCACAATATAAGAAAGATATTGAACTATTAGAGAGTGACCAAAGGAGAGCAACGAAAATGGTGAAGGGTCTGGAGGGGAAGCCATATGAGGAGTGTCTCAGGTCACTTGGTCTGTTCAGTCTGGAGAAGAGGAGACTGAGGGGAAACCTCATCACAGTCTACAACTTCCTTGTGCGGGAAAGAGGAGGGACAGACTCTGATCTCTTCACTCTGGTGACCCGTGACAGGACCTGAGGGAATGGCCTGACCTTGTGTCTAAATCTCCAGGGAAGTTTTAGACTCAATATTAGAAAAGGGTTTTTCACCCAGAGAGCGGCTGGGCACTGGAACTGGCTCCCCAGGGAAGTGGTCACAGCACCAAGGCTGACAGAGTTCAAGGAGCATTTGGTAATACTCTCAGACACATGGTGTGACTCTGGGGGATGGTGCTGTGCAGGGCCAGGAGTTGGATTTGATGATCCTTGTGGGGTCCCTTCCAACTCAGCTTATTCTGTGATTTTGTAATATACAGTTCTAAATACATGTAAAAGGAAATGGATTTGAAGTACGCATGTATGAGAACTAGAGAAGATTCTGGTTGCAATATGAAGACAAACTGTGTCGGTGATTAATATTCAGTGAGGCCAGTGAAAATTTAATTCAACTAATTTAGGTAACAGAGCATCTCATTTTCTTTTGCACTCCCAGTTTAAATGCTATTTTCATCTCTGTGGTAGTTCATATCAGCTAATTCCTGCATAACTACAGTTGCTGACAGTGGGTAAAACACTGTATTTTCTCTTACAAGTACTCTTTGAAGCCTACAGAGCGACACTGGCACAGATTGTTAGTAATAATTGAAATTACTTTTCTGAAAGTAACTTATCTCATCCTAACACACCTTATATTTCTGTCTGCTGTAATTTTCTGTCTCGTGTCTCTTTCTGGATATACAAAGAAAGCCATAGTGAAAAAAGTATAGAGTGCAGGACTCATTAAAAACTGTTTGAATGCTATGCAGAGGATGTACTGGGAAAAACACACAGAATGAATACTGATTCGTAATGTGTGTTGGGAGTGGGAGAATGATGCATTTCAGAAGAAGCTTACTTTTGATTATTTAAAACATTTCTTCTGTCTTTACTGACAAAAAGTCTGTCTGAACTATGTATTCCTACAGGAATGTAAGGAATACCCTATATTTTTAAACAATTGTTAGAAATGGATTAGCAGGAATCTGTGTGCTTGTTAAAGGATGATAACTCGTATTTTCAGTTAGAGGGCAGCAAGCAGATTTCTAGGTTTTTTGGGAGGGTTTATTTTGTTTTGTTTTGTTTTGTTTTCTGTGAGGTTAAAAATTGAATTCTCCTGTTAAAATAATTGTTGCATAATCAAGAGAAGAAGAATTACAGCAGTTAGAAAAATGAAGAGCAAAGTAGGTGAATAAGGTACAAAATCTGCTATTGTAGTTTTTTAAATTTGTAAGGAATATCCGTCCCTTTTGATCTCACTTTCTCTAATGACTTGAGAAACATTAAAAAAAAAAGGCACAGAAACGTGAAATTCAGTTTATTACCCCAAATATAAGTCAGCATATTTTTTGTTACATCCTTGCTCTTTCATGCTTTCCCTGGCCCTGTGAGTCTTTGTGTTCCAGGCAGAGTTTAACAGAATTTCAGGGTAAGAAGGGCCACTGTTTTCCCTCCTGGCAGAAGGTGTGGCTGCTGATCCTGGCTGGGTCTTTTGGACAATCAGGAAGGGTTTGACAAGAAGAATGGAACTGAGCCAGGTTGCTCTAATTTTTACTGACTGCTATTGAATGGAGACTATCCATTAGCATCATCATATCATCATGGATTTTTTTTTTCAATGTTTATTGCATCTGAAGGAGTACTTAGCACAAGGAGTCATTGTAAAGTTCTGTTACTTTCTCAGGCTCTTCACACCATTTCACATAACTAGATGATACAGATGAGTTGCACAGTAGTGATTAATGGGAGACAGCTGACTATTTGCAGATTTTGTTTATTATAATAATAATAATATAAAAACAATTAAATATCCCTTGATGGACTCTTGAGTTGTATCTAGTTCTGATAATTGCTGAAAATATTCTTGCGAGATTGTTACATCTCACTGTGATATGTGCTTAGCCTTGTCTAAACATTGTGAAAAGAAAATAATTAATCCTTAGTCATATACATATACATATTAAAGATGTTATGCTTCCAAAAGGTAAACTGGCACCATCCAATGTTTAAATACTGGATGCAGATTTGAAGAAGTAATCTGGCTTTGCTCTGTGGACAGTAATTATGACATACATCTGGTGAAATTTCTTTTCTAATTTAGAATAAGAAGCACTCTGGTTCTTGGAAAGTTATGGGACAAACTGGACAGAAGTACCAAAATTATTTCATTTAGTTGATATGCTTTTAGTTGGAGATTTATACCTCATGCAAAATATTTTTCAAATGCGTTTGAGATTTACTAAGAGAGAGACTCACTCCAGGCTGCATGCACAAGCCTGTGTGTATGAATATTTCCTAACCAGAGTCCTCTTGGACATCTCATTGGATATCTGCTTTTCTTCAGAGTCCTGTTTCTCTGCAGAGATTGCCTTTTGAAAGCAACATTCAGCTTTAAGGCTGTGACCTAATTTCAAACATAACATATTTTCATTAGCCTTCTATACTTAGTTTCTCCCAAATGCATGTTAGAATTGCTTTTTTCCTGTGTTCCTAGTAGCATGCTTTAAGAGATACTCTTTGGTAATATGCTGACCGTGAGCAGGAGATAGTGTGATGTCCCATCCTGCAGGAGATGGGAGAACCCAAGATTTGTAGATGCCTGTAGTTGAAAAGCAACGACAAACTCAGAGGGTCCACAAAAACTTAAAAGTTTTATTAGTAAATTGTATACACACAACATGGAAATTGGTGTAAGCTAGCCCCTTATCTCGTGGTATGAACCCAAAGCAGTGGATTCTACATAAGGGATAGGGTGAAAGAGAAGAGGGAGGCAGGAAGGCAGGAAGGAAGGAAGGTAGGAAGGAAGGAAGGAAATTATCAGTCCTGGCTTCAGTGTTGACCCAGCCAATGGGGTGTCCATGGTCCTGGAGGGCGTGCCACCCAGACATTGTTGAGCTGTCTTTTAATAAATAAGTTTCTGCCTCTCCCCACAGAGCTAAGTTTCTACCTTTCTATGCAAATTAGTTATCATGCACAGTTCATTCTTCCAGACCTTTCTGGAAATGGGTCAGAGGCCTTCAGGGGTCTTCTGTGGTCTTGTTTCCCCCATACTGTGTTGGCCTTTGGTTGACAGTTCATGCCCACTTCTCAACCTAATTCCTGCATTTGTGCTGTACTGTTTGTGCTTATCGCCAGGAGCTGGAACAAGAACCTTTGTCCCAGAAGTGTGCTGACCAATCTCTGTATGGCCCTCTTCTCCAGCCACATCCTGTTCTTTCTTGCCCATTCACACAGAGTGGTCTTATCAACAATCCTTGGTTGGCTCCATGGCTATGTTATTGAGACATGCACATTAGCCCCTTATCTTCTGGAGTTCTACAGATAGTCACTAATGTACTTGGCCTTTTTGGCATTATTTATCATGTATTATTTTAAAAATATTACCATGTAAAGTCAGTGGTCCTTTTAGTTTTCTTCTGTAAGCCATGTAAGGTGAGCAGCCCACTCTGCTTGCGTATCCTTGCTCTATGTGAAATGCTTCTATGTGCTTTCATTTTTGCTACTAGCCAAAATGCAAATGTGAATTACGAAGTCTGGGATCTACCTTACCCTTGTTTGGATATTTATTCCAAAGCAAAGTAGAGTAAAGCTATACTAAATCAGAATGATAGCCTTTTGCTTTCCATTTGCATGGATGTGTTTCCTTTCATAAGGTGCTGTGTTGGGTAGAGTCCTTTGGGAAATACAGACCTTCCTAGCACCCTGTTTTGGCTCCCAGAAGCAGAAATTGATTTAAATAAACTGTCACAGTATTAACATTAGTAATGCTTTCTTCTTCAGTGCTCTGAGAATTGAGTTGCTTGGCTTTTGAATATAAAAAGCAATAAAGTAGGAACAGTGTTGAAGGCAGCATGTATTTTCAGGCAATTAAAATGGTGTGTCAGCAGATAATGGTTGGAGAACAAATTCTCCCAAAACCATTTTAGTAGGCATATTGTTTTTTTTTTCCTAGCCGTCATTGTGCCCTTATAATGTGGTTTCCCCTCAGTTTTCCCCCCGCAATTAGTTACACTAATCCAGATCATTGTCTGTTTTGTCTGGAATATGTCAAGACAGAAGCAGTAAAATTAATTCAGGTTTGTCATCATCATCATCATCTTCTTATGGAATCAAACAGTCCACAGTGATGAAAATAGGAATTTTGTATGTAAGGAAGAAAGGCACATTGCTCCCCCACAAGCTCCTTTTTTTACCATATTGTTGCAGCCGGAGCTAGATGGCAGGGAGCCACAACCTTCCCGAAAGCGTCACGCGTTTGGTGGTGCCTAGACGCAGTGTGCGGTGGTCAGTACACACTCACACACTCAGCGCCTGTAGCCGGGAGCAAAGAGTCGGGAGGGGCTCTTCTGAGGTAGCAACAAGTTTATTGCATGGGTCCAGGGATCCAGGGCAGAAGAGCACACAACACAGGGCTGCACAAGGTTATATACTAAACCAAACAGGGGCGGAGAGAACACCACAGACCAATAACATGAGGGTAAGAGGGAGGGGAGAAGGCGGGACTACGGTACATACAACCAATGAGGGTAGGTGAGGGGAGGAGCAGGGGGACAAGGCCAATGGAGCATCAAGTGAAGGAGAACTTTCCAGAACATAACCATATACAGAACATAGATTGACAACTAACTGAACAAGGGGAATGTGCCAAAACAGAGCTGTGAGGGGAGAGACCTTCCTCACTATCACAGCCGAGGGGAAGTCTTTAGATCTTGACCTTGAAGCCTTTTCCTCCAGCACCAGGGCTCTCTAGCCCCACTGGCTCCTCGGTCTCTTAGGTGGCTGGCCCATCCTCCACAGCATCCCAAGCTGCAGGCCAAGCCACCACCACACCATATACTCACTGAACCTGCAACTTCCCTCACTGTAACTTCACTGGTGAATTCAGACCTATTTGTTTGTGAACATTGTAACCAAAAACCCCACAAGCAGATTCCTGCTTATTTCGTTTTCCATAGTTTTAGTTTCCTCACCTTATTTTGAGATCCTGCATTCTAAGGTGTCTGGGAATCTGTTTGCTGATCTAATTACACAGATATCTAATTACACAGATATGAAGAAATTCAGAATAGCAAATTCATTTATGGAAACACTGATAGTCATATGTGTTCTCTGAAGAATGTCCCTGATCTCTAGAATAAAGTTTATTCTCTAATGTTATTTTCTACCATAGGATTTTACTTGCAGAGAATGTCCTGTCATATTGATACTTTCTTATTTATGTCTTTTCTCACCAAAAGTGGTTATTGATATTCTCTACAGTGCCATTGCAACAAAACTTACTGGTAGCAGGACTTTTGGTTCTCATTACATGTTTTTCTAATGTTCAGATATTGTTTTCTGAAACATACTTTCTCAGAGTGCTATAAACAGCAAAAAAAAAAAAGATTCTGGTAGAAGGGGAAAGCCTTGGCTTATTGTTCCTGTTTCTTGCCATGAATACTGTAAGGAAAATTTCCAATCCACTTGTGAATGGGAACAGTGCCCACATGGCAGATGGCTATGAGTGAAAGCATACCAAGGACCATGTCCACACATTACATGTGTTTACTGAGGGCAGACTTCCCAGGCTAAAATTTCATGTATATGCAATTTTTGTGCCAATGACTGGGGGGATATGCTACTGTTAGTCATCTCCTAAAGAGGTCTAACTTTGAGAAATTACAACACTTTTCTGCATAAAAAGTCTGCATAAGAAATCTTGCATGAAGACAAAGGAATTTTTTTTTTTTCATATGGGATTAGCAACAATTTTTAAGTTTTCTTTTTAAAACTGTACATGAAAATTTTAAATAACTAAATAATTACAAAAAGAAGTAAATGTATTATCATTGAACAGATGACTTATTACATAAAATTAACACAGCTGTTTATATTCAAATTATCATAGTGTTAATAGCTGAAAGTGAGATGTATTAGTTCCCCAGATTCTTTTTTTTCTGTTGAAAGACTGTTTTATAATCAGATTCTATAATGCTTATCTGTATCATTACATTACTGCAGAGGAACTTGCTCACATAGATACAATTGCAGAATGTCACCACTGGTTTGCTTCATTTAAGTTTGTTCCGCTGTTGCTTCTTATGGGACAGACTTATCATTGTCATTTATTTCACAATGCCACTGTGTCCATTGATAAAATCAGCAAACAAGTCCAGGGTAATCTGCTCTAGATACTTGACCTTGAATCATATTTTTCTTACCAGCTACACGTGATTGTATCATTTGAAATAAATACAAATATTAAATCTGCTTAGGATCCTGGTCAAGTGAAATAATCAATTGGCCATCTTAAACACTTTCAGTATAAGAAAAATGATGGAAAGTGACTATGGTGTTTGAATGAGTACAGAATATTGCTTTTAGTTTGGGTGGTTTTTATTTTCTAATGTGTAGACTAGTGTCCTTACACTTTAAACTACATGATAAGTATAGCTAGGATGATTAACTGACATTTATTATCAGGTTATTATTGTGGTTAAAGCTACAGTATTTGAATAGCTGCATTATTGAATGCATTATTAAAATATTTTTAGTCTTACCACACATGTAATAGAAAGAAGCATTTTTTTACAACTTGATTTTTGCCCATCACCTTTGCCCATCACAGTTCTGTATTTTAGAACTTTTTCAACTTGGGTTGTTGCAATTTTTAAATATATACATAAATATATTTATTATTGTTATTCAAAATATTAGATATTGCAGGCTGTAAGCCGCTATTTGATGGATTGAAGTCTGGAGAAAAAAACCTGAAAATATGATGCTCATTTATTCCTTTGGGAAGAGGAGGCAGTGTCAGCTACTTCCTCATATACTATTACCCATCTTTACTCTTCTTTATGCTGGTGAGAATGTAATCTTTTGGGAAAATGAGAATCTCATTGCTTCTTTAAGTCCTATATTCTTTGAAAAAAACTCAAGTAGTAATACTGACAGTCAAAAAAAGCTTGGTTCCTGTCGAGATTACTCTATTGTATAAATTATGGTAATTTGTGGGAGGCATTTTTTGAAAACCCCATTCAAATCACAGATTGGTTTTATTTTGAATTACAGAAACATCTGCAAATATTCCACTGAGCAAAACATTTAATTAAAGCTGTTATGTTTTTTGGGATCTGTTAAAGAAACTCAGAAGAGATTGGTAGACTTCAGAAGGGTGGCTGGTGGGCATAAGGTACTACCATCTGAGTAAATATGGCAAAACCTAAAACATATATAAATTAGACTACCTTAAGGAATGCATCATTTGCTTTAAGATAGAGCTGTTTGATTTCTGTTTGAATTTTGCAGAACAATGCATGGTATCTTGAAAAGTAGGAGGAATGTGATTTCAGATACATAGAAATTCCATTTTAGGTAGGATACAGAACCTCTGGCTAAATTTTCAAATTTCTTCCCTTCTTCTGCTTGCAGAATATATACATTGTAAACACCCTCTTCTTCCCTACAGAAAATGTTTGTTTTAAAAGGGTCTTGCCAGTGACTTTTTTTGTTGTTGTTCTTAATCACTAGCATCTGATTACATTGTACAGCATGTGGTCTGGACTACAACAGAATTATTTCACTTCAAGTAAGACTTTAGCAGTTTAGCAAGCTACGTATATTATTTGTCTAATAAATTAGCCATATCTTCTTGTTTACTTTATTATATTTACTCACAAATATTTGTCTAGGCAGTGAATTAAAATATCACTGTTTAACATGTTGACAACATTCAACATTAATAAAATGAACAATGCTTCGTACTATTATAGCCTAAAGTAATTTGAATAATTGAATACCACTTTGTCTAGAGAAAACCATTTGTAGCAGCATTTGCTTTTTCAAATGAAAGCAGAGTGAAAACTCCAAATGTTATGTTGATAAATGTTTTGTAAGACCTGCTGATCCCATTGCATATGTGTGGATAAGGCATCTCGACACTGATATTCTCTTAACATTATTTATAGCTGCAGCAAAAAGCAAATGGTAAGTGCACTCAAGTGCACAGAATGTTAAGTGTATAAGATGGCAGCTTAAAAAGAGATCTATGTACTCAGAGGAGAAATAGCCTTTAGGGTGTTCACAGCAGGAAGAACCCTGGAGAGCAGATGAAAGCAGGTGTAGAAATGACAGAGTATTTCTTCTTTCCATTGAAGATATTGAGAGTTTAGTTCAAGGGATTGCAGTTTCAATCTACTCATTTTTCAGTTTTATTTCCTTGACTTTTGCAGTGATTAGAAAGGATTATAATAAAATATTTAGTTTGAAGAAGAGGCAGATTAGGTAATCTGCCATGGTGACCTTGAAGATCTGATGAAAACTTCAGAAGAAAATGTGCAACAGAGGGGGAGAAAAAAAAGAGCTAACTATAAACTGGGGAGTAAGGCAAATTCAAACCATACAGAAACCTAGAATGTGTCTCAAAACAACACACTTAAACTAGACCATGACACTTTGATGAGAGGTTAGGAAAATGAAAAAAAATATGTAGAAAAAGAAGAAATTTGTATACCATATATACCAGTAGATACAATGACAGAATGCATTTATTTGCCTGAAGAAAACCAAGCTGAATGACCCCAAGCTGAGTGGTGCACATGAGATACCTGAGGGACAGGATGTCATCCAGGGGGTGCTGGACAAGTTTGAAAAATGGGTCCATGTGAACCTCATAAGGTTCAAGGCCCAGTACAAGGTGCTGCACCTGGGTCAGGGCAAACCACAATACAGGCTGGGGATGAACAGATTGAGAGCAGCCCTGCAGTCACAGGCTTGGAGTGGTTGGTTGAGGAGAAGCTGAACATGAGTTGGCCATGTGTACTTGCAGCCCAGAAAGCCAACAGTATCCTGTTTGTATAAAACAAAGCAGGTCAAGTGAGAGAGAGGATTGTTCCTCTCTACTCTGCTCTCATGAGACCCCACCTGGACTACTGCATCCAGCTGTGGGGCCCCCAGCAAGAGGGAGACATGGACCTGTTGGAGTGGGTCCAGATGAGGGTGACAAAAATGATCAGAGGGGATGGAGCACCTCTCCTGTGAGGACAGGCTGAGTGAATTCTGAGTTTTTTCTGCCTGGAGAAGGGAAAACTTCAGGAATACCTTACTGGGGCCTTTCAGTATCTAAAGCAGACTTATTAGAAAGATGAAGACAAACTTTTTAGCAGAGCTGGTTGTGATAGAACAAGGGTTAATTATTTTAAACTAAAAGAGTGTAGATTCAGACTAGATGTAAGGAAGAAATTTTTTTATGATGAAGGTGGTGAAACACTGGAACTGATTGTCCAGAGAGTTGGTAGATGCCCTGTCCCTGGAAACATTCAAGGTCAGATTGCAACCTGATCTAGTTGAAGATGTTCCTGCTCATGGTAGGAGGGTTGGAGTAGATGACTCTTAAAGCTCCCTTTCAGCCCAAACCATTCCATGATTTTATTCTATGATAAAAGAAATTTCTCATACTCCATCAGCTTTTTTAACCACCTCACTTTAATTATGATGTAGTTTAGAAGCTGAGGTTTATCTAATCTACCACTTCAGCTACTTGGATGTGTTACACTAGTAGTAGTATATTCTAGCTAGTGTTTTGACTTATAACACTTGCATCAGGGCTACTTTGGGGGGATAAAGAGAAGAAAACTTTTCGGTACAGTTCTATTGTAAATACATATATGTATTTAAAGTAAACTTAGCCTCATTTAAGTGATTTTTTTGGGTTCACATGCAAATTTTAACATAATAATAGAAATGCCAATATTTACAGTAGTGTGCCAACAGAAATTCTCCTAGAGATTATTTTCAGAGATAGTCTAAAATCATCATATCCCTTGTCTCACATTAGTCTTAATTTCAAAAATATGTGTTTAGATAATATTAAACATGTATTTTTTTTACTAAGTTTACAATTAATTGGAAAAAACACATGCATAATACAGCTGGTTTTCATATTTTAGGAAAGATTGGTCTTTCTAGTTATGAAAAGAACACCTAAAGTAGGTTTTACTTCTTTTCTCCTGCTGACTAATAAAAATTTTGTGGGGAATAACCTGATCTTGTAGCTGCATTATCATTTCAGGGTTGCTTGTGCAAACGTGATACTCCCTTGTGTCTGATGTAAAGAAAGAATGAAGTTATCGTCCAGTGAATGAATTGTTCTTCCAATAGTGTTTAATAATCACATTTTTTTAAGTGGCCCAGAGTCCCATCTGATCTCCTCATGTGTGTCTACTTTAAATTGGAACTTTTGTTATTGTTTTCATCTCAGAGATTTCCTACATTGTTGTGTTCAACACTGGCTAAATCCCCATTTCTGTCTGTTTTCAGCCACACTAACAAATGCCATAAACTTGGTTGAAAAAGAGCTTGCATTTCCTAAGATTTCTCTCAATGTTTCTCTACATTGTACATTGTAATAGCAAACAGAGAATAATCATCCACACTGCAGGGATCAGGCAACTCAGCAGCAGGAGGAGGATATAATTTACTGTAAAGCAAGGAACAAAATTACCTGACAATTGCTAAGGTTATATCTTACAAGTACAACAAGAAGAAAGGAACACAGTTTGGTTGTTTTTATCTTTTCTATAGTTTTATATAATGCAGAAAAGCAGTAAGCTGTAAGACTAGGTTGGTAGTGTTGAGTTAATGATTGGACTCAATCTTAAGGGTCTTTTCCAACCTAAATGATTCTATAATTCTAATAGATTGCTACAAATATAATTTTGTGCCAAAGCTTAATAAAATCAGTAAAACTCTAGGGTTAAGTTAAGCTTTGGATCTCTCTGCTTACAGAGGTGATCAGATCTCAGTTTTCTATTTAGTACGCACCCAGAGAACAAGCCTAGTCAGTAAAAGAATCCTCATCCAATCTATGGAGAAAGAGTTATCTCTATTTGCCATATGGCTGCTACAAGAGCTTAAAAGGCACCATGCAGTGCTGTAGCAAATTCTTGGGTGTTTTATTATTATTATTATTATTATTATTATTATTATTATTATTATTATTATTATTATTTTCTCACTGTGAAAACATTGGAGGTTATGCATATGCAGATGGTCTATATCAATTAGTCCAGTAGTTTCTGAACTGCAGGTGTCAGATCTTTGCCCTTGAGGAATTAGCAGCAAGTCATCTCCCTCCAGAAGTGACTTTGATCATGCTCAGCTTCATTGTAGCTTGAAGTTTAGATGCTGTTTTACAGGGATTCTGTAATATATATATATACATATATAAGTATTATTCAGCATTATTGCTGAAGGCATGAGAAATATGTACTGATTTTGTTTACTACTGTCAGTTAGAAGTGTCAAGGCAAAAGCCTTTAAAATGTAAGCAGTAACAGCTTTCAAGTCCAAATAAGAAAGGAGGGGGATTTGCATTTTAGACTGTGGAAAAGGGAGGACAAGAGAAAGAAAGAAAGAGAGGGAGACTACTTACTGCTTTTAAAGACAGAGAGTAGGAAAATATGTTAGTGGTTATTGACTGGAAACAATGAAAATTTAAATGTGAAAATCTGTAAAAATTGCATTGTTTCTTAAATTTGCCCAACAACCTATGTGGAAGAGAAGAACTTGGGAGAGAAAAGATAAAAGAATGCTCACAATGGTGAAAGAAAGGAAAACACAGAGCAACCATGAGCATGTAGAGAACATGAGCTCCAGGCAAATGACAGAAGTCATATTCATACCTGAATAAGTAAAGGTACAGACTTATGTATCAGAAGCTTTTTTTCTGAAGATGAATAGTAGCAGAACATAGTCAGAAAACAGGTGCAAGGGTTACATTTGAGAAATAGGATGTGGGATACCAGCCAGGTTCTTTCCTGCATTCAGGGTGTTTTGTATAGCAGAAAAGCATGGCTCCACATTACCACTATCTATATCTATATCTATATCTATATCTATATCTATATCTATCTATATACATGTTTGTGTGTGTGTACATATGTGCATATGTATATACACATATATGTCCATTTTTATGTGCGTATGAAGAGGTGGATATGGGTCCAAATGTGCTGCAAATGTTCATTTTCTAAATATATATGTTGGTACTTTTAAATTTTGCATATTTGTTAATTTGCCATGATTTCATTACATTCATTTACTTCTCTTTGCTGTGTCCTTACTTTGATTAAGTTTTTAGAATAAGGAGGGACACAAAACCTGTGTACTTTACAGTGAAGTTTAAATCATTCTTTTGAAGAAATTATGTGATATAATGCTGAAATAAATACAAGTGCAGCCTGGAAGACCAAAGAGCTCTTTCCAATCTTAGATGTTTCCTCAGTTCCCACACAGGACTCTACTGGTTCCCACAGCCTTCTTTGCAACATTAAAGTGGCAGGCATTTAGGCATATTTTTATTCTGTTTTCTTTAAAGAAATAAGCCAACATCTCTGGGAATACATGTGTAGTTGCTGTGAGTTAATAGCCCTGAAATTTATAATCTATGCCCAATGGTGACTCTTTTACAGATAGACAGTTGCTCAAATTAATAACAAGTCTAATGTCAACCGTGCAATAGCTGTATGCTTGATGGAGCTCTTCTGCGTCAGAAAATATCTCCACTAATTTCAGTAGAACTTAAATAAAGCCCTTTTGTACTTGGTCTATATGGTGTACACGGTGACATTTCTAAACTTGTCAAGTTTTAGGTCTTCAGACACAAAGTTGTGCTGAGAGAGTTCCTTTTGTTTTGCATGCTAAAAATAATCATAAAGGGAGCATGACAGTCATTTGTATTCCTTAACAAATTATGTCAGAAAAGATAGATTTTTGAGACCAGTGCGATAATTTTCTTTTTCTGCCTCTTGGCCCCCTATTGTAAGTTAATGAGAAGAGATAATTTCATACATGCAGCTGTGTGTCATAACTTTCAAATGTTATGTTATTTGTTGTAGGTGGCTTTTCTGTTGAATATATTGCCTTTTCAGAACTTTGTACTCTCTTCCCAGGCTGGGTAAGGTCATAGTCTTCTTCTACCTTTGCTGTTGTCTTAACTACCACAGGTATTCTTTGTTCTTGTCTTTCTTTTCCTGAGTTGTTTTTGCCTCTGTTTTTGAAGAATTCATAGGGGACTGATAACCTTTTAATACAGATTTACAAACAACTTTTACCACTATATTGTTAGAACATATTCGATATGGGGTTTTTTTTCCCTGTAGAACGACTTTCAAATCCTGCATATAAAACACTACTTTTTTCCTGTGAAAGAATTTATAGGGGATTATATGGTCTGCATGAAATGCCGTTTAGTCCACAAGAAAATGACTTTTGTGTCCTGTAGACCAGACAGGATGATTTCTGGCAATCTTTTATTTCTCCTTTGTGACTTCTCACTGACTAGATGCAGTTCACCATAAATGCATTCTCATCAGAGTCTGTTTATGCATAGCAGTGTTGGAGGTAATCAGCACTTGGTTTTTCTAGCATATGAGTCAGTAAATACATAAACAGGTACAGATTTATGACTGCACTTCAGAGTATCACAGTGCTTGATGTATAGTGCAGTCAACTTTATCTGAATGTCACAGAGGATAGTGAATATATCTGTAGTACCAAGGTCATTTTTGATGTAATTAATGGGTTGGGATTTCTTTTGTAGCACAGTTTCAAATAACTTGATTTCTCCTAATCAGGGTTATTGGCTATGGAATGGGTGTCCTTGAAATATGTAAATTACCCAGTGAAATACAGGCATACAGATATTAAGCTTAGGCTGATGTCATTTTGCCAGTGTGACTATTTTAGTAGATAGTATTTCTTGTGGAGATATATTCACTCTTTAGCAGGTAACACAAATTTCACAGTGTTTGTTCACATTACAACTGTTAGTAAGGCCTTCTTTGGTGCAGTTAATGGAGGAACTCTGCTCTCAGTGGATTAAATATTTCAGTCTGCAAAATTGCCAGCTCTTGCTGTTCACAAGGTAACTACACTTTATCTCACCTTCACTCTTCTCCATCTTACAGTTTTGCTGAGCAAACGTGAAGTACATGTCATTATTTTGCAGTGCTTTATTTTCTGTCAAAGAAATGCGCCGTGACTGTAACAGCTACAGTAGCAGACCAATACTTTTTTCCTTTGCAAAAGGGAGTGATAAACTTAGAAAATATTCCAAGAGCCTCATCTACATATCTAAATTTTTTTACACGAGAAAGCAATCTTCTCAGTTGTGTCTCACTTCTAGAACTAGAAGAAAAAAGTGACTTATAGTGTTTCTGATCAGAAAGCAAGCCTTGTTGTGTTGCATATGTGGAGTTAAAGCATTGGAGCAGAGACCTTTAATAAGCAGGCATTATTTTTTAGGATTTGGTTTAAGCTAGCATGAAACTTATATAGCAACTGTGGCTATATAACCAATGTGAAAGTGAAGGGAACATCCTGGGACAGTGTGTGCTACATTCTGCATGGTTCTATTAGTCACATAAGAAAAGCTTGAGACCTGCCAAAACAGTCCATGCTCTTCAGAATTTTACTTACTGCTATTCCTTCTGATCAGTCTTTAGCTGCTCATGTGCCTGGTGAGTCCTTGCAAGCTATTGTTGTTAAACTCTTACAATTTAATGTCAGGATATGCTGTGGTACTTTGAGCTTGATTTGGAAATTTCAATAGAAATAAGTCTTACCGAAGAAAAGATTAATTCTCTTTAATTTAAACCTTAAGTAAAGCTTGGCTTGTGTATAGTTAATTAGATTTCATTATTGTTCAACCCATACAAGGGAAGCTTTAGTGAATACTATAAGCATAGATTATCATCTCCTCTGGCCATCATGCTTGGATCTCCTGGGGAAAATTCCTTAATGATTTGTAATTTGCAAATTATTTAACTTCCAGTGTCTTTTAAATCTTTTTTTTTTAACAAATAATTCAAGTCAGTCTAAGAAAGTGCATTACCATATCATTATTTTTCCATTCACTGGGGGTTCTGTCTGAACACAAGGAAAAGCTTATTTACTGTGAAGGTGACCAAGGCACAGGTTGACCAGAGAGGCTGCAGATCCTCCATCCTTGGAAACAACCAAAAGCTGACTGGACATGGTGCTAAGCAATCTGCTCCAAGTGAGTCAAATTGAGCAGGGCGTTGGACCAGATGACTTTCAGAGGTTCTTTCCAAGGTAGACCGTTCTGTGATTCTGTAATACTGGAACTGTATAGAAAAGGGAATTGTTTGGCATGTTTGCATTACTTAATTTCTTGGTGGAAAATGTTTATGTTGTCATCATCTCTACATGAGAAATTTCCTGATTCAGCTTTTACTCTCAAGAGGTTTATATAACTAAGCTATACTAGCAATAGTTGTTTGGCTACAAATTAGTAGAAGAAAAAAATTATGTATGGTGGCAGAGTTTGAATTGTCTAACAGCAAAACCTTTCTCAAACAATTTTTTATCATATATCTTTTTGTTTTCTATATTCTAAATAGGAAACGATAGCCTTAACTAAGACTGTCCTCTTCCAGCAGCCTGCTTGTTTGCAAACCACGCATATTCAGCAGCTTTGTTTTCACTCCCTCTCCCACTCTTAAGCTGTAATGCAGACTATATTTTAGTAGGGGGATTTGTAGTCACTGTTATTTCCACAGGCACAGAAATAGTGTGAGTGGGACCGTAACTCCTGGTTAGGAGGGTGCAGCAGGATACCAGAAACATGTTCCTGTATGGCCGGATGTTTGGGTTACAAGCAACCACAGAAACTTCCATTTTTATACTTTGGCTTCCCTCAGTGTATCTATGCATCATACCCAGCAATAGGATGTATTGTGGTTTCCAGTCAGTCTTAACAGAGGGAACATATAGAAAGAAGCAAGTCTCCAAGTAAACTGGTTAGAAATATATCGGTGGTTCCAGGTGGGTACTGCAGCATCAAAATAAGCCATCATCTGTGGAGGCATCAAAGGCACTGAAGAACATGTAATTTCTTGCCACTTTGCCAGAAAGATTGAGCACTGGTGCTGTATCTGAAGTAGTGAGGTTCAGCAGAAACACTATGAGGGCTTAGATTTGTTCCATTCTCATTTTGATTGGAAAGATTTCCTGAATTTTGAACATGGTGTTAAGAAGAGCTGGAAGATCAAATAATGCTTGATTAAGCCGAAAGGCTCCACAGTCAATAGTTGTAATGTGTGCCACAAATCATGATTTCACAGACAGATTTGTATTTAAATAAACTATAACAAATGAGACACTTTACCTTCATAAGGCTGTAAATTCTACTCTGGGTGACTACAGCAGTAGTGTCTAGTGCTTCCTTCCTTATTGGAATATCACCTGGCCAATCAATGGCTGTAAGAATGTACAACTAGAATTAAACTTACTTGGGGCAGAAGAAATCACACAGTTAACAAGGCTGAATATTAGAATATGTAGTCATTAATTTGGACCACTTATGATCATGATAGTTCCTGGGAACAGCTGTGACCATGAAGTTGTAGATTTGACAAAGGCTGAAGATTGAGTCATTGCACAGAATAGATTTTAACACCATTTTTAACTAGCAGCCAAAGACTGGCATGGATCATATTAAGAGGAATTTAATTTTCTGAATATTTAGCTTAGGAAAAATGCAACATCTTACTTGTGTCTCTTTCCACATTTTGTTCTACTACCTACCTTGTCTCTTTTGCATCCTTTTCCCTATTTTGCCATTACATGTTTTCTCTGACACATTTCTCTAACTTTATTGTTTACCACTAAGATTCTTCAAAGTTGTTTCCTTGGATATGCTAGCATTATATTGTATGTGAATTGTTTCCATATTTTCATGATTTTGATGATTTCCTAACTTTCTTATGTTTATAATGAGTAGCTAAACTTAGTAGGTTCCATAAGCGGATGTTGATATAGAAAAGAACAAACTATCTAACCACTTGAAAATTTTCAAGATAGGTCTGAATAGTGACATAAAAACTAATAAAAACCAGTTGAGTATGCAAAGATAAAATTAGGGCAGTATACTACCAAACTTAAAAGAAACAATTCAAATTGAATAAAAATTACATAAATTAGTAACAGCATTAGACTGTGATTGAATAAATTCCACTAGACCAGATAATCAAATTTTAAGGGCTGAATTACATATGGAACTTTTGCCAATTAACTCTGTGCATAATTTTTTTTCTTCCCAAAATAAGGACCTTCTTTTAATATTGGCTTATTTTTATGCCACTGGACATTCTCCCTTTATGTCATCTGCATATAGAATGATTCAGTGAGACCTAACAAACTATATTGTAGAAAGAGAAGAGTTCAGAGTTAGCTTGCTGTTGATTGTAATCACAATTAAGTGGTTCATCCAGCTAAGTAAAATCTGTAAATTAGAACAGGTGTTACGTATTAACGGTTTAGCTGAGTGAATAACAGCACTTGAAGTTAGTCACAAATTTAAATAGAGCATATTTGGAATTTCAGTGATATAACAGAAATATTCAGACAAATCTTTCTTTCTTTTTATTTTAGGTTTTACTGAGGCTTTCTGGAAAGATTCTAGTACATACATGACAATTACAGCACAGAATCTATCTTTTTAGCATATGAAAATGCAGAAGATTTTTGTTTATGAACACTCTGTGTTGTAGTAATTAAGGCAAAGCAAATATATGCATAATATACATACACATGCAAAAGTGAAAAAAGCCAAGCTATCCAATAAATCGATTTCTATGCATTGAGCCAAATGTCTTTTCTTCCTTTAGTTAGGAGACACTGAGCATAAAAATTTCTTCTCTTTCTTCTATACACCATTTCCTACTTCATCTATTAGTTGTATTTTTATTCACCTCTTTCCAAAGGGAAAAAAATAATTTATTTCAGTGTCTCTTCAAATAAGCATTCTACCTTTTGATAGGGGCATATCATTGTTTTTAATATTCATTGCCATTTTCTGTGCATATTAGTTGCAAAACAAGCAAGATAGTAAGTAGCCACTCCCCAAATCACTGAAGCCAATATTCTTGGATCATGTTTCAATGTTTTTGTTTCAGTTATTCCAAGTAAGTTATACAAAGTATTTCTTCACTTCATACTTTTAATGGCTTTTGATTAACTGTCATTAAGATTTCATTCACATATGTGTGTTGAAAAGGAAGTAAATAAAATTAATTATCTGTCAGTTTAATCTTATCTACATAGCAACCATACTAAAATTAGTTTATAAGAATTTTTTTTGTGGCATTATGTTTACTAAATTTAGGATGGCTATGTCTTTTTAGAAGTTTGGTAAACAGTTTCAGGTAAAGATCAGCCACCTGACATTGGTTTTGTTGTTTTGTGGTAATTCTTTTTTGTTTTTTTCTCCTCATATTTTTCTTCTTTGCTCAATGAGGAATCCTGTTTGGTATAATTATTTCAGAATCTATAAGATTTGAGCTGGGTGTATTGCTCTCCAGGATACACAGCAAGGATTTCTACTAACCTCTATCTACTCATGTGAGTTCCTGTGTTCATATGGTCAGGTTCTGGTGATCCCGTGTTTTAGTGATGGGAACAGTCTAAAAAGCAAAGATGTAAGTGAAAGGGTTTCTTTCTTTTTCATCAAGTAGAACAGAATATTGCCTTGAAATTATATTAATTTTTTTTGTAAATGGAAATTGTTCTTATTGTAAATGGAAAATAACGTTAAGATCTTTTTCTTTCCTTAAGTGGATTCTCTCCACTTTATCTCGATAGCTGGGCTATTTCTCTCTGACAGCAAAGTAGTACTTGATTAAGTCAAAGAATGCTAGCCAAAGGCTTAGTTTAATTTAAATCTTTGGATTTCTAAGATTAATTGCTCTGTACTCCTACAAAATAAGACCACGTTCCCTCAAAAGTTTCTGTTGGCATGGCTGCTTCATTCATAAGTTGCGTGGGTCATCTTCAGTGTGATGCTGATTGGATTGCAGCTGAGGATGTTTCAGGTAAAATGTCCAGAAGCACATTTCATGATTTGTGACTTTTAAATACTTTGACTGAAAAACCCTTGACTAATTGTGCATTTTGTATCAATTGCATAACACCTCAACAGTAATAAGAAATAAAAGCCTTAATTCTTGTACTATTTTAACAAACAATGCATGCAGTGCTACCTATAGTTTTTGAAATCCTCCTACTAGTTATTATCACTGGATGAGGAAGAAGGCAGGATTCTTACAGTGTGATGAACTATTAGATCAAGTACTGTGAATAACTCAGATGTAGATTTTTTTTTTTTTTTGTAAGGTTGTTAATACAAATCCTACTCCCCTTCATTTGACATCAGCCTGAGACTCTGGTTCTCCATCATGACACACAGCTAATGATGAATTAATAGATGTTATATCTTTTTCTGTGCTCTCAGGTTTGTTTTGTTATTTGTACAGGCTATGGAGTGTAGAGCTATATAGAGAAGTGAGCATTACAAAGAGCAGCAAACTCGCAAACACATGTCCTGTGCATGTTTATACATAATTTTCCTCAGTGATGACCAAAACTATATATAGATGTAGAATTCTCTCTAAGACTTTGAGGAATCTGGTAAGATTTTCTTTCTGTAATTCTATTTTACTGATCTATATACTTATTGCGGTTCAATTTTCATACATGTTTCTTTTGAAATTCATAGAATTGACATCTGACCTATCCACTGTTTAGGTTTTTTGTGAGTTTTTTGTTTGTTTGTTTGTTTTTCTGAAAAGTCAGTTAATTGTGGTTTAGTGGGACTCCAAGATATTTCCCCGATCTCCTCAGAACAAGAAGTTTACACAATATATTTTAGATAATGATATTCATGCATGGAATATTTTTTCCCGAGATAGATAGAAAGATAGGTAGATAGACAGACTATTGATTCTTCTTGACACTAAAGGTTGTTGATAGACAAAAAGTTCTGCAGAGTGACACAGAGTCAAGCACCTTGCAGTAATGGATAAACACATTTACTTGTCAGTTTATTTTTGCAGAACTCTTAAGAACATTTATGTTTGTAGCTGTGAGTATAAGAAGTCTGATCTCAAGATTAATCCCATACCTATAAATAAATGAAAAAAATTTGCTTTGTGACAGTGTATTTGTGATTACCTGGGTGGTGTGGGGTTCTTCTTAGTTTGATTGTTTGTTTTTAAACCTACGCTTAATAATAGTAGATTTGAGCATCCTGAGAGATTATTTACTTTCGTTACTTCCTATTGGGAAACCCAGAGATAATGAATGGTTTAGAGAATAGAGGTGCTAGATATGTATTCTGTGAGTGTGAGCAACTCTCTAAAACACCTTTTTTCGCTGAATATTAGGAACAGTGAATAGTGTTGTCTTTCCTTTGTAAAAACTGTGCATTTTCAATCCATATTCTTCACAGAACAAAAGGTATCTCTTGCTAGGGTCAGTTACTTTCAAAAAATTGAAAATAACTTTTATTTGTAACTCCAATAGTACTTAAAGTGCCAATGTCTTGGAAATTTGTTGAGTACTTAATTAAGGCTAGCACTGTAATATTACCACCCAGCTGATCTCCTACTGTTGATAACCTAGAGCATCACATGCTTCTCTCAGACAACCATCCAGAGAAGGGCTTTACCTGGGATTTAGAGGTTTCAGATTTGAATTTTGAGATCGATTGGGAGCCTCACTGTTCAAAGTCTGTACTGTTCATAGAGACAGATCACAGTCTATCTTTTATAGTCTTTCAAGCATTTTCTGTTTTTACTCTGCCACTGTTGTGTCTTGCCTAGATCCACTGTTCTAGATGCAAAGAAAGAGGCAGCTCTGCTTTCTCTGCTCATGTTGCAGAGGATCAATCTTTGCAGCTGCACTCTCAAACAGGGTACACTTTTCTACCCTTTTTAAAGATGGATACAAACTTTCCCTTTGTCCAATCATCTGGGTCTTCACCTGATTGCCATGACTGTTCAATTATCATGGAGACTGGCTTAGCAACTACATCAGCCAATTGCCTCAGGACTCTGGGATACATCTCATCACAGATTTATGTATGTTCAGGTTCCTCAGGTGGTCATGGAACTGATCTTTGCCTACAGTGAGGAAGCACCTTGTTCTCTTTGGGACAAACAGGATTTCTCTTGAATGAATCTGATTGCCCCCTTAATAGACAGATCAATTAGTAAAATTTCTAATTAGATAGAAGAGAATCCTGGACACAAATTTATTTTAACTTTCAATCCAGTAGTAATATTTTATAACTGTTTGAAAATTCAGCATTAGGGTGATTGAAATGTTGTTCCTGCTTCTTTAGCAGTATCACCAACTAGAAAAACTGTTCCTAAGGAGCAGTCTGCAAGAGTAGCCTGTGATATTCTTTTTAATATAAAATGTACCTTCTTTTACCCTTTCTTTGACAGTGAAAGAATTAACAAGGTTAATGACGTTGACATTTAAAGTATCATAATTGCCATCTGATTTTGTGGCCATTAACATCTATGAGTCCTATTACCTGAAATTATTCAGCCATTTACTCTGCAAAACTAGATAAATTACTGTATGCATAAACTAAGCATGTTTAGGTTTTCGGTGTTTCTTTTAAATCCTAATTCATATAGATTGTGTGTATATCAGACACTAAAAATGATATCTGACTATTTCAGATAGCTGTCCACATTGGCTTCCCTCCATGATTCATACACTTAACAAAAATTACTGGTATAGAATTTACCACACTAGATTCATAGGTGTATTTTGTAATTTTTGTTTTGTATAGTTGCGTCTCATTTTACTTAAAGTGTCTATAAAAACTTTAGGGATTGTAGGAATACTGATTTTCAGACTTCTTTCCCCACTCTTGTACTGTCCAGAATGAACTCAAAACTGCAATGTGACAGACAAATATAGTGAAGCCCTTTGGACTATTTAAGTGCCCGCAGTCAGAGAATTCTTATGGTGATAAATGTTTTACAGCAGTTCTGTCAAGAGGCCAGATGAGCAAAGGTGTGCAGCAAGAATGTAACTTACCATTTTTGGTCAACCTGATGCCAGATCGGGCTGTCACCAATTTAATCAGCCAGCTGATAGCCAACACAGAGCACCTGCCTTGCCTCACGACTTTCACTGCTTGTCTCCTCAGGGGAGCCATGGTGAGTGGAGAAAGGAGAGCGTGAAGGAAGCCAGAAAACCAAGCATGAGGGATGCAGGGCCTGATCTGGGCAAGGGAAGGGACTGTGGAGATGTGGAACACAAATTTGCAGAAAATTAAGCTTTATTAATTCATAAAATATGAATTAATTCTTGTTTTCTTCTGAAGTACTTTGTTATTTAATATTCTGTGTTAATTAAAACCTTGGGTGTCTGATTTAGTTTGAAACAGTTGTTATAAAATGAGATGTCTCACAAAAACAAAAGACTCTGTATTGAAGATGAGCTTTGAGTAGATTTAAAAATCAGGTAAATTAGTTTTTGTTTCTCCCACTTGTTTGAACTACATCTGCCAAGGATCTGCATTTTCCTCTATTTAAAAATAAAGGCATAGATATCGATCCAGATTTTCAGAGTAAACATGTTTATCTAGCAAAAATATATTTGCCTATGAAAACCAGAAAAATGTTTCTCTGTGGCAAGTAAAGTTTTGCACGTAAATGGCTGTTCGTTTCAAATGAAAATTTATGCTTATCACTACAATGCAAACCATGAAAATCAATGTTGTTTTAAACAAATATACATGCTAATATATCTCATAACTTCCTCTGACTTCTCTTTTACTAAAAATGCTGTGTGCTCACCCATTGTTACATTTTAGACTTTCTTGGAAAGAAGGATGCCAGAAAAAAAGAGAGGAGCAGCAACAAAATGCTTTCAACTATGTGACATTAGGAAATGAAAAGGAAAGACTGTTGTTTTACACAGACTAGATTTGCATATTAAGAATGCAAAACTATTTCTATATTTCAGATTAATTTTATTGCATCTAATTGATATATTGTATTCTAGTTTCTGTTTGAAAAAATGGACAAATTATACTTCATGAACACTTCAGCTTTTAACTGTAGGGGTTTTTTGAAAAAGAAAGTATTATACTGGTCTTATTTATGAAAAAGATTTTAAGGAGTGTAGTTCAGAAAATGCTTCTTTGGAAAAAGATATAATGAAAATCTTTAATGAAAATATGTTAACATATCCACTGAGACAGAGGAAGAGTCAGACCAACATTGTTCAATCATCATAACCCAAATAGAGAAATTTTGTGCCAATCAGGTAATGGCTCAGGTTATATAATGCATCGACACACAGTGAAGAAATAGAAATGCATCAGGCTTTAGAAAGTTTCATTTTAATGATTCTGAATTGTGTGATTCAGATCTTCGATGTCCATTCTCCAGTTTCCCAAGCATTGACTCATGGGATAAAAGGCATGAAGAGAAGGTAAAATGTTATCAAGGAACTGGCATTACACACTCCTAGAATCTCTCCTATTGCTGTGCTGAGGCAGATGGGGAGAGTGCGTGTGTATACATGTATTCCAGAAGAAGGAGAAGGAGTCCTGCCAAGTACAACCATCTCAGTCACAGCTTAATGCTGTATCCTTTGCCTGCCAGTTAGGAGTGATTGGTGGAGATGCATCAAATGGACCATCTGCATATGTCTTGGTGGGAGTAACAGAATGGGACAGGCACCATTGTGCTGATAGTGTGGCTCTTTCTGGGGAACTCCTGTAAGTCTCTGCAGATAAAAAAAGTTGCTATGGTTTGCAAACAAGTATGAAGAAAATAATTTTCCCTGATCACGCACAGTGGAACATTTCTAAAAATATCAGTACTTGTGCCTCAGTAACACAGGTATTAATTTTAATAGGAATATTAATATTCTAATTATACACTAATTTTTTTTAATCTTTTTTTTGGTTTTACAGTAACTCTTAAAAGACTTCTACTCTACCCTATGCATAGATCAGAGCCTCAGTTTGTACAGTAACACTTTTTCTTTCCATCTGGTATTATTTCAAATCCCAGGCTACAATACCTGTCATCTTTTATACTTAAAATTTCCTTAGAATTAGAGTTGAGTCGATTAGGTTCCCTAATGTGTAACATATATCATATGCAAGAGGATCTAGTAAAAATTGAGGGAGGTTTAGCTGCAGTTTCCTAACCATGACTCCTCAGCCATTCCTATGAAGAGACTTAGTCCTTTTTGTTTTTCAGTTCTGGGATGCAAGGACACCAGTCTTGTTTGAGAAAAGTTGTGGGGGGAGAGTTTGTAGCTGATAGAAGAGAACCTGATAGAATAGCTCCTGAGGGTGTACACTTGAATTACATTGGGTCGATTCTAATGTATAATTAAAGATATTAATGAAAATAAAATCCCCTCTGTCAATATAGCCACATTTAAAGTTACCATGATTATTAAGGGATGTGTTTTTGGGGGTTTTGTTTGTTTGTTTTTTAAAGAAGAAAATAAAACAAAAGAGGCCTAGTATGTTTTGTACGAGGCCTGATGGACTTTTAAATATTATATTATGTTGTCCTTGATAGTGTTAATAATTTTTTTAGTAAAACAGACCATATGTTTTCAAAGTCATTCTGATGTGTGTAGAGCCACATAAAAAGTGGCTGAATGTTATCTGTCGAAAAATATAATAAATGAATAGTGCTATGTTCTTGATGTTAACCTTTTCTCAAATATTCTTTCTTCAGAAATTGTTCCTTGAACAAGTCAAATTGTTTCCATACTAAAAGTGTCTATTACACAGTGTATGTAGTATGTAGTATAGGTGTTCTATAGAAAGAACACAGACTAGCATTTTGAATTTAAAATTGTGATTAGGAAGTGTTTGACTTTGGGTAATGTAAGTATGGCACCATGATGAAAGTGTGAACTGAATTTTTAGATTGGGTGTCATCTGTTAAAAGATATATGATATCAGTGGAAACAAACTTTTCATCTAATTCACTTTCTTCTGGAAACTGTTGAGAAACTATTGATTTTACTGGAGATTGCTTTGGTTTGGTTTCGTAACCTTTTATATATTATTGAATTACTTATTCTTCCAAAGTAAGTAGATCCAGGTGTAAATGATGGAAGACTGTACTTTGACACAAATGGTCTGGAATAAGTTTGTACAGTGGAGAACCATGAAAACTCTTACCTTACTTAGCAGAGGTTAAGAAATGCTAGGTAGGTATATAAGCGCCTATTTTTAATAGCATAAAGGCTTTTCATATGCTGACCAAGGTGCTGTGCAAAAAGGGGAGAAGGAAATGAGACTGAGTAAATATTTATTTACTTGACTTTCAGCTGATCATGTTAGTCTGCGTTCTCTTACAATAATTTATTTATGTATTGCAAAAACATGTATCTAACCATACCAAGTAATAGCTTGAGAAAGGTCAGGTAGAAAATTTCTGGCTATTTATAATGATGAATAGCTGATTCTACAAAATTAAAATGTTCTGTGGAAATATATTGATTTCATTGATGTATTTCTATAGTATCTTGACTTAAGACCAGAAAATCCAGGTACTTAATAACATAAAATAAAAGCTAGGCTGAGAAATCAGTCATTTCTCACATGCAGTAAGTTAAGCGTTTGCAAGGCATCATCCTTCTTGATGTCTGAGATTTTTTGCAGAGCTAATGAGTGAAAATTCTTTGATACAGTGCAATTTGGGATCAAATTAAGGTTACATTTTACAGCAGACACACTCTTTCCTCAAATTTCTTATTTGTACCTTGTATTTTTTGTATCTGATATTTTCTATTCAAAAACTTTAAGGCAGTAATCAGCAGTTACTGAGGAGAACAGAATGATTATCAGCTTTGTAATGTAATTTCTGGACTAAATGGACCCAAACCAGAATGTCTTTTTTCCAAAACTTGACCTTTGGCATATAGCCAAAGAAGGTAGTAATTGTATGTATGTTTAGAGTTCATCAGATGCTACCATTTTAACATGCAAAATGTTACTTTTTCCTGTAGTTTTTACTTCTGTCAACACCTCAAAGTTCGAAGAGCTCAATATTCTGTGTGCAGAACTGTTTGTAAACAAATGCTTAGGGAAGAAATATGTAAATAGGATAGGCCTATATAAAAGTTTTCTAATATTTTCTCAGCCTTAAGATGTTTTCAGATACCAGATGTGGTATCTTTGTAACCTTCAGCCGATCTCTTTCCTATGATCATGTCCATTTTCTCCCTTGAATCCGTGTAAATTTCATGTATCCATAGCAATTTTTTTTTACATTTTTTAAAGCAGTCTCCGTGTAGCATCTACTTTTATTTTTTTGGAGTCTGGTTCCTAGAAGCCTCATTTCATAACCCTTCATTCTCGGAAGACTGTGAATAATCAGTAATTATCTATCCTCTACACGCCATACATTTATTACATAACATGACATACCTGTCTAAACTCATTCTTTCTGTGCGAAGTCTTATATCATTTGATAATCATTTTCATTTTTCTGTCTTCTTCTACTACATTCTTTTTAAGATAGGGGACCACAACTGAACACCACAGGTTTACAAAATTCACAATTCCCATGAATGAAGGAATCATATTGTTCTGTTTGTTTTGTTTTTTTTTTCTCTAAATCCTCCTTGTTTTTTTTAATATTTGAGTAGCATTGTGAATTACTGTTAAAAAGAAAACTGGCTTTTTCCTGGAAAGTTTTCTATTAAAAACTTATGAACTTGGTCTGAAATTTTTAATGAGTAACTCAGGATTCACTATATTATTTGTGAAGCTGGGTTTGATTTTTCTTTTTACTTGCATTTTAAATTTAACCTCATTCACTTTTGGGTGATGTTCTACAGTAATCATGGGGATTTGTACAGTCTTTCTGTTCTTCTCTGCAGTCAATGTTCTAATTGCATGGGTAGCTTAGTGTCAGCAACAGACTTTCCCACTTAGCTGTGCATTTTCTGTCTTGTTTAAATAATTATGGAACTTAGTGATACGCTTTATGTTTTTGGTATCATAGAACAATGCATTTTGGAATTTTTTTCCTGAAACAATTATCAAAGAACAAATGCCAAGTGGTTTTTTTAAGGTAAGATACACCCTGAACAGACCTCGCATTCTCAAAGTCAGTACTAGAATTGCCTCCAATAACATGGCAAATTACAAGTGAAAAAGGTACATCCTACTGCAATGAATAAACCACTTTTTTTCCCATGTTTTTCTCTATTAAATCTATACTAGCAGGGATTTGAACACCTTAGTATTGAATACTTAAAAATCTGTTGTTGTGCATAGAGGTAAAACAGTTAAGATACAAAAATTGCTTTTATTATTGCAAGTGGCTATTCTTTGTTCCAGCCAAGGAAGACTGGTGAAACAGACTGTGCTTTGTGATTCTGGTTATGTACAATGCAACATGTAATTACTTTTCAGTTGTCAGTCAGTGATTTTATAGTATGTGATGACATTTCTTTGCAACATAATTTGTCTTCAATTGGCATTTTTTCCTTCACATTCCAGTTGCAACAGTTTCACTGGAAAAAAAAAATTAAAAATCTTATGAGAGTGCGACAGTCCTAGGGGAAAATATTTCACTTTTACAAACATGCAATATACAGCTTCATGAAATTTTCTTTGCTGCATTTAAAATTGAATGATACATTAATTAATCATACCTTAATATTTATTATTTAGAAACGTGATTTTCAGCCATGTAACTTCTGTAGAATTTCTTGATTGTCTCACAAATGTGCAGCTAATATGGAATAGGGGATAAGTTTTACTGGCTCTTGGTTTCCATGGGAAGGAAAATAAATTTTTGTGCTGTTCTGTGCCATCTGCATAATGCCAGTGAACTTGGTAATAATCACTATATAGCTGCTCATATTGTTATACAATTGTTACATATGTGTGTCTGGTTTGGTTTTATCATCCCAAAGATACATAAAAGTATAAGAAAGTTTTGGCTTTTTTTGATATTTCTGCTGTTCATTGCAAAGTAAATATACATCTTAATACTGCAGTTCTGACATTTCATGCAATTTTCAAGAATAAGCATGAATCCCTCAACATGACATTTTCAAAATTTCAGATCCTAGGCCCATCTTACTTGTAGATAAAAGGTCTCAGTTTCTGCCTAAAAGTATGAATTAATACTAGTTAAGAAAAAACCAAAACACAATTCAAGAGAAAGAAGGTGCCTTTGTTTAAAATCTCATATTTTAAACTAAAGTTTGTGATTTGTCCTGTAATTTCTGAAAGTTTGCAGTTGTCAGTATTGAATGCTGAATCAAATTATGACTGGAATTGAAAAATAGCAGAAATAATAGCAGGTTATTTGCAAGAAATAAAACTATGTCAGTTTCATGAAATCAATGTATCTGCTGAGGAACTGCAAATGGCTCATGTATGTCCTGCAAAGGAAACTTCTAAAATCACTTTGAATCTTTCTGAAATGCATGTTTCTCATTAATCAACCAGAATCAATGAAGAGTGTGAGTCTAAAATTTTTTTGAATTCTGTTCCCTAATCACTCTTTGACAAACTTCCGCACAACTCTTAAGGGTTCCCATGCTGACATTTACCAGACAAGTGTAAAAATAATAGCAATGAAGAGTCAGTAATAACATCCCGAGATGTTATAGCAGAATGTTATAGCTAAGATATAGCAGAATTTTGAATACCTTTTAACTGCCTAAAAATAAATTGTCTTCATTTCTAAATCTAGTTTCAATTTAAGCCAAAATAAATACAAGCTGCTACTAAAAGGGGATGTTCACTGCTCTCAACTGTTTATCTGCCTCCTGCCTCACCAGAAGTACCACCTCTGTACAGCTGAATGAGGGGGCTGCCATTCCTGAATGCTGATCCTTTGTTTTGGAAGTGGTCAGGGAAGGAGTTGGACAACAGACCGGCTCAACAGCATCCTGAACTTAACTTGGCTCAGAGAAATAGTGGCCTTTCAGGAGCTGTCCTTTTCTAAAACACGAATATGTGCTATGTGAATAGCCAGCTGACAGTGAGTGCCCTAATTCTCATTCCAGATGTCCACAGGCTTTAGTGTCTGAACCTGCTGTGATTATTTTACTTCCTGAGATTTCTGAGGTTGCCAAGTGCAATGATTGGCTCCTATATATCTAATACAAAAAGAAAGATGTATGGTGGATAGACAGTGTGCTTGAGATCTTTATAACACTGTGCATGCTATTCTTTTCTAGCAGATAGATTTTTGTGATGCACTAGCAATTTTTAAGAATCCAAATTCTTTCAAGTTTTCATTGTTGCTGTTTATTTGATTTGAACTTTTATATGGTTTTGTTATTTAGAAAGGTTTTTTTGGTTCTGCTGCCACCGTGTCCTCTGCATTAGGGACAGTTAAAAACTAAAAGAAGTAGAGATCTTGCTGGTGCAAAAGATAGAGGGGAGTAGTCAGATTCCCTCTAAGAGTATCACACCAACTGGCAGTTCTAAAAAAACTTCGTGCAGCTTTCTTAATGAATAGGGCAGTTCTCCTGATGAGCCTGAGACACTCCTCTTTGACATGAAGAGCATAGAGTTAAAATTTTCTGCTATTCCTAATAGGGCAGAACTCTTCATTCTTTTGTTTCCCAGGAAAATGAAAGACTGATTGTGAAACTTTACATTCATGTCCCTGTGGTATTCATTATATTGGAAGTTAGGAACTACCAGCCTTCAGCAGCCATTTCAGTTTTCTTTTGTGTTTAAGGGAATATTCTTACTTTATTTAATTTTTCATGGCTAGTTTTCTCCAAGCATCCTAGTTTTACAAGACTAGTTACTGCAGGATTGTGATATATTTGACTTCATGGACAAAACTCAGCATTCCTTTTAGTCTTTGGAAATTATTTATCTGCTTAGTGGGCCTTTTTTTGCTTGTGTCTTCCTGAATACCCACAGCACTAAGGGGTCACCTACAAAAGAAAAACAGTGACATCTTTTCTGAGTCAGTTCTTGCCTTCTGTATTGCAGAGCCTTACTTAGCACAGAACCACGACTCTACTGTAATAGTATTTTGCAGCAGTAGTTGCAAATCGTTTGCTAAGGAAAAAAAAATCATTTTATGCTTCTTACTTTATTGTTTTAAACACTTCTTTGACCTTTTTCTTCCAACTAATGATTCCAGTCGGATAATAGATTATAGTAAGTGCTGTTATGATCCTCATTATTGTCTACAGTATAATAATAAAAATCTTCCTTTGGCCAGTCCAATTCCTTGTTCTAAATTGATTTCCAATACATTAACTGTTGGATGGAAAGAATTAGAACATTATATATTGTATGGAGTAAAACAATTAGCTATGATTAAGGATCTACAAAAGTATCTTTTGCCTTGTTTTGTTTTTTTGTTTGTTTGGTTGGTTTTTTTTAAGGTGAGAGGATTATTCATAAAGATTCTAATAGTGTTCTGGAATGTTCTTGCAAACATTATTCTGAAAATTTTAAAGAAAGCTCTATTAAAAAAATAATTAAATGAAGATGTGAAAGAAGAGATGAGGTATGCAGCCAGTCTAGATAAAATTTTTTTGGTCTCCAGAAAGTCACAAGGGACTAATTCAGACATGTCTTTCTACACTGAAATAAGACTGTTTAAACTCATAAGCCTCTTAATTTATTTGCTGCTTAAACAGCTGTTTTCTTCATATCCTTAGTATAATGTTGAAAAAACCCTATACTCTGAGAAAATGTCAAAATAAGTGCTATCTTAACCTCACTTACGCATTGTAAAACGTCAAAACCTAGGGTCTGAAAATGCACAAATTGCAAATGGAAACAACTTAGAATTTTTTATGATGAACCCAGAGGAACACATTGATCCACTCTGAAAGCAGATGGCAGGGTAGGCTTCTGAAATGTGTAGCTATGAGCTCATGTGTGATGCTGTAGTATGTCCTCTCCTCACTCAAGTGTAGCCACCTAACTTTGCATGATGACATGAATCAGACCCTCTCTTGAAGTCTCATGACAGGGACAGGGCAGTGATGCAGGATTTTAAGCAAGAGAGAAGCATTCACCAGCTACTGAGTGCTGCCTCTTCATCCTTAGTAACTCGCATACCAGGTACAGTTCTGGCAGTGTGACAAATTGCAGTCAGGGGCCATAAATGTGGTCAGGGGTCCGGAAGGATTGTACAGAGATGTGCTGCCTATTCACTTGTTCATTGATGATAACGTATTGGTGCAATCTCTGAAACTGATTGGTAGAAAGGTCATATTACTGTCTATGCTATTAACAAATACAGTTTCATTACTGATTCCTGATCAGTTAATACTGTTGGTTGTATGATACAGAGCTACATAAACCCTTTCTTCATTTAAGTATCTCAGGCATCTTCGACAGTAATAATGATGCTTTTGAAGATAAAATGGCTGTGATTTCATTACTGTTTTCAAGCTTCTGCTGTAAAAAAAACAGGGTGTGAAGAGAGCAGGGACAAATAATGTCTGAACTTCAAGTTTTGGGTCTTTTTACACTGCCATAATATTTTTGTGCCTTGAATGATATAATAATGTACACTGAAGGTGTGATATTAATACTGTTTTGAATAACCTTTGGAATTAGGTATGTGTAAATTGCCTTACCAAAAAAAAAAAAAGTACCAGCTTCTGTGGCTTATAAAGAATTAGGCTTTACTCGTTTGGTAAAATAAACATGCCAAGAATATTCTACTAAAGGCATTTTTGATTTAATTTTAAATTGTTTTTAGATTAGCCTTCTCAATTTTTATTGTGCAGTTGAGTTTTGCACTGACAATTAGTAACTTGTTTGTAGGAGCTGCAGAGAAAGGGAAAATTAATAGCTGGCAAAAGTAGAGTTTGAGTACCCAGTGAAGCTGGGAAAAAAAATTCTATAGGAAGTGGAAAATGGGTATATTTATGTTCAAATCAGCAACAATTAGTATATTCAATAACTAAAATAATTAAAATAAGTACAAAACAAGTATTAGGATACATAAAACAGACCACCGGTGGGTGACATCCTTCTAGACCACCTGCAGAATGAAACAACTGGCTATCCAGGTTTTGCTTGTATTTCCTAAAATGTCTTTTAAAATATGGCTGAAAAATAATATTCACACAGTGACAGTTTAAATTTCTGGTCGTAAGGAGAAGCAGCTTTCTGCACAGCAGAGTGGATGCTGCAGTAACTGGAGGGCTGGGAGGTTGTTTTGTTTGTGATTTGATTTTTTTGTTTGTTTGTTTGTTTGTAAACATGGCTTCAACCTTGTCGATATGGTTCATGAAAGAGATAGAATTATCAAAGGCTGGGAGCTGCTTTAATACTGAATATGCCCACAAATTTCGTTGTGTTGAGCAGAGACCAAATTTCCTTTCCAAAACATGTGCACAAATTTGTGCATGCACCTCCCTCCTTCAATAAAAAATATTGGGGCACAGAGATAAGAAGTTGCTGTTCTTTTACTTTTATCTGGAAGGCCCTTGGTTGTATTTAAAAATTAAGATTACTGTCAGACACTGGTCCTTTGAACTCAATTAAAGATTAAAATTTTGGATATTGCAAGGTTAAATGTGAGGGAAAACAGTTCAGAGAAGACTGACATTAGCTTTAAAAATATGTGGGTTTAAAAATAAAACACATTTAAAGCCACTGATATCAGGTGTATCTATGTTACTGTAGCATACTGAGGTGGAAAAAATACATAAACATTTATGGACTAATTAAATATGTAGTTCTTTATTTTTTTTTTCCTCAGGGCAGGAAGGAAACAATCAATGGGATCTCACCTGCTATAAATTATTAAAGTCACTCTGTTTTCTCCATATGGGAAAAAGCAGATGAGCATTTACCTTCATCCCAGAAGCAACATGAAAAATTCATTTAAGTACTTCTGGTTAAATTTGTAGCAAACAAATTTTCAGAGTTTTAAATACTATAAGTTAACACCACAAAAATAAATATAAAATGTGTCAGAGTTTTATATGGTGTGCTCTTTTACTTAAATGATTTATCAGGGCTGTTGACATGTAGAACATAACATATTTTGGCCAAAACTGCTTCATACTAGATTTTATGAATAGCTTGAAGCACTTAGTAGAGAAAATATATCCAAAAGATTATTCTAAACCAAGTAGGAATGAAGGAAACAAAGTGTGGGACATCATCTAGGAAGAATACAAGAAGCATGAGGAAGGAGCATGTTTGGGAGCAGGACAACATCATTTCCCATCTATTTCAGATTTTGGTAGTTTAACACCATAACCATAGTGTGAAGTTCTGTTCTGTGTCTAAAGAATCAAGTGGTGGAATTAGAGCACTAAAGTATTAGAGCAGAGCCCACACCAGAGCAGGGCGGATGTGGATAGGGAAAAGAATGTCAGAGTCCCATTTACCTGCCTGAAAGAAAGATGAGCATATTTTACTTTCCGGAGATGAAGGAAAATGTGATGGGAAGAGGAGAGGAGGAGGGCGGGGGAAAAGTTCACGCTCTTTTTGAACTTGAAAAAAGAGAGAATAATGGGTTTGCTGTGTTGTAAAAAACGGGATGGATTTTGGGGTCCCGCAGTCTTCCTGAAAGCGTGGCGCGTGTCCGGCGGTGCCTGACGTGTTTGGCAGTGCACACACACACACACACACACAGAGGTGTACTTAGTTGAGGCAAACAGCCGGAGGGGTTCTCCTTATGTGTTCCACGAAATAGGTTTGTTCCATGAATCGTCAGGGAAGGAGAGAACCCGGAAAAATGGAAGATTCAGGGTTTTATCCTGGGGGCAGTGAGGGCAGAGAGGCAACAGGGACCAATGGGTTGAGGGTCAGGGGGCGGAGAGAAGGCAGGGCAATACAACTTCAACCAATAGGGGCAAACGAGGGGAGGAACAGGGTGCGGGGGTAAATGGGATGCCTGAGTAAGGGAGAACACGCTAGAACTGAACTTTAAAAGGTAAGAAGGAGTAACAGGCTGCTCGGTCTCTCCTGTGGCTGGCCCAAACACCCACAGAATCCTCTGCTGCAGGGTCAGCCACCTCCACATTGCTGGAAGAGGAAGTATCTCCCATGTCTGAAATAGTAGGTACTTTACTGTTAAGACCTATAATACACTGTCAATACTTCTGCATATTTCAATAGAATAATCAAGATGGGTAGGTTGATGCAGCATTTATTTTCATGCTTAATTCCCCACCAACCATAGCTCTTCATGGTTAAATGATATAATTCTGTATTCGTGGTTTAATAATGTATATTCATGATTACACATGAAAACATTTTGTGAGTATTTCTAATCAATTGGCTTCTAGCAGAGAAATTCGGAAACAGTAATGTTTAATTCATATGAGAAACACAAAAACTATTATGATATTTTATAGTATAAAAATTAGATATTTTATATATACAAGACTATGTCTGTAGTCTTGTAGTCTTCTTTAGTTTGTCTACTCAAAGTAAAACAACTTTTTTTCTACATTTTGCACAGTGTCAATAATTCATTATTTTTCTTAACATTATGGAGCTTGTGGGACTTTCTATAACAGTTGACAAGCATGTTGTTCAGCATAATCTCAGATATAAATGTACAAAATATCCTTCTCTATCTTTTCTTCTGTGCCTAATCTAATGAATGCAGAATTCCTATCAGTTTCTATATGCCTTTCTCCTTTTGATACTTCATCATTAATATTTTTTGATGGAATAGACACATTTGATCTACAAATGTACACTGTGCTAGAGGGTGAAACTAAGGGCTCTTCATTTCTTGTGGCACTTTTTTTAATTATCTGGACTAGGCTTGTTTTTAGGAGTTGTGAAAGTAAGACAATCACAATGTGGGTATGTTTAGCTGAGCATAGCTAACATAAGATAATGTTGAGCTCTATGGTCTATGACAAGCATTATGCACTCAAGAGTCTTAATTTTTTTCTACTTCATAGTTGTCCTTTAAGATTTATTACTGCTGTGATATTTAAGTAGCAAACACTACTGAACATTGAGAATCAAATAAGAGTATTGAAGGAATTTAATAACAGAAATAATTACCAAAATTAATGAAGTGCTTAGAGTAAAATGTAACTTCATTTGGACATTTAATTCAGGAGGAAAAAGTAAATCTTGTTCTTGTAGTGTTTTGCTAAGTAAAGTAATTACACTGTTGTATCACAAATGTGCTACATTCATCATTTTGTTTTTCCTGCATGTTTTGTCCCTGTTGAAAACAATGGTTATTTCCAGTGAAACAGATGCTGCAACTCAGTTATTTTCTGAGAGGGTGGTAAACGGGTTATGTTGTCTGCTCAGTAACATTAGACAATTTTAATTAACATGTTTTGGATTTCATTGAAAATTAGAAGAATTAATACAGAGGACAATAAATGCCATTCAGGGGCTGTCAGTTTACAAGCAAATGATGAGTAAAATACTGTAATAGAAAAATAATGAAAATAACATAGCCTTAATAAAATAATTTATCTTCTATATAGATGAATGTTCATTGAAAGTGAAAATGCTTTCTTTACACAAATTAATTTGTATCAATTGTCAGTCACATATACAACACAGAGGTGTAGATCATATTAATATTAGTCTGTGTATTTTCCTTATGACTGGCAACTTAGAAGATGAATTGTGTGCATTGCTCTAGGACATTTATTTCTTTTACAAAAACTCTTGCAGATGGCTAAGAATTGTGAGGGGCCCATAAAGATGACACAAAAATGCTACTATCTGCCAGAATTTTTTAACAGTGTACTTTTAAATAAAGGACATATAAATGCTAAGTATTTTTGCTACTGATATATGTGCTGTCTTCCAACATTTACAGATCATGGGAGAAATCTTACACACACTGTGATTTCAATTTCATCAATTTGATAAAAGTTTACTGGTATCAAGTGATGAACAGTGACACATAGCACCATACCTTCTGATCCTGCTTTGCAAAACAACTTCATTCCCTTGTTTCTGAACCCGTTTGACTAACTGCACATGTTAAGTCTCAAAGGCCTTCTCTCGGGACTTGCATCATACCCTGGGCTATGTGTGAATCCCCAAAGTCTCCGTTGCTCAGGGAAGGATCACTCTTCTTCCTTTTAGTAATTAGTCAGTAGGCTGTTTTTTTCCCGCTGTGGAAATCAGTCTGTGATTATTCATGAAATATATTTTTCTTCAAGGTGTTTGGTTTTGGTTTTATTTGGATAAGAATAGAACTTTACGCATTATAGCTTTTCCTTTCATATTATCTTCTAAAGCTGTTTTTGATTTCAAACTCTGTTTATGTAGACAGTAGCCCTGCTGGATTGGTTAGTCCCTTTAGGTATGTGCCTCTCAAAGAGGAGTATCAAAGCAATATTAATTTCTTGAACTCAAGTTTATATTTCAGGTTATTATATCAGGTTATTATAGTCAGGATCTGTGTGTTACAATAGTAAAGAGTCTACTACTTCCATACAGTCTAGGAAGTAGATTGGACCCATAATGCTCTGTTGTTTAAAAAGCAATTACAGATTAAATATATATTTACTTAGTAATAACATAATTAAAATGTACTCAGCATAACGCAATATGATCTTAAGTATATGCAGTTATCTAGAACTTCTGTCAAAAATATCATCGAATCATAGAGTTGGAAGGGACCCATCATCTTGATTGAAACCAGCTCCTGACTGTGCACAGAACATCCCCAAGAATCATACCATGTGCCTGAGAGCGTTGTCCAAACACTGCTTGAACTTTGGCAGGCTTGGTGCTGGCAGGCTTCCCTGGGGAGACTGTTCAACCACCCTCTGGGTGAAGAACGTTTTCCTGGTATCCAACCTAAACCTCCCCTGACTGAGCCTCATGCCTCATAAGACAATAGCAGGAAAGCTATTATAGAAATAGCATGAGGCAATGAGGAAATAGCAGGTCTTGGAAGATATTAAATAAAAAAATAGTTCCTGACTATACAGAAAATGCAGCTGTGGAGAGGACAGAAGTTAGTCTGGGGGTGCAGATTATTCATATGTTAACTAGCTCTGCTGCACTGGTGGATAATAATTTAGTGGTTTTTTAACGGTTGGACTTGATGATCTTAGGGGTCTTTTCCTACCTTAATGATTCTCTGATTCTGTAATTTGGCAGTATTGGGTAAAACCTAAGGTAGCCGGCAATAAAGGCATTGTAGATCTTTTACCCTTTTTCTTGTACGTAAAGTTAGCAAACACTTTTCACTAACAAAAATAGTGACAAGTTCTTTATATTTATTTGCCAGGTACCAAATTTATTTTAATTTGGTCTTTTGGTTTCTCTTATTCCATGTTGCACTTTGTTTTGAGTCTGGACTTTGCACAACATTGAATCGCTTCTCTAAAACAAGATGAACTTTAGTAGCATAAACAGACATAAATATTAACAAGTGCCCCTTCAACTGTTCTGAAATAATTCTTAATAATACTTTCAAAGAACTTAAAAGTCTTATACTTTATTTTCTAATGGTAGTTGGCTTCTATTTATATGTGTTACTTCTTTAGTTGTTTATTTCATTCATTTATTCAAAGATAGCATTTAAATAAACATAAATTATGTTTGTGTTAAGCCCACTTGTGCTTAAAAAATAAAAATCAGGCCTAAAGTAGCTGTAAATTATATGAAAAATTTAACAGAATAACCTTCAGTGCAATCTTCAGCAGACATATGCTAAAGGTGTAATTCATCAAAGTTCCTAGGTCACTTGCCACCACCAGAGAACATAAGACCTTCTCCAGTCATAGTACTGTGGAATTTCTTTAGAAACTTTAGGCTTTTAATAAGAGAGCAAAAGTCATGGGTGTCATGTTCTATAGAAAGAAAACAGCAAGGGCTGAAGACATCATGAATGCACCTGAAGCACAAAGGTCTTGCACTCCCAGAAGATTTGCTGAAAGCAAAAGAAGGTAAAAATCAGCCCCACATCTCTACAAATTGCATCTGAAAGATAATTCTTTCCAACATCCAGTTGTTATAGCTGATGTTTACTTTAACTTTAGAAGGAAAGAAATGTGGCAACAAAACACTGTTTTGTTGTTATTAGAAGTGCCTTTAGGAGCTAACTTGGCTCAATAGAGAGTAAAATTCATTCGAGATTAAAAAATAACAGCAATGGAAGCTGTGCATTCTTGTATAATGCAGGATATTGTTTACAACATTCAATTCAGCAATTGGATAATGTAGCCAAGTATTTTCCCCTTAAGCTTTTGATAGGTGAATAGTACAATTTGAACTTCATTAAGTAGCTTTGAAGAAATGATACAGTGCTCACCTGTTTGTTTTCATTTTAAAGATCAGAAATAATTAACCTGAAATTCACATCTATGTATATTTAGGCATATAGGTGAGGATAGACAAAGATGGAAACAGGTCTCGATGGGGTTTTTTATGCTTTTGGCTTTTTTTTTTACCACCCTACTTAAAAGAGCTCTCAATGACAATCCTAAAAGTATTTCACAATAAATTCTGTCTTTATTGAAAGCTATGCCAAAATTTTATTGCATCTTTTTTTGCATGAGAAGATCATTGCAGTCAGTGTGTGATGCAATTTTTTTCTAGCATATGTATTTCTTAAATCTAATGTAATTTCTTTCTAGAGACATATGAGTTGTGTATTCTGGGGGGAATCCTTTAAATCATTACAGGTTAAAACAGTCTTGGAGTTGTTACACAGTACAATCCGATCATTGACCAAGAATGTGTGAGCTTTATTTCTTTTTTTGTAAGTGGTAAACTGTATTTTTAAATACAATTTTTAAATATGATAAACAGTGAGCAAAACTCATAGATGAATTACATTCTTGAATGTCATATGACAGCCATTGCATGCCCCTGAGAGATGATTATTCGACTCTTCTTATTTCTAATAATATTTCATGTAGAATATTGTGGAGACAGCAAGGATTACTATTGCTAATAGCTGGATTGTGGTCTTTTATGTAAAGTCTGAAAGGTCTCCAGGCTAGGACTTGAAGGTTTGCTTTGCCTGGACTTGCTTCAGGCTTTCCTGAATATTGGTTTAACTATGTTAGGTGTTGTCTAGTAGTTGGATAACTGTACCTAACTTAGCCTTACATGATCATATGATGTAACATCTACTGTTATTAGTCTAGTTAGATTTCTCTAGTTAATAAACAAGAGTAACAAATAGTTATTTCATGGAGAATATATTTTCTATGACCTATGAATAAAAATTCAGGATAAAGGAATATAGGTGTAAAATTACGAGTCTCCAAGGCCATCCAAAGCTCACCAGTGGGCCATTGCTAATAATTTAAGAAATGTAGCCTTGGAAAAAAACAGTTTTGGAAACCAGAGATGTAATGTAGAAAAGTAATGAGTGTATGTAAAATATGCTTTAAAGTGTACATTTGGATGTAATAGAGAAATGTGGATCAGTGGAGAAATCTAGGTGTATAGAATGTTAGAAGCCATACAGAAATAAACCCTAGAGGGTCCTAGAGTGAGGAGGAAAGTAGTCGTTTGCATAATTCCAAAAGGGCCAGGGGAATAATGAGTTTAATATCAAAGACTAAGGGAAAGAATGCAAGTAAGTATCTGTATATTGTGTCACTGTGTTATTATTTGGGGGATTGGGGTTATGTAACAGACTCTTTTCTTCAGAATAATAATTAAATCTAGTAGTACTAATTAGTACTATTAGTTGGTCAGACTCTTAAGGTTTCGGTTCATCTCCTGTGAAATTCTTGCCTTGCACAGAGAGTGGATGTCTTTGGCCCCTGTACATTGCAAAAGTCAGAGTGCAACAAACCTGTGCAGAATGCAGGAAAATTAGGCCATAAAATTTATATGAAACAGAACATGATGCTTCAAACTGTGGAAAGCAATTTAGAGATCATACAGCTGAACACAGTGAGAATAATATTTAAGAACTATCAGTTGCTAAGAAAAAGTTGGATGAACTGCATTTATTCAGTGTAAGACAAAAAACCCTGAAAGCTGGACATCATAAGGATGTTTTGAAATGTAAGTATGAAATGACTACTTCCACTGTTGGTATGTCTGGCTGCCTGTAAATGTGCTCGCAGTCACAGCATGTTGGTGCACAGCAGCCTACTGAGAACTGCTGGTGCAGAAGAAATAATGATCAGTAATCTCCATATTTACTGATAACAGGACAAGAAAAAATGAACTAAAATTTCAAGGAAAAAATTGTTTTGACATTAGGGAAAACTTTCAGTGTGATATTAATGAATATTCTTTCACATTTTCTGGATGCTGACTGGAATCCTCTTTGCTGGAGATCAAAATCTACTCAGTAGGCTCACTTGTGCTTGTTGGCTGTGTAAATTCATTTCCAGTCATATATTTTTTAGGTTTAATGAATGCATCTCTTTTGTCTCAGTTTCACTGAATTTTATAGTTAATTACAAGTAATTTTAAGGTTATATGGGCACTTTTCTTTTAAATAGTATTTTAAATATTAGAATTATTTTTGTTGTCGTTCAGGATGTTACTTTTATAGACACTATCTAAATCTCCTTGGAAATTTAAAACTCTTCAAGTCAGATGTGCATTTAGGTAACCAATAAAAATCTTTATTTTTCTTCATTTTATTTGATGATAGACTTCTAATGCCAGAGTTTCATAAGTTGTACCTTACTTGTAGTTTGCAGATCTGTAAAACTTCAAAAAGTAAATTCTCTCCTTACCTTATGAACTTGTCTTGCAATAAGTCAATCTGAAAACACAGGTAATACTGCCTGAGACAGCAGTATTTTCAAAACAGTCCCGTGTTGATCTCTACTTACCTGAGAAAAAGGGAAGGACAAGTTACTTTATCTTTTCTTTTCAACTGTCTGTAATGTGATTCTAAGTCATGCTGGTTCATTAATTCAGAGTTTTCAAACTGTTCTGCAGTCCACTCCTGAAACTGGCAGTCTGTTCAATGATTTTCTGTTGGTACTTAAGCTTTTCAAAGCATCCATGCAGTTTATTACACAATTATATAAAACATCATGTAATTCCACACCTATCAGGTGACAAACTTCAGAACCCTGTGAGATACTGCAATAATTATGCATGTTTGAGCATTTTGCTTTCACTTTGTCCACTAATATGTCTCCCCAGAACTTTCCTTGGCTTCTTAGTCAGTGTTTCCCCTTTCTACCTCTGCTAGAACTATTTTTTCTGCTGACAAAAGTTCAACAGAACTTTATTTAATGTAGATGGTTTTGCTTAATTCCTATTGAACCCAAAGGAACTATGCAGCATATACCATCTGGAATGTTCTCACCCATTTAAATACAGTGGGTTTTAAAATGTAAGAGAAAAGAAATACAGCAGTGGAACATAAAAAATTTACTAGTAGCATCCAGTAGGTCTCCTACAATAACACGATAAAATTACAGTGGCAGTATTCACATGGACAGAAATAAGTTGTTCTGATACTTTAGAAAGGTTTCTTTTTTTTTTTTTACATAGAAATGCCTAGTGACTCATCACAGTGATTCATAATGTCAGAGAGATTTGTGCAGTAGCCAGACAGACATTATAGAGAAATACACCTACCATAAGCAGAATAAGTTGGTTCAACTCGTGAGAAAGAAGTGGTCACTGTCTTCCTCTTTTAATACATACTACTTGTGTAGCAGTAAAACCCGTTTATGGGTTGCTTCCTTTCTTGCTGTGCTTGATGGTTTGAATAATTAAAGCGCATAAGAATAAAATTGTGAACTAAAAGTTGTCACTCGTTCTTTTAGAAAAAGTAAAAATATTTCTTTCATGGCTTTCATTTCTCACATGCCTGTCAGTGGCAGACAGACTTACATAGAGTTTGCAACAGAACCATGCATCAACACCCACACAGTAGTTTTTTACTCTTGCTCATGTTACTTTTTCAAAAAAAAGACTACTACACAGAGATGTCAGAATTCATGTCACGTTGTGTGCTTTTTTATTAAGATTGTGTTCTAGGACAGGGAGAAAACACTGTGCAATATAAAAAAAAGCTATTTCTCCTTTTAGTCATTAATAGGTCCCTCTTTTAATTATTTATCTGCACATTTGTTCGCCTTCATAAGTATTAATGTTAGTCTGGATTGTGTCACCTTTTGAGAAATGCTGTGGTGCAACCAAGACTCTTTGATACTGTGAAATTTTCTATGTGTATTTCTGAAATGGCTAAAAAATTTCCTATGGGATGTGGGTGGGAGGAGATTTCATCCAAAATAAAAGCTGATTATTCCTAGCACTTGGGGCCCGATTGTGATAAATACCAAGGATCTATTTCTACAAATGAAAGCACCAAGTTTAAATAGAAATGATTGGGTAGAAAATGAGAAATATATGTATATATAGATATATAGAATAGGAATGAATGTTTAAATTATATATTGCTTTTATGCTTGTTCTTGAATAAATTAAATGAGATTGCTTCTTCAGAAATTCTGTAAAATTCCAGTCAAAATTAGGGCATCGATTGATCTCTGACACATATTGACAATGTATCTGGCCAAGAAAGAAATACATTTTGTTAAAAACTAAACAAAACCCACATAAACTGACACTACCACCATCCTTGAAACCCAACCACAGCGCTAGCTGAATTTTTTCTCTGTTTTTTAAAATAAAAAATTTAGTCATAATTCAGATTTTGGTGTGTATATTTAGGCAAAAATACCAATGCACTGTGGAGTGATGGTAGATGAGAATCAGGTGAATGGAGTAGAAAAATTCCCCATTTACTAAATATAGGTAAAATATGAATGGATGCATATTATAGAAATACACAGTCATTTTGTTAGGATGGCTGTTGTGTCTTTTTTTTTTTAATATGAAGAAGTTATCTCTATAAAGAATTATAGTGAGATAAATGAAGAAATTAAGAATCAAATATGCTTTTGATACATCTCTGCTTTAGGGATTCTTACCTCCTTTATTTTTTAGTTTTGTATTCTGTGACTTCTCCTTTTAGTCCATTGCTATATATTGTTACTATTTGTGTCAGATGTGTGTCTTTCAATCTGATTCTGAAATGTCAGGCAGATTAAAAAAAAACCCCAGTTGTTCGTTGGGGTCTAAATTTATATACATGTATTCATTAATACTAAATATGTACTGGTTGCAGGTGTATGACAAAAAAAAAAAAAGAAGACTTTGTCTTTAAGACAAAGATTAAGAATGCTTAGTTTTTGTCAGTAGACACATTCCCAACAATATCGGTGGGCCTTTTGTGAGTATTGAGGCTGGTATGTAATTGTTAGAAAATAAGGAGTGAAAATGATGCTGTTCACATAGTGAATAAGAGGCAATACAATTGGAAATGGTCAACTCCACACATTTCATTTCAATGTGTGATTGCAACATACAGAAGATAGTTGCTTGCAGTTGGTCAGCGACTGTATAAAAGTTGTAAAACTGTTAAAGCTTTCTGGGCCCTAAAACCAAATGCAGATGTGACTTCACATTTCTCAAACAGGTAAGAGTACCTGTGGTTATGTAGAAGCAGCAGTAGACCCTACAAATAGAAGAAAGTGATTGTCACGCCTCATTTATCAAACCTACTTTGGGAGTACTAAGGAAGACTTTCATGACCACATGAAATAAATACAAATAAATGCTTGAAGCAAGAAGACCCTTTGCAATCACTGCAGCCTTTATGACTCCAGGCATTATTTGGCCATAGAGATTCAGATCCCTTTTAGGGGCACAGATGCTGTGCCTGATTTCTGGGATGCTGTCTTGGTATACCAAGTCTATGACAGAAAAAAAAAGTGTCTTTATAGTCCCTCCTGTAGTTAAATCTCTCTGTCATGAAGGTCATATTTTGCAGATACTACAGGCAGTCAGTAAAGACAGATGAACTTCTTACATTATTATACTCTCCATTGCTTCAGATTGTGGCATCTCTGTACACTGCAGCTCCCCCCCCCTCCATTTTTTCATTATATGGACAAATTCGTAATTAATTACTGGAAAGGTAATTTATGATCATAAAGACATCAGTACATACTTTCAAGCTGTATGCACTCAATAGTGATGAATATTATATTTCATTTTATTCAAGTCAAGTATTTATCTTCACTTATTCAAAATTCATGGGTTCTGTGTTATTTTACAATGATTTGTGGCTCCAGATAGTAGTAACATTTGCACTTGAATTATGTACATGGAATTTATTTTGTTCTAGCTTTCATACCATTTTACAGTTTGGGCTTTTCCTTGGAAGACAGAGATTAGCTATATGTCTCTATTATTGATAAATGTAATTTAATTTTTTTTCAAGTCTTAATTGGCTGGGGTTTGTTTTGGCAGAACTGAGAGTAAATTAGATCTTGTTCTGGTTTTAAACATCTCCCTAAACTGTCAAGTGCGGAATGAGTGCCTCTTTCTGAGTGGTCATTAATTAGCAGGGGTTTGCAGGGGTTTGCCTGTTTGTTTCAATGTTTAGTCTGTTTTTCTTTTGAAATAATTATAATGCTGTTCCTGGATCTCATATATCAGTTCTGTCCATGCTACATTATCTGAGTGGCAATACTTTATTTCTGCTGGCTCTGGTATTTTCCGAAAATTTCTTCACTTCTTGATTTTCAAGTGCTTCTGAGACAATGGGGTGAAAACAAGCAAAAATATCTCCCTACCTCAACCCACTGTGTTACTTTCAGTATACATTGCAAAAGATAGCAATTACAAAACTCTTAAGTGCTGTTTGACATGTTTTACAAGTTATCTTTTGCTAAATTGATTGTCTTAGTGCTTTTTGCTCTGAATATTTTGCTAGGCCCTTTCACAACTGAGCATAGAAATTTTGGTTATTTGTTTAAATGCTTAGACTTAAAAATAAATGGGTAAGCCACTCCTCTGAAAAAAAAGTGAAATTTTGTTTTCCTTTTTTTTTCCTAATTTAGGGAAATATAATTATTTTGTGGGCTTCTCTGGTAATGGTGGGATCAGTGTCAAAAAAGGTATAATCAACATACCTGTTCCTTGTTAATTTTGTTTGGTTGGTTGCTTGTTCTTAATAGAGCAATAACTTAATTTTTATTGACTCGGTATTTTTCCAAAGCTTATTCAAACCTTTGCCCAGATTTAAGAAAAATGAGCAAAATTCATTCATATTTAAAAAGTAATTATTTTTGGATGCAAATTAATTTGCTTTGTTTTGTTTTGTTTGGAAAGATTTATTTAGCTCTCATTCTAGCGGAAGCTTATTTTAATGCTGTCTGTTCCAAAAAAAACAAAACAAAACATATTTTTGTTGTTCAGCAAGATCTGTAAAGTTTAACAAGGATAAAAAGCAAAAGTAACTGAAGACAACACTTTACTTTGATCCATGAGCTTATATTTGCTTGCTTTCATCTTCCAATTTAAGTGATGTTGGTTTTGAACTCCGTGGTTTGACCATCAACTGTGAAACTTCTAAAGGAATCTAAATGGATACATATTCCTACAAATTACCTAGTATTTCTTCAGAATTTTTGCTCTTTCTGAGCACCTTGTGTCTGTGCTAAGCTTTATTGCAATACTCAATTGCTGTCTAATAATCACTATTGGATGGTCCTTAATCAAGCCCACACATGCTTTTACGTGACACTGACAAAGTTAACTTACAGACCTAAATAAATATACGCTATTAAACATTTTATCTTTAAGTTGGACTTGAATTTGATGGTTTCATTTACATAACAACCACATTCATGAAGAGAAAATATTTTTAAGGCCTTGTAAGATCCAACTATGACAGAACTGAAAGCGACTTTAGCTGTCTTCAAGAAATTTCTTACTACAAATGATAAATATTCCATATGAAAATATTTTCATTTATGTTTAGTTCAGTGTCTTTCTGTGACAAAACTTAAAAGACTATGGGAACAAAATATTAGTTCCAAACTGTTCAGAAAGACATGCTTCATAAATTTAAAAATTTTCAAATTGCCCTAAATATGAATATATACAAAAACATCAGATATAACTGGGAGCAATAAAATGAACTCTTGGCGGGCAACTTGGCATAACTCCTATTTCAGGCTAAAATGTAGCAAGGATTTATGCAAGGTTGACTTCTTTTACTAAAAGGAAATTCTAGAGATCCATGTCTCTATGTCGGCAGTGCACTTGATACAATGTACCAGAGTAAACAATTAGTGGAAAAAAAATAAATTGCATAATGTTATAAGATAGATAGAATTGGCTAAAGGAGAAGCAATATTTTATGCTTAAAGAAGAACTACTTCTCTGGAGCAAAGTTAATAGCATTGTTCCTTACTTAGGAGATCATTAATATTTTATTTAATGATCTACAGAACAATAAGTGTGAACAAATGCAGACATAGAATTTTCAGATACTTTGGCTAGAAACGTGGCCTGAGATATCACTTGAAAAGTGGTGACCCCGAAGTTTGAAACAATTGAAGTGTAATGAATAAGGAAAAAAAAAGTTCTGCTTTTTGAAATTAGAAACAATCTTTTAGAAACATTTTTAAAAAGTCAACTTTTATCAGCAGAAAAGGTGGAGAAAAACAATGCTTATCTGCCTGTCCAAGTTAGGTGTTACTGTCTCCATATTCAGTCATAAAATTATTATCGGATGAATTGAACTTTTCTCTTTCCAGTTGAGTCTTATATTATCCAGCCTAGAACAATTACGGCAAAGGGGCAAAATAATCACTCTCATATCTTGAGTGTAACCAAAACTTTGTCATGTTATTTCCTTCCCCTGTTCTGTTGAGCAGGGGTAGTGAGAAAATAGCTGGATGAGTGTCTAGTAGCTAGCCAAGGTCAACCTGTCACAGGTCATCAAGCTAAAAAAATACCTGATTGATTTTATTTGGAGTTTTGGCAATATTTTGAAATATAACTGAATTCAGTAATATACATTGCATAAATCTGAGTATTCAGGAGAAACACAAATGTTACCATTGTGATATCTTTAATGACCATCAAAGTTAGAGTTTGGTCCCCTTTATTAAATATCTGAAGGAAGCACAATTAAAATCTTAGTTTTTTCCACTCACTGCTACCTTTCTCTCTGAAAGCTCAGCCACTTAAGTCTTTATCAATACTAATGATGACAGAGTACATTAAATCTTCCAGCCTTGTGATCTCTGCAGGCTTTTCTAATCTATCTGAATGATCTCTGTAGCTTGTATGGGGGAATCTACTATTAGAAATGGCTTTTATACACAACAAGAGACTGTTTGCATAAGAAGCAACAAGCAACAATTATGACTTCAAATAAGTCTTACCTAATACTCTTTGAGTAGAAATTAAGTCAAACTTTAACAGAGGACAAAATCTAATCCTGAAGGTGATGAGTTTATCACCAGTGACAAATGAGACTAGAGATACTGTTCTCTGCTTTAAGTAAGCAGAAGGAATACAGTGATAGTAATGACTTGCTATGTGTTTTTATTAATGTTTTTTGAGAATACTTTTGTCGAAGACTGAAAGAACTTTGCAAGCAGGTTGTCCACACTGATTGATATGTATCATAACTTACCATTACACAAAAAGGACATGGACCTGTTGGAGTGAGTCCAGAGGAGGGCCACAAAGATGATCACAGGACTGGAGCACCCTTCCTTTGAGGACAGGCTGAGAGAGTTGGGTCTGTTCAGCCTGGAGAAGAGAAGGCTCCAGCAAAATTTCACTGCAGCCTTCCAGTACCTGTAGAGGCCCTACAAGAAAGCTGGAGAGGGACTTTTGACAAGGGCATATGGTGGTAGGACAAGGGACAATGTTTTAAAACTGAAACAGGGTAGATTTAAATTAAACATCAGGAAGAGATTCTGTACTGTGAGGGTGGTCAGGCACTGGAACAGGTTGCCCAGGGAAGTTCTGGGTGCCCCGTCCCTGAAAGCGTTCATTGTTAGCTTGGATGGGGCTCTGAGCAGCCTGATGTAGTAGAAGGTGTCCCTGTCCATAGCAGGGAGGTTGGAACTAGATAATCTTTAAGGTTCCTTCCAACCCAAACCATTGTCTAATTCTATGATTACTTTCAATGCTATTTAATGAATATTTTAACATGTGAATTCTTTTTTTTTTTTAATTCTCTATTGCTTTAAAAGTTAATGTGAATATTATAGGGATATTAACTGTTACCAAGTAATCTGGTCTCATTACCTAATCATCTGTTACAGAAAATCAATTTTTCTTAATGTGACAAACATTGCACCGTACTAAATTTGAAGAGTTGTTTTGCATACAAAGTCCTGTAACAGATTTGCCCTGTACGCACCCTATGCACTAATGTCTATACAACCATATCTCTACCAGTATAGTGTAATAAAGCTGAGTTTGGGACATTTTTCACTTTAAAATTCATGTAAACACTTTAAAAAAAGGCCACATTTTCCTTTTGTATTCATCTTTCTTAATCTTGTAGCAAGCAGCATAAAAAATCTCTTGCCATAATTTCAACCCTGCAAGAGTTACATTTTATTTAGCTGTCAACTCTTATTGTTGAGGAGCAAGAATATTCTGAAGGCAGCTGGTCAAATCCCAGCTCACACAAAAGAATGCAAAATCAATAGCAAGAAAATATGGACATGAGTGAGACAGGGCATAGTGAGGTGAGAATATCTGTTCTGTTGGCCTTTGGAAAGGAAGAAATAATTTGTATTGGACAAGACTGACATCAGAAAAGGACTTGTATCTGATGTATCTGGGAAATGATACAGAATTCTAAATACCATCAATAAGTTGGGTGAACTGGGAGGAAGAAAAAATGAGAACTCCTTAAGTAGATTTTTTTAAACGAGAACATCAGTGTGAGATCTTAGGTATGAGAAGATGGGAAAATTGAAGCGCTGAGTAATTTTTTTTTTTTTCTTCTTCTATTAGTGAATTGGGGAGTACATTCTGACATTTTCCTTTCATCCCAGACCTCAGATCCGCTGATACAATACTTTTGTCTCTGGTATCTGAGATGGTCACTAAATTCTTCAATTCTGTTAGGTGTATTTTGTTTTGAAGACAATCCTTACTTCATTCATCCATTACAAAAATAAAGGAAAGCTATATTATCAGATCTTTGAAGAGTGACAGTGAACACTTTAATTATTGATCAAAACAGGTTTTCTGCAGTTAATTATGTCTGAAGTAACTTTAACAAAACATAAAATTCACAAAGTACGAAGAGGAAAAAAAGAGAGACAATGTTCTCATTTAGCATTCCCAAACCCAAGTAATTTTTACATCTCAAATAAAATTGTGGCAGTGGCTTCATGTTTTATTCTTTGTGTCTTAAAATATGTATTTTCCTCTTAGTGCCTTGTTTTGCCTCAGAAGGACATGGCAAGCCAGAAAAAAAAATCTTTTGGAAGATTAATACATATATAACCAACAAATACTTTTCTACATAAGCACACTAAGCTCAGTGAATAGTGTGTTCATGAGTGGAATTTTAAATGTGGGTAGCAACTCAACTCTTCATAGCAGAACCTGGAATTTTCCAGCTGAAGGTCTTATCAGAGTTCTTTGTGAAATTTCTTTCAGGCTCAGCAGAATATCAATGCCAAAGGATGTTACCCTATATCACTGTTACGTGATCTGAATGTTTTCTGGGCTCTTTATGTAGGAGGGGGTTAAAGCCATAGAGTAGAACTGGGAAAAGAAGTTACCTTGCTTTCAGCTTAAGACTTGGTGAAAGCATCAAAGACTGAGTGAGTTGAAGGACTCTCTCCAAAATCGTTGGAGATTGATGCATGCTCTAAACGGGGCACATTGCTTGTAAACTGAAAAAGCTAGGTTATGATGTAAAGAAGTAGGAATACTGGAGAAAGGGACTATAATTTTTTACCACTTCTGAAGGACTTTTGAATAAATGAGTGTGTGCTGCTTTGCTCTTTTCCAAGAATTACTTGCTGATGTTTAGATCACCTTGTGTCCTAGACCTCAAACAGTGCTTACAAGGTAGCTTTAAAACCAAAGATTCCTCTGTGTCATCAGAAACTTCAAGGAGAAGTGTTTTCAACCCTTAAATGAAATGAAAAATTGATTTGAAGTGCATTTTCCAGTATATTTATTCCATCTAGAAGAATAGTAATTAGGATTGCTTTTTATGATCAGGCTTTTTGTTTTATACTGCATGTTTTTCACAGATAAGTATTTGTGTGATGGAATACAAACACACAATATGCTTTGTATTATCCTACCACATAAAAGATGTTCAGCACTCTGATCCTCAACTGAAGCTGAGTCTAAAACTTACTCATTTTTAGTTGGTTAAGTTGCATTTCCATGTGAACCACTCCTCCCTCATCTTCCTTTCCATCTGTTTTCCCTCATTTTCATCTGCTTTTATCACCTAAATGTAGCAATGAGAAATTTTACTTTAAAAAAAAAAAAGAAAACCACAAACCAAACCATAAAAAAAGTGGAAAAAAAAGACTGCAAAGATCAATGAAGCAGACAATAGTTTCTGTAAGGCTTTTCCTGTTCTTTGTACAGAAGAAGTCCACATTGTAGAATCTAAGATGGAATTAGGTAATAAAAATAATTCCGGTGTGTCTTTCAAGTTGAAAAATGGTGAAAGCTATAGCTGTTTGTAAGAAATGTGAAAATGCAGAAAATAAGGTACCTTCTGCAGGCACAATTAAACCATACAGTAGCATGATCCATGGTCACAGATCCACAGATTGTTTGATTAAGGTGGAAAACCAACTAGTTTTGTTTGCTGATACTCACCTATGAAAGACACACCTTCTGGTGGTGCTGGATGTGCAAGAAATGGCTTTGTGTATTACCAACAGAATGTTAGCACCTCTTTTAGTTACAAAGAATATGATGGATTTGGTTGAAAAAGAGCATTATTTTCTTTCACATCACTGATGCTTCCTACAAATGTATCAAAATATTAGAGACTATTTTATGTTGAAATATAGCTGAAAAATTTCAAGACAGCAATGAAAGCACAGAGAGAATATGAATAAGATTTATGATCAAAGTATCAAACTGATGTTTGACTTTGCAAGAAATTACTCCATATATAAATTACCAGAGAACTATAATGAATATTTGCTTACAGTTAATTGTTCAATTTCTATACTGCACAATACAGGGAAGTACAAAAGAGATAATTCATCATTTGGTCTTGAAGGTTGTGTAACCAAAGTTTTCAATCATTTTTTTCTCACCTGCCAAAACAGTTACAGATTTGCGGGAGATATTTCATTTTGAAAGCATTGAATGCTACAAAATAATGAGACATGCTCCCACAAGATGATTATATTTTGCAGATGAAGATATCTTTTAAGATATATATTAGAAGTTATATTTGTTCATTAAAAGGTACTTGCCCAGAGACTTTTTGGCAATGAAGTAATTGTCTTCTTTTTTTTTTTTTTCACCCTGACTTTTAAAATTGGGGAAATTTTACTTTTGTGATTATTACTGAAATATTAAACACTCTGGGTTTCAGTAGAGATTGTAGCCATGTTTCAGAAGGTCATGTATTACCAAAAGACCCCTCCACATAGAAACTCTCTTTTTTTTATACTTTATAGACAGGGTACTTTCCAAAAAATATCACATTTCAAGTGAATGAAAATATTTCATTAGGCAGCATGTAAATTAGTCTGGGTGAGTCACTGTCACAGATAACACCACCTAGTAAATTTCTAATTAGATATTTGTATGAGAACATGTGTGTGAGTTAAAACAAAAAAGCTCTGCCAGTCTTTGTGTGGAGAGGGATAAATTCATGGATCACTGGTATCTGGAAGAGATTACAGCTGTAGAACTGTGTGGCTGTTGGATGCATTATGAGCTCCTCCCAACCATTACCTTCTGAAACTATCCTGTATTATTAATTTTCACAGTACTATATGCATTATTGATCTTTCCCATACTGCATGTCTCGCATCCCAGCTTTTATGGAAATTATGGAAATAAGTGTTAGAATTGGTGTTACTCCTGAGTGAGTTAGATAGTATCTTACATAAAATGGGTTGTTGCTCTGTCGGTTTATTAATAGATTGAAGTTCTTATAAACAGAATGGAAAATTTCCTCTAAACCAGAGTCTGCACAGCTGACAGTAGTTTTTCCTTGCCCTAGTCAAAAACAGATGTAAAGGATATTGATATTTTTAAGAGAATTAGCTGGTTTTTGCTCTTTAACTGACAATTTGATGGTCACAACAGAAAATCTAGGAATGAGATTTAAACACAATATGATACAAAAAAAATTGGAGTACATATTTTTAAGAATTCTGCATCATATTATCAGTCTTTGTTCTTGTTTTGAAGTTTGTCAGATACTGAAATTCAAAAAGATCCAGCATTTACATCATGCTGTAAGTTGTAAATTACCAAAATGGATGACTTTGTGAATATTAATTTGATATTTAGTGAATTTGAGTTTTACAGTTAATTAAAGGCCAAAGAGATATATTCACCAAATATGTCTCTGTAATTAATTTGTTTTGCAAAGATTTTCTCCCTGCCCATCATTAATTTATCTAACTTAAATATGTACAGAGCACCTGATTAGTTGGTTTTGTTTAAAGGTAGAAGTTGCATTGAAGAGGACATAAATAGTTTAACAGATACAATTTTACACTCTCCAGCTTTTGAGAACCCCCTGGGTTTTTTTGGTGTGAAAGTTTGTCAAGTGTAGGGACTATCTGGTAGAACTGAGTACAAAAGGCTTGATTGCAGTTCCCCTTATAGCTGGAAACAGGATTCTCAAATCTCCTCTGAATAGTCATAGAATAGAGATTTTGAGAGATACTACCAGTTTATGGATGAAAATGTGGTCTGCTTCAATCCTATTACTATTTCAGTTGAAAATCTGTGAAAAGTCTCTCCAGCACTACCTTGTCCACTGTCTGCAGCTGGAATTGGTTTTGCTCACTTCTGCAATTAGCTGCTCTCACTTTACAAAAGATTACTGTGTCTCTGTGGACTGGGAACTGCTTGCACCAGGCATACATATATGCCATGTGCCCAAGGAAAATTGTACAGGTGTATGAACATTTGGAAATATTACTTTTACTATTTTATCATATACCTCTGAGAGTGTGCTATGTTCTGAATTAATTTTCCAAATGTAAATTGAATAATACATGTGCTTCAAAATATAGCAATGCAATATTATTCCAGTATCTTCTTTGCATAACTGAATTTTGCTAAATATAATGAAGAAAGTAAAATTTTCTCTTCTTTTGCTTAATAAAAGTAATACCAGAAGAGTTTATTTTATTAGACTTCAAAGGATTTTATTCAGAGCTTCAAATAATTATAATTTAAAATATGAATTTAAGCCTTTAAAACAATTTTATGACGTTAGTATTCAAATACATTATGAAAGGATTTTGCTGGCCGTTCTTATAGTGTAGTAATAAAGACAGCAATATATTCACAGTGAACATTTCAAGCCTGAATAAAGTGATCACAAAGCTTTTGATAGACAGAAAAGCAATTTCTTCTTTTTTTTTTAATTAGAAGGTTGGAATTGGTTTCATAATTGTATATTGTTCTGGTTGATTATTAACATTTTTACTGCCTCATGAAAATATGATAATAATAGGGTTAAAACGAAAACTTCTCAAGTGATTGTGGAGAGGACCAGGAGAAAGCTATCTTCAAATAAGAAGTACTGAAATGTAAGTTCAGTTGATTTAAGCTTCAGCTAAAATCAGCAGGTAACTCTAGAGTTGATATTAAATCCTGTGTAGAATATGTAATCAAACTGAATATAGGGACAGAATTCTAATTTACATAATCTCTGTCCAGGTTCCTTTTTCTTTCTTTCTTATATATAAGAGAATGTAATATAGTCGTCATTTATTTCTAGGTTAGTATTTCTGCAGTACAGATACTGCTGTTCAATTCAGTACAATGTGAAAGTAATTTGAAACTTGGTTGATTGGGTGGGTGTTTTAAGTTTTTCAGATGAACACGCGGATATTTGGAATTAACATTTGTATTTTATTGCAAGAAGTCTTATTTAAATTTTGTCTTTAAAAAAAAAACCCAAAATATTTTTTTGTTTTAGACTACAACTAACAGTTGTGGGTTTGGGTTTGGTTGGTTGGTTGGTTGGGTTTTTTTTCCCTTCTTTTCCCCTTTCTTCAGTAGGAAAATTTGGAAGCAAAAGGCAGATGGGACGTGAAAGGTAGATGGGAAAAGGTATTTAGAAGTATGAAAAAGAGATAAAAATGGTTTTGTTGGAAATACTTTTTCAGGTTGTACATGGAAATTACACACACACAAAAACAGTCAGTAGTTAAGGTGGGAATCTCATAGATATTTTCAACTTTTGTACTCTGAGTCAGAGAAAATGAGGATTAGAACCTGGGTTTTTTTCAACTTTTAATCAATTTTGTCTTTCATATTCTTGTTTTCATACTGTGTGATCTTTCCATCAAACTGTTCTTGCTTCTGGCCTTTTCATTTTGTATAGCATTATAATAATTATACTGAGCAATAATCAGGAAAAAGAAGTAACTTAACGTTCCAGTGATTAAGAAATTCCCAAAGGTATGGAAATGCCTATTGAAATTGGCATAACGAAACAGGCAGACAACTGCTTGAAATTAGAGTCCCTTGCAGGACAGTTTACTGCCTCAACCCCTGTTAGTTTCTGGAGTTGTTTCACTTTTGTGCTTATTACAAATATCAAGTTCAGAATTTCAATTTTTTTCTTTGTTTTGTGCCTTATTTTCCCTTTTTGAAACAAAAGTCTTGAATTTTAGAGCTATGTCAGGATATGGCCAACGAGTATACTAGATGTACTGTTGTTTCCTGTGGTCATGAACTACTTTATGTTACAACATACTGTACTTTAAACAGAAAACACCCCCACCAAACCCTGTAATATGCCTGCTTTGAGTGGTCTTCATGTCTAGCAAAACTGCTGTTTCTCTATGGAAGGTTTTCTATTGTGTGTTGGAAATATGTCTAAAATTATAATCTGAATTACTAGGAACCCTTCCTCCTCAATATTTTTACCTTCTCATACTTTTCTTTAAAAGCAATTCTTCTCTGACTCGCACAGTGTACCTGACAAAGACTATAAAAACAAAACCAGTTTAGGGGCAATCCCTTCCTACCTGTGATTCTGCTGTCCCTAGATAGTGTCCTATACTTACCCATCCATGTGTTTCTAACTACTGAATTCTTTTATTTATCCCAGAGAGCAAAGAATAATAAATTAAGTACTTTACTAATCATGACTGCAACATGTGAATGAGGCCTCAGTGAAATAAAAGTCACTGGTAATAAACAGTTCATCTCAAGTTATTAAATATTTCCAATTTTTTCATGATGACACTTTATTAATGAGAAAAACACATGCTTGAAATTCTTTTTACCTTCATCTGCATTAAGTCATTGTGCCTGCCCTCCAGGGCAGCAAGAAAAAAAGCATATGAGGAGCATAAAAACCAGCTTCCAGCACAGTAGCCAATGAAAAGAAAATGGCTTATACTGCTAGAGGGAAGTGTTTGGATTGCTTGGTTCTTCACTGTGGAGAGTTGGGTTTTTTTTTCTTGAGTTTTGTTTTGTTTTGCTTTTGAGAAAAGTACTTGCACTTGAGAATGAACAAATTGTATGAATATAGCACCTGCTGGCAAGCTGACAATGGGTAGCAGCTCAGATAAGTAGAAAAAATGCAATAAGGCTTTCTATTGAGATGTTTTTGTTTGCGTGGAATTCTGTGCATGTCTGGTTTTGTTTCAGTTTCTAGGAGGCATATTTTATGTAACAGAACTTCTGCCTGAGGAATAAAAGATCATAGAGTAATGAAACTTATAGATCATTTGTGATAGGAAGAAAAATCACTGAGTTCAGAGTCTCAAATTGCCTTGTTTTCCAAGCTGTGGGTGAAAAACAATAGGCATTTCTACCCTTTCTTTATCAGCAAAATGAAGAGATGAAAATCAGCTTCTGACAACAGTGGAGACAGCAAATGTAGTGTTTCAGCTCTCCAGTTCCTGTCGGGTATTTCATTTTGCTGTTGCTGCAAATCCCTAGTCTTTCTGGAAAATAAAAGTAGTTTGGTAGTTGTTGGTTTTAAGCTACTGAATTTAATTTTTTATTTGAATTTTTGCTTTCTGCAATACATGATCAGTTACTAAAACTGGTTGTCTTCCAGGTATCAACCATTTTATATCATTGTCTTGCTATCCTGCTTCACCTGAACTGTTCCTTGTTTTTTTAATTCATGTAGTTCAAAGTAGCTTTAAAGTGCTCTTTTCTCACCTGTTCATTCAGACCAGCAAAACATTTCATCTCCAAACGGAATTTACCATCAGAACAGAGATCAGAGATTTGAACAGTTGAACTCATCATCATCAATATACGGAATTAGTTGGTACACAGAAAGGGTCTCTGCACTGAGTGGAACAGGTCAGTAACGTGGAGGGCTGTGATAAAAAGTAACATGGCAAGGAAATTAAGATGTAAGAGTAAGTTGCTCCAGTGCAGCCTACGAAGTGTGGGTTCCGCTGCACGAAAGGAGGACAAATTTTGCATTATGCTGAGAGCTGAATGATCAGTGAGGGGCACCAGAGTACATGCTGTAAAGCTGTAAGATAGCTGCTTGTAGAGCTAATCTCAGTTTCCTGTTCATAGCAGTGCAATTTGAAGCCAATGAAGGCCATCCAGAAGGCTGTTGCAGAGTGATGGTGTGCTGCAGTAGTATGCAGGATTACTTCTAGAAAGGGAAGTCTTGTGAAATTCACGGCTTCATTAATTTAATAGTCTTGTGTTTTAACATGTTAGTGTTCTCTTGAGTTGGTGTTGACACAGTTTTGCTAGCTATTTAGACTCTCAAGCCCACAGAAGTATACTTTCAAAACAACACAGATCCCTGAAATTCTGAAAGAATCCATATGTAATCCAGAATGAAGATACTTTCTATAGTGCACTTGGATTTAGAATAAAAGCTTGTATATTCTCTGAAATTTAATGAAAAATACCTAGGGTGTTCATAGGTCCTTTTCAAAAAGAAGGTATTTACTGGATTTGATTTGCTGGATTTTTGCTAGAATCTATGTTTTCTACACCAGCCAAGGAAACTAAAGAAAAGAAGTGAGGAGGAAAAAAAGGCAACCTTTTTTAACATAAATGTTGCTTTTTATCCGTGCTTGGAAAAGGAACCACTGAAATAGCAAAGCTGGAGACTGTTCTTTCAGGAGAAGAGCTTTCAATTCCATTTTGCAATTTTCCTTTTTTTTTCTGACAGGCTGCCAATACTGCACATGACCTTTGTCTAGCAAATAAAGCTGTGTTTTAGTCAGAACTTATTAATTGCATTTGATCATGTTGTCCCCTGGTCCTCTCTCATTATAAAATCCTGGATCTCCAAAGATACCTCCTTCAGCTTGAACTGTAGAAGTTTAGTGCTTTGTGGCAGTGACTGACTTATTCCCAGTGATGATTTGTGGAGTAAATGGTACTCTGATAACACAGTATTTTGGAAGTTTGCTGAAGAACTTTGTAGAAGCATATTTTACTTATGTTCTTCATATGATTTAGCTAGCACTTCACGTTCCTTTCTTGAGGAAACAAAAAGAATGTGTTATGGAGATACAGATTTTTTTTTTTTTCTTTTTAGACATTGCATTAAATTTTTAAGTTAGCACACTTCTGGGAGTTGGTGCTGACTAGGAATGAGATGGCAACAACTTTTAGTCTGCCTTTGTAATCAGGTTTATACAATATATGAGTTGTTCTTCCATTTTCCTGAATTATAAGTCTGTTAAAAGAGCTTTTCTCTTGGGAAATGTTCCTTCTCCAACAGGGTGGTTAGCCTTGCCAACCTGTAAGGCTTTACTCTCTACAAGTAGGCTCATGGTAATGTTCTGTATATTTGCATTGGTATTTCCATATTGAAATAGGAGAGGTTTAGATATAGGTGCTCAACATTTGTGTATAGCTCTTCACATTATTGAGGAGGGAGTTTTTATAACTGTTAATTAAATTTTGGTCCTTAAAAAAAAATTTGACAGTAATCTAGAAGTATTTTTCTCTCTCTGCTCTATCCGTAACATGATATAGTAATTGTAGTGTATCTGAAGCAAAAGTCACATCAATTAAACAGCCCTGTGAAAATGCTTCATCTCAGCAAACAATATGTTCATAGTGCTAGTACATTGTTCTCTGTTTCAGACTGTTAATTACATTAATTACCTGAGTATGCAGTTGAAATCCTGATTGTCAAATCTAATTAGATTTTAACTGCTGACAGCTCTGACAGTGTAGTCTGGTAACTGCAAATAATATTGCTACTTTCTCTCTATAATGGGACATTTTAGCTGCATCTTTGGATGTCTGTTGTAAAGTGTATAGACTGAGTATTTCAGCAGTAATATTAACTTTTCTGTTCTGCTTACAAAATCTGTGGCTTTATTCTGGAATCTCTGGTTACTTTAATAATGAAGACACCTACTGTTCACAGAACATCTAAGGCTGACAATTTTTATGGATTGATAATCCTATTTTTATAGAGTTGGGTTATGAGTAACTTTACAATGTTTTTGATGAGCACTGAAAAGTGTTTTTCAGGAAAAAAACCCAACATATTCTTTGACTGAATCGTGGTCTGATTCCCTGTAAATGTGTCTTTCTCTGCAAAGTTAAAATACAGTTTTGGCATTTCTGTGTTGTGTAGTGAGCTTCCCTCAGAGATCTTTGAAACACTGGAGATACACAAACTTATTAACCTTAGGAGGAGCTAAACTGGTTTATATCTCAGTTTCCCTCAGGTGGTCTCCCCTTTGAGAAGTTACAAGTTTATGGGGCTGTCTCTTCTCCTTTGGCACGGAAATACCATTTGAAATTCAAATTAAAATGTATTCGTGCATTTTCAGGTTCTATCATTATGGACTGAGTGCCTAAACCAAAGATTTTGCTGAATAACATTTGTAAGAAAGAGACATGACATAAACACAGAAGTAGAAATACAACATAAGAGTTGCCAGCCACTGTCAACCTAACATTACATATAGGAAACTACCATATCTCTGGCAGTGATGAGTAGCCAGTAATTATGGAAGAATATAAGAAAAGAACATGGACAAAGGGATCTTCCTCATATGTTGTCACAACTTCTTTACTTCATACACTCAGGTTTCTATGAAAAAGGTCCATCACATTAATAGTCACTGATAGTGTTGTCCTTGTGAAGTTGAACACATTTGTACTTTTGGCCTCCTAAATATCTTGTGGCAATGAGACCTATATTAGCAATCTCAAATTTAATCTGTGTCTTCTGGAGTAGCTTCATTGTTTCAGTGCTCTCAATTGCAGCTTCATAACTGGGATAAACCCAGTATGAGACTGATCTCTTCTTGCAAGATTCTCAAATATGTTTTATTAATTCCGGGATTTGATATATATTGTAAACAATATACTATTATTAAATAGTATATATAATAAATATTANGTGCATATGTTATAATATCACAATGATTTAAGATGATCTCAGACTTGATAAAACAGAGGCATAAATAAATAACTTTTCTGAAGCTGAAAAATCTTTGAAACAATAAGGGAATTGTTTTATAACAGGCATAGAAGTTAGGACCTTAGATTCCCATAAAATGCTGTTTCTAGTTCTTGACATAAATATGTGTTCTATGAGCATCTTATAAAATTTGTATATACTTTGTTCTTTTGCTTTTAAATAAATATTTCTGAGGAATGAAGATTTAATAAGTATAAAAAAAAGGAAGGCAGATTGGTAGAGTATTACATAACTTCCATGCTCTATGGTTGGAAAGGTGTTAGTGAATTAAAATGAATCTGCTGGAAAGGAGGTCTTACATCTCAAAGTGAGCTTTGATAAAAAGAGATGCAAGAAACCTAGATGAAAGTGAATCCATCTATATTCTTCCATTCCAGATTTCATATTGAAGAGAAAAAGCAAAGGTGTTTTTTGTCATCTTATTACTAAGAACTTGTACAATTGCATATACCAGTGCCTTGAATAATTGTATGCTGTATACTTGCTCTTGCAGGGAGCAAATAAACCTAGAATATGTGGACACATTCTTAAGGTCTGTGGTTAAATTCCCTCTGTTGATGATGTGTTTAGTTTTATTTCACAGTGAGTTTCATGGGGCAGCAGGGCACCTACCCTAATTCTTAAGTTGTCTACTCTCAGTGTGAACAGCAGAAATGCAGTTCTGCCTGTCCAATGTGGTACATGGCTCTGCACAAAGGAACGTTTTCATGAAAGATTCATGTGTGTGTATGTAATAATATCTTCCTCTGAATTTGAAACGAAGCATATAAAATATCTCAGCTTTAGTACCTAGCCTTTCTTTTATAATTTGTGGATTTTCTACCAAACAACTTTCTTGTATACTGAATCATAATAAATGAATAAAAAAGAGTTTGGAGAGCTTCTTATAGACTCCCACAAAGAAACCATAAAAATTCATCTAGTCAGTTCAGGGAGGAATTTATCAAAAAAATATTTAGGACCTCTTGCTCATGCCTGTGTTCATCTATTCCTCTCTGGGTGTCTTACAGATGGATGCTGGGTTTTGTGTTCCTGGAATGTATCACCCTAGTTTTTACTATATATAGATTGTGATTCTAGTTAGAGATTGCAACAACAGCACAAAATAATTTGAACAATTCCTGATTTTATTGCTTTGAGGACAGATTATCACATTTTTAAACAGAAAGCCACTTAAATAGGCACGTGGTTCAAACAAAGATAAAAGGTTAATTTTAACACAGTATGTTTTAGGGGTTTTCCCAGTCAACACAAGACCTTTTTATATTAGTATTCAACTTCAAATAACTTTCAAAATGTATGTAAAAGATCCTGTCTTATACAGCACATAATTGCTGTCATAGAATAACAGTTTATAAGTAGTAAAGTGAAAATATTTTGTCCACCTTTCATCAGGCTCTTTAGCTTCCTACCAGTTTAGGCTGAAAACCATCTTAGCACAGGCTCAAAAGAATACTTAAGCTCAGTGAAGTGTGAGTTGTGATTTCATCTCTTATGTACTGGCACTGCGTATTGGATTGGAGTTCTTGTTGAACGTGAGTCGGTGTGTAGGAAAAAGGAGCTTCTTCCGTACACAGCAGCGCCACAACTGAGCTATGCTTCACCTTCCGTTTTTTTAAAACATCAAACATATGCCATTGAATGCCTGTAATGCCACTGTGTGGATGCTATTTACATCAATTAGGTTTTATTTTTTCTTCCTTCCATGCAGTCATCTTTTACGTTTTACTCCTGCAGTTATATTTTGACATGAAGAAGAGTTGTTGATTGAATATTCAACAACAACAAAAAAAATTCTAATACTAAATTGTCCTAAAATCAAACCACTATAAAGAAAATAACTTTCATCTGAACTAGCCTGTAAGAGAATGGCTCTTCTCTGGAACAGAGAAAATGTAATAAGCACTATTGTTTTCCGTTACAGAAAAAATCCCAAAGATGACTATTTCAATGGACCCATAAATGGAGAATAATGGGAATACGGTTAACCATAAAAGTACCTATTACTGGTGACATTTCAAGCAGGATAGGCTATTTTAAAGATTAATTCCCCAAACTGCATGCATTCCTTTTTAACTCCTTTGCTAACTCCATTAGCACATTCAGATATATTCCTGAGAATTCTGAACAAGGAGTAAAACTACAACTGTTATGGCATGCTGCAGTAAAAACATATTAAAAAGTTTTTTCATTGATTTTACTGAAAATAACCTCTCTAAATAAATAAAGTTTGCTCTTATTTTCTAAAACCTGCATTTGGTCTTAGAAGTAACTTTTATGTTTCATACCAGACATACAGGTAGTAGTGTACTGATTTTAAATGTATCACAGCTAATTTACTGCAAACCTTATGGGGTTTTTATTTTTATCATATTTTTATTGATAAATTTATTGTTGTTTTCTACTAGAAATTGTGAATCTCTGTGCCTGAAACAATATGACTTTTTCTGTTTGAAAGAGTTACTGACGAAGTCCTACTTTATAATTGTAATAAAAATATTAACACATTTATAAGGCAAAATTAACTGCCATCCATTCTAATCAGTAATGCAATCTCCCTTTATATAATATAGACTTCAAAAGTAGAAAAAAAAGAAAATTTGTCTGGATTTGAGAATGCTTAATTTAGCTTGGTACATTTCAAACACCTAGTAAAGGCAGAGGAAAAATCTAAACTTTAGAACCCAACTATTTAAACCAGTTAAAGGAATAGCTCAGGAAGGAAAGGAATATCTCCATGAAGAAAAGAAATCATATGACATTTAAATGGAGAAATATATTTCTATTGGGATGGGGGGGAAAAAAATCAACATTGCGACCCAAACTGCTTTTAAGTCTTGTGCCTACACACGTGTATAATAAAATTAACTGCCTAGTTCAAGAGATGTGAAAGAGTCACAGCTCTTCAGGGGAACTGATCATTCCTTTAGTTGCAGATTTATTGAAGTTTCTAATGGGAGGCCAATCCCAAAGGGAAAATGAAGCATTATGAGGTAGCAGTTTTGGAGATATTTAGATATATGGAGTTTCATTGAGTAGAATATGTAAGCAAAATGTTAGTTCGTTTTCACTTTGGCTTTTTTTAAGGTTTGTTTGGTTTAAATCCATACTAGGAAACCAGCAAACTTTTTTCCACAATGAAAAAGTCCAATTTTCTGAGTTCATAGCAGTCAAATTCCTTATCATGTTATGATTTCAAGGGGCTGCAGTCTTTGCTGCCAAAAAAGCAGGTTGAAGCAACTTCATTGTGTCCCTGGTCATATGGAGCACAACCATTACAAATTCTATTTGAAGATGATAACCTTCCATACTGCTTAAAGCACAGTGTTGGCTTGGCGTGACGGTTTTCTGTTGCTTAAATATTTTTCCTCTTAAATTATAAAAATAGTGTTAGAGGCTTTTAGATAAACACCTGCTTAATATCTGGGTTTCTCTCCATAGAGATGGGGACTGGGAGTGGAAAACCTGTAACCTCAGTAGGGTCTTTCAATAATTGTTGTTAGTGAAGGATTAACTACTGACATGACACATCCTTTGGCTTCAACTGCCTTTGTTAGTGATCTCAAAGGGCTACCATCCTGTAATTTGAACAGCCCAGTTCTCACATTAAAGTTCTTCACTTTGCAGCACTGAATTAATCTCTTGTGTTTTAGTAAAGAGGAGCTATTTCTAAAAGTTAATCATGTCTTCAGGCTGTGAAATTTTATGAACTTTTATCCCTTGACACTGAAATTTTCCTGAAATATTCATGAGCGTTTTCATAATTTCATTTGAAGCAATGTGTTTGGTGTTTTTGCTGTTAGACATTGCTGAGTTAGTTAGTTCGGGTTTTTTTAATTAGCACGAAGATACAGGAATCCCCACCAGTGAAAAATGATGACATTTATGGAAAAATTGTCTTTTTTGTACTATTCTGATTGTTTCTGAATGCAAAAAATAAGAAGAGATTTTGTGCTTATGTGCAGTTGTGAGCTAAACTAAGCAAGATTTACCAGATGTCGGATAAAGAGTTTGACCTCACTGAACACTGATACTATCCTTTCGTAAATAAAATAACAGATGAACTGAAAATTGACTGCATATGCAGTATATATAAGTACATACTTACACTATTTGGACTGTGTCCACATCTTCCTTTTTCCCAGGTTTTTGGTTTGTTTTGATTGTGTTTGGTTTTATTTTGTTGTTTTTGTTGTTTTGTTTTTTTTTAATTTTAACCATGACTGAAAATTGTTCTGTGTGGTTTTTTTTTTTTTATTTCTTTCCATAGGGGAAAATAGCTTACTCGTTGTGACTCAAAGACTAAAAAACCTGTGAAAAATACGAACATGAAGCATTGCTTTCACAAAGTTCCTGCAAATGCAGTCACCTCACTAAGAATTTCTTGCTTCTGTCAGGAAGTGGTCCTTGGAGGCACATTGCACTGATGATTTCTGAATTCAACAATGCTTGGATGCCCCTGCTGCTTTTGCCATTCAGCTTATTAGCAGTATCCTTCCCCTATGTAAGTCAGTTTTGAAACCAAACCCTGACTTTCCCCACCTCCCAGTATAAGCACATATTTAAGCTATTGGAGGAGCATAAGAACAAATATGCAGGAGTGACTGTATGATAAGACAGTTAGTAATGATCAACTGTTTAGAAGTATTTAAATTAATTTCTTATTTCAAGCTATGACAAATCAAATATGTCCTTAGCTTATCAGAAGGAAAAGGTCTTCATTACAATAGCAGTGATATAGGAAAGTAATGTAAGACAAAAGGAGAAGTTATCAGATATAGATAAAGCTTTTCAGTGTTGTCATGTTATTACTTAGTTTAATTATTTTTTTATCTCTGTAAGAAGACAATTGAGTGGGAAGTGAAAATGATAAGTATAAAATTGTTACCAATTTGTTGCATCCAAGTTTCAGATTAGCTTGCTTCAGTTCTCATCAATTGCAGACAGTCTTGTTGAGTGCTATAGTCTAATTTTTAATCTAACAAGAAGATTATTATTATTATTAATCGAGTTCCAGTAATGCTAAAACTGGTGGTTCAGTTCAGTATGCTCAGTTAAAATGAGATAAATACAAAATTTCCAAGGATCTACCCCTTCTTCTGTTGTTCTCATCTCCCTTGCCCTGCCCTTTGGTTTCCTAGGGCTCACTCTGCAGAGCTGAAGGCAGCTGGAGACCAAGAGAACTTCCTTTGTGATTTTTTCCAGGGGTGAATTTGAGGTTCATGAGCCCATAGGTTTCATTGATTACTCTTTTGACCCTTTTTGAAGGTGCTTTAGAAGGCAACACCTATCTTCCTTTCATCCTTTCTGCAGATCTGTGTCCCTGGCTCTTCTGGGCAGCCTCGGGGAGGCTTAAGGCCTTGCCTTAAGTGCACTGGGTAGATTCTGCAGTTATCTCAATGCACTTCATGCACAGTGAGGCAGGGCAGGTGTTTGACTGTGGAACTGGAGGCAGTGTGCAGTAAAGCCTGTATGCCAAGACCAGTGGCAAGAGAGGAAAAAGATGCTGAGGAAAAGAGTGCTTTGTTATTGTACCAACATGGGCAAGTTGCTAATGAGTGAGCGACACACAGTTAAAACACTTGGCTGAAACCATGTGAAGGCAGTACTCATGTCTGAAATAGATGTGGCTCCAGGCGGATATGGGAATATATCTGTTTAATCAATATCACTAATATGTTGTTTGTAGGTGTCCAAGTGGTATACCAAGTGGATTACTTGAAGTATCCTGTTATGGAGAGATACTCGACATTAAGGTCTACAGCTGCTGGCCAGAAACTGTCCATGTGGAAGTTTTGAAGATTTTGTTTGTGAGAGATTGGGAGGGTTTAAATCTATTTTTAAAGTTACCTTTAACAATCTTTAATTTCTTTTACTTTGAATAATTTTCTTCTGTCTCAAATCTGTAACACAATGAATTTCTGGAGAGCAATCATTTTCCTCTTGGCCTTGATTTTGTTAAGGTCCTTTAGTTTTCTTGTATGAATAGTCCCTGCAATTCCATTAATATGTTACTAGCTTTTCTGTGCTCTTCTTTGAGTTCAAATGCATTGGGCAGATTGACCAACACTTTACAGATTATTCTAGCCAAACACTGGTGAAAGATCATCAGTGTTTTGTATAGAGACATTGGTTATTTTTACTCCTTTCTTTGCTGGTATAATCCATTCTTTCTTTAAGGTAAAGTATCTTTGAATAAAATAAATAAAGTCAAGTCTCCTCTAAAAAAAGCTGCATGTAAGATGAAAACTGATTGTGAGCACAGTAGAGGGAAATTGCAAATTGACCAGTGAGAGTACTGTCAGGTTACACTCAGGTAGAATAATATGATATTCCTTTCTATTTCGCTGTTATTCCACACAGTGAAAATTGCACATTTTTATTTCTCTTCCAAATCATTACTAAAATGTGGCTTAAAATAATTCTAGGTATTTGATAGGGTTTTGTTCAGTTCATATCAGAAGAAGAAAGTGAAGCTGGTTTCTGCTTAATGGTCTGAGTTTGTCGCTCTGCTTTTGTGTACCCAGCTCATTTCTGCAGAATTTCATCTTATGTATCAGAATAAGCAATGTGATTACTGATTTGATGCTCCGCTGATATACAGTGGTGTGTTGTCATCAAAACCAACATATTGCATATGTGGATTTCAAAAGACTAGATTTCAAGAGACAGTTTGTTGTGTATCAAAATAATATATGTCAGACCACTACGTCACTTTATACATACACTTAAATATTCAGAAGTGTTTGAATAATTATGTCTGAAACTCTGCACATAGGAGCAACTGGAAAGCTTTAAGTTCTATTTTTATTAAGTTTTCTCTTTTCTCAAAAATCTAGATGACTTTAGCTGACTGTATGTGAACTGTAAAAAAATCTGTATTTACTTAAGGAGAGTCACGCAAGACAACTTATTTTTTCTCGGTTTACATAACTGAACTATAAACTTACTCAAAGTCTTGCTCCTGGCTCTGTTAGACATCTTTTTGTTTCAATTTTGGCAGTTTTGTGGATTTTTTTAAAATAAAATGCAGACCTTTTCTTCAATTTCAATAGTGGCATTTCTTTTGCAAAAAGAAATCGGGACCTTTTGAAATCCATGCCACTTTGCTCTGTGAACAGAGTAATGTTTAACTATAGCACCTCTTTTTCTGTTAATGGTTGCTTTTTGTAATTAGACAGATAAAAATGTGGGTGGAGGAATGCTAGTTATACTAGAAGCTTGTGTGGTACAACAATGTTGATTTAGAAGAACTTCAGTGTCACTGCCTTCAGAAAATGAAACAGCTGCAATAAGCGAACAGCTATTTGAAGAGAAATAGGGAGTAATGAATTGAACAGATTGCTTAGGGCGTATTCAAAAAGTCTACAGGTGGTAAATTTAGAATTAATTAAAGCTTGAACTAATCTCTAAAGAAATTCTTTGGAATTTCTCCTAATCAAATGATAACTACTCTAATCCTGTTGTGGTTTACAAGTTACTTTTAACAGGTTTAAAATTTCAGTTCCTAAAATACTTAGGAAAAGATCTTTAGGTGTGATAAACTGTCAAGTGAGAGTTGGGAGATTTGAAGATTGGTAGAAGATAAGTCACACTTATTTTGGCTAAAGAGATAAAATTTATTTCGCACTCTTATTGTCTTCAAATATATATGAATATGTAAAGCAGATATTTTATTAATGTACTTGACAGAGAATTAATTTAGGTTCATAAAGTGGGTTGTGTTGGGTTTTTTTCTTACTTTTATATTTTGTTTATGTTTTTAAATTATTGTCTAGACTATTTCAAAGATTGCTTGGCAGCCATGTCAATTAACCTGTGATTTAAAATGGACTAAGGATGGGGTTCAGAGAGTCACAAAACCTCCAGATCCAGGGGCACTAGGCAGAAGACTTCAGCCCTGAAGTCCCTGGAGCTGTAAGATTTGTGGGTCTCTTAACTCTAATGGCAGCTTGGATGTAAGGCTGAGCTGCATTTGAGGCTGGGGTCCTGTGGGTGGCCCAGATGAGAACAGTTTGGAGGGAGCAGTGATGCTACAGTGCCACGCTCCCCTTACAGCCTTCTGCAGCCCCAGTGTCCCATGTGACAGCAAAAACAGCTGACACAACATCCTCTCCCTTTCATTCTACATGGAGAGTATCAAAGAGTGCAGTCAGGAATGTTTCTGGCTTTGGAGATGCCCTAGCTTCTGGGAGAATTCTGTATTAGCTTTCTGCTTGCTGGATGGGGTTTTGGATGTTTATTAAAATAGCTGTTGGTATCTATGATGAACAGAAAAGAACATACTGGTCTTCAGATTAGCGTGTTTTGGAGATGTAGACTCCCAGTATCTTTGAATTTATGTAAGAAATTGCAATATTAAAAAAGACAGTTATATAATGCAGTGTTTCTGAAGTTATAAAATCTTTATAACTAGAGAAAAATTAATGACACTAAAGATGTCAATTTGGGACCAAGTAAAACTGTCAAGTACATGTTATTTCTTCAAACCTTGAGATTTTGGCTGGAAGGGTAAGAATTTTTTTTGGTAAGTAGAGGCTACGTTAAACAAAGCTTCAAATAGAAAATCAGAATTAAAAAATTGAAGTAATGGTTCCAAAACCTTGTTTGAGATTATATTTTTAAAAAAATTAATCCATCTTGGGTATAAAGAATTAAACATGTGATTGTTTGTTTCTTAGTTTCCTAAGAGGACAAATAAATTAGTCAAAGCTAAAATTATCAACTGATTTAATTGTGCAGTAGCCAGTAGTTCTTATATAAGACTGTATGGAGAATTTTTACACATCTAAATCTTGTGTCTAAAGGAGCTTTAGAGCAACAATAATCAGCTGTGTGTACAAACAAGTTCTATGTTTAGGCAAGCAGCTGAAGAGCTGAAAACTGCCAATGAAACCTGTTAATTGGAAGTTAAGTATAGACATACTTAGCAAAACTTGGCATTATGGTTTTTTTTCCACTTAGTCTCGAAATTCAGAATAAAATGTAAAAATAAGTATAGATTACTGATTTTCAACAAGTATTCTTAGGTGATAAGTTACTAAATTTAAAAGCGATCAGAACTGAGCAAAGCTAGAACAATAAATGCAACAGCAACTTTTGCTGTTATTGAGGAGAAAGGGAGAGTTTGCTGCTATTCCATTTAATTTTTTCACTAGTTTTTGGGTTTTGGTTGTTATATTTGGAGGTTTTTTAATTGTGTTTTCTAGTGAAGAACATTTTTTTCCAAAAAGTGTCTTGCCCAGCAGACTACTTTTCTACTAAGTAATGATCCAAGGAAAGTAATCCATTAGTTCTGCTCTGACTCAGCCTTACATGTAATCAGATGAATCATAGGTATTGATGAGAAGGTTTCGCATGTCTTTTTCAAAGGCCATGATGTTACTTGAGTTCCAATCATTCACAAACTGCAATCATTAATGTTTCCTTCACGAGACTACAGAAGGTAGAATGCAATCTATTGAGGTTAATACTCTGGCTACGTTCACTTAATTATTGTTGTATTTTATGCTAATAAATTTCAGCCAAGCATACAGGAACACACACTTTTTACTGAAAACTTCAGAAACTGAAATTTAGGTGGTGTATAGTACAAAATAAAGAATCTAACTGTTGCAGCTGGTTAGACTATGGGTATGATTCATCTAGAAGACAAAGTAAAATAGTGTTCTGTATCAGTTTAGTTGCAGCTGTTGCTAATCCTATTGCCAGCTGTGTATCATTTGTGGCATAATTGAGGGTGTGCTTTCCACACCTTGAATGCCGTTATTTACCTAAACCACAGATTTGAAGTTCAGTCTACACTTGAGTACGCACATGTATATCACATCTTAGAAAATGGAGTACTTGGGTGGATAATAAGATGGTTTAATTGCATTCATTATCCTTATCATGGTTTGTCTCTGGGGAAAATGCTACTCTGAATTTTCTGGATTGGCTTCAAGATACAAGTGGGTTTTATTTGTGGGTTTATGTTTGGTGGTTTGTTTTTTGCTCTTCAGTCATTCTTAATAGCTCTGCTCCTTCTTTTACTTATTTTTCACTTCACTCCTGTGAATTGTTTATTTGTTTTAAGATTGTGAGATAATGATGTATGAAATGTATGTATAATGATGTATAACAGACAATTATCTTTGACCAGAAAGCATCTGAAGTTTGAGGGATTCTATTGACATGTAGCAAGTTGATATAAGTGTGTTTGCAAGTGGAAGAGGAAATTTGCTAAGCTGATAAAGTCAAGAATATCTTGACTTAAGACTGTTTGGCAAACTGTATTTTTTTTATTATGGCATCAGAAGTCTACCTAGGAGGTTTCATTCGTTTCAGTGAATTGATTAATCAGCGTAGGGAGGTAAACGGCTTTCAGTATCTTTTGGAAGACCTGTAGACTTGAAGCAGGAGAAAATAAGTCAATATTTCACCATTGGTCTAATGAGAAGAAGTTGGAAACAGTTTAGAGAGATTTCCTTTCACAAGAAGAGCCAAAAAACAAGAAAATGCAGAGCTGCCTTATTTTTCCAGAGTAGGACCGCTGTCATCACATAGAAATTAAATCTATGTTCTTACTATTTTCTGAAAGAAGCTGATTACTCTGTGGTTGTGAAGAGTAATTTTCATTATTTGTTATTAATAGGATAAACTCTTTAAGGAAATAAACCAGTACATTGATAATTGCATGTAATTTTTTTAAAAATTTCAGTGGGATGTTATGTGCGCACAGTCTACAAATGATATTGATAATTAATTGGAATTTGTTTCATTACTATAAATGAAAATATTTGTGTCGATCTCAAAAGTAGTATTTTTTTTATTTAGAAAGATAAGAAAAAGTGGGTTGTTTTAAAATTTCTAATACATCCTGAAATTTTTTTCCATTTATACATGTTTCATTCCTATGTGCTTTTCAAGATTTTTCTTCCTAGATTTCTACTTTAGTTCAGTCATAGCTTCAGCCTTAGCCAATTCTTTAGTTTCACTTCTATTATTGTAAGTTTGTGGTGATAATTATCTTCTCCAGATAAATCAACGTATTATTGAATAATATTAACATACCTTTGTTTTTCATTAATTTTTAATGAAAAACTTAACTTTCCAAATCCATTTTTTTCTATTTTATCCATTTTTCTCCAAGGATGGATCAAATATATATATATAAAATCTATTAGTGCTAAAAAAGAAAATTAAAAAAAAAAGTGATACGTATTTATTATTGAAGAATTCACACCAGGTAAAGCTGTAGTCACTTAAGACTGTGCACTTGATATTGGCTTAAATAAAGAACATAATTTGGAAACTATTAAAGTAAAAAAAAATCCTTTCAGTTACTAATCAATATATCTTTCTTACCTTGTACATTGAGTTATAAAATGAGAACGCTGTTCCACAAAATTCATCTTATATTATTTGAAATAACTTAGTTTGCTTTAAATGTTTAGGAAGGAATAAAATTCAGCTAAATTTTGTAAGGGAAAAATAAATTTAAAATAGATGACTTAAGAAGAATCATGATGAGTTCTAAAGTAGAAAAGTAATTTTTTTTTCTTTTTAACCTTTGTGATTTATTAGATTTTCTTTGAGCAACTCTTAGATCTATACTTCCTTTTTTAGATTTTTTTCTGTTCCTTAAGACATTGTATTGATTTATTATATTATGCATGTGCCATTTCATAAAAGAAGATAGTGATTAAAATTCAAGTGAGAAATTATTATTTTTTAAACTAATGTTAAAATTCTGGGAAAAATTTTGGACTACCTATTGCATTTACTCGCTGTATATTCTATGGTTATTACCATATGGTCATACGGATGCAATCGTAGGCTTTGAATTTGCATCCTGTTTTCAAGTGTGCTAAAATTGTACTGACACCTCATATAGCTTATTTAAGCAAAAGGCCTGCACATATGGCGAGCATAGTGTGAAGAACAATTTTGTAACTAGTTCTCATGCACAGTGCTGTATCGAGCGCTCAGTCAATCAACACCATCTTGGCAGAGTGGCAGGACAGAATCTGCATAGCTGTTATAATCCATCAGTGTGCATTGTCCTACAATTTATAATCACTATTTTACTACTTTTATATAAAATGAATTCTTCATCTATGTTTTCACTGCATGCTTATGTTGCTCTAGGCCTGTTTTCCTTTCTAAGTGTGGTTTAGCAAGGCTGCCAGCTTCTATTTGCCAGTCCCTCCAGACTCGGTTTGCCAGTATGTAGTCAAGGTGAAAGTAAGGAAGTCTCAAAGGTCATTATGTTTGTACATGATTTGTGGGGAAACTGGTTAACGGGTTGAATGTGGGAGCAGGACTGCTGTTCCCTTGAGGGGCAGACAGGTGGGACAGGACCTGAGCATCACACATTCTGTTTGTAGCAGCTAGTCAACCAGTCACCATAGTTTTTCTATCCTTTCAGTGCACAAACAGCCGCAGGCACAACATATGCAAGCTTTTGTTTAGGAGGGATGGGGTAGGGATGTGGATGTTGGGGAGCTGATGTCATTGTCATAAAAATAAGAACAAACACAAATCTGTAGGAAGAATAATTTAGATATTTTTCTCTGTGAAACAACTTGTTCATGCTGTGTTTTTAGTGATGACTGCTAATGTGCAGCTATCAAAAAGCCTCCTGTGCTTTCACTGGACATGCCATGTACTTTTTAAAGAAAACAGGCCTACAGAATTAGCATGCTATAGTAAATTTGTATTTCCATATTAAATAGTGGCCTGGTGACCTACTTTTTCTTCTGAAAGACCTTCTAAGTATGCATACAAGGTTTTTAGAATGAGATGTGTTTTGTTATAAAAAATAAATGTATATAACAGAACATAATTCTAGAGAGAGAAAGATTGAAGAAGGAGGGATCAGTACTTAATGAAAACCTCTAGGAATATGTGTCGTTTGGAGGCAAGGAAAGGTCTGTGCTATTGTGGGGGGGGAGGTAATTTGTCCGCGTTTGGTTTACCTTCCAAGACTGACTTCAGCTGCAGTAAAACACATCTGAGAGAATATGCCTCAGCTATTCAGTTCTGGAACCCTTTCATCTGTTGTGAGGCAATATAGAATACCAGAACTGTAGGTGTGACATTGTTCTGAAGTTCCAGGAAGGCAGAGCTAGAACTTTAAGCTTCACAAATTAAAAACGTCTCCAGGGTCCAGGAGGAACAGAATATTTACCTAAAAAATCATTTTTGCTGCAGAGGCTGCCATAGCTTTTATATTTGATGGACAGAAGTAAGCAACTTGTCTGACCTGCTACAGATGTCTGTTTCCCTCCACTGTCCCTAAAGAGGGTCTAAATGACTAGCTGCTGGAGACATTTTAAAGGTCTGAATTTTGTCAGATTAATCCATCTTCAATCTGTTTAGTTATTTCATGGAGACTGAAAGCGTGTGTGTAAACATAACCCCTATCAGATTCTATTTTCCAAACCCTTTGAATGTGCTAATAATTATAACAATGTTATGAGCAAATTCAGATACTTAGTAGGATTATATTTAAAAAGTGCCTTACTAAGATGAACACAGAACAAACTGTAGAAGCTATAATGGCAAGAAAATGAATTATTAGAGGAGTATGATAAGGTCACCCAAATTTATTTTTGGTTAAGATTTGTACAGATGTTTTCCATTGTTTCAGTACCAATGAGAACTTTGAGACATTGACTCTACTAAGTCTTTTTGGTGCTGAGTTCTGTGAACTCACAGGGGTACTGTAATGTAGCCTGGGAGTTCTAAGTCCTTAGTAAAACCAGAATGAATCTAGTCTTTGATCTTACTTTTTTTTTTAACAGATGCACAATATTTTTGGAGTTTTCATGTACTTTCTGTTTACATTTTCTAACTGAAATTTTATTTTTTTATAGTTTTCAGGGTCTTGAGGTAAGAAGAAGACTTAAAATATGTTACTGGTTTTCATATGGTGTTCACTGTCTTTGCAGTCCTTAAGATGAAAAGCATCCCTTTTACCATGCAGATGAAAGTTTCTCTGCTATGCTGTATTCTTCCCCAATAAGTTCTTATTCCATTATAAAAAAGAAAACAGCAAAACAGTAGCAAATTCTCAGGCTATAATTCTTGTATTCTTCCATAGAAAATTAAGAAGTACTTCAGCAAGAACAATATGCTTAATAACTAACCTAATTTTTGTTCCTACCTGCTAGAAGTATTCCAGGAGCACAGGAATAGAAAGACAGGAGATACCCCAAACAGAAATTCTTACAACAACTCAGATTGCTAATTGAAAGAGAGAACCAAATGTGTTATCTCTCTACAGTCATGATACCTGCAGGATTATTTGGAATTATTGTGATTGGAAGTTGTGTGCTCTTATTTCGGAGAAGATAAGGCCAGCTTCCAGAGTGCACAAAGGTTTTAGGGGGACTATGCAAACATGGCATTTCAGATGTCAACAATGACTAATAAGTTTGGAACTAGAAAGAGAATGTGTAAGTAGCTAATCTAAATATTAATTTAAATGCCTTTTTGAAGTCATAACTTTTTCAAGTGCGAGAGAGTCCAGTGCAGCAGGTGGTGATGATGATGATATTTTGCCATGCTTTTTCCCAAGTTTTTATAATTTTTATATAAGATTTTTGGTAAAGTTGGCTGCCAAACCCATGCTACCTACATAAATGAAAGAACGCTAAGAGCACAACAGTTTCACTCAAAATTATCAGCATGCTGTCTGTGTAGTGTGGGAGTACATGTTATAAAATGTGTGTGGATGTGAAGAGTAAACAGAAAGCAGTTTGTTTGGCTTCTTTATGTTTGTCATGTGATTTCAGGAAAGCAAATAGTAAAATGAAAAAACTGCTCTCTGCCAAAAGAAAGTCACTGGCTGTATTCTGTGCCCCTCTTGTACATGTATCCTTCACAAACCTGACTTATTAGTCTGGCTGATGTGATAATTCATTGCTTTACTGTAATATTTCATATCCCTGAGGAGAGAGTCGCATAATCGGCTCACAACAGAATAATCCAGGTAACTGCAATTGCTGTAAAACTTAATATATAATTAAAAATACTTAATGAGTACTGAAGGCTTAGTGGTTTGTTTCTTCCTTACACTCTGCAGTTCTCACAGTTTTGCAAAGTGTGTGTAAAACGTCACAGTAATTGAGAAGTGTCAGTAGCTTGCTGGGTACAGAAAAAGTTCTTTATGCTTTGAAGTTCCCTGAGTGCTGGTGCAGCACTTTGAAAAATTCCTTAACGACTGAGTAGCAGTTCTTAAACTAGTGATTTGGGAGTCCCCTGCTAGCACACTAATGATTCAGACAGCAGCATTAAATCAGTTGCTTTAGTTTAAGTACTTCTCGAATGTACATAAAGTCTCACTTTATTGGGAATTGAACTAACTACCTGCAGTCTGAAAAGCAATAAGTTGTGCACTTAAGCAAAGGTGAATTACTAATAAAGAGAAAGTTTTCTCCTGTATGCGTATTTTGAAAGCTCTTAGCTGTTTGGGTAGAAGGGTGGTACAGCAGTTGTTGAAGCTTCACATGTTGGACCCTACCAGTCCTTGGAGGCATCTTTTTAACAATTCTCAGAAAAAAGTGACTCACAGAAATACCTTGATAAAGGCTTTTGGAAGACAGAAAAGGCAACACTTCAACAGTGTTTCACAGCTACATTAAATTCCCCTAATCTGTTTAGCAGCTGTACTCTTTTTTTCTCTGACAGCAACTTTAGAATAAAATGAGAACAGTACTAGCAGTATAGATCTACCTTCTGCCTATGTTGTTTTCCTACAAGTTTTACTTAAATATTTTTAAAACCCTCTTTGTATGCATGGTTTTGTGAATTTGTCTCCCATGGGTTACCCTGCTGAGAAGACCATTTGATAAATACTTTATCTCTTTTAGATTTTATTGTTCTCAGTCCATTCCTGCAAGCAGAAGGTCAGCCAAAAATATCAGGAGCACTGCATGTCTGAGCTAGGATCTCCTGAGCAAACTCAAACACAAAAAGGAAGCATACAGAAGGTGAAAGTGGATTCAGGTGATCTGGGAGGAATATGGAGGCAGTGTTTGAGCCTGCTGAGATGCTGTTAAAGGGAAAAAGCTCAAATTGAACAGAATCTGGCCAGGGATATCAGAAAACAATGAGAAGGATTTCTATGTGTACATACGTGATAAAAGGAAGAATAGGAAAAATGTGAGTCCATGGCTGGAATGGGGCAGGAAACCTGGTGGCACAGGGCGTGCAAAAGGCTGAGGTTCTGAATTCCTCTTAGTTTTAACTGGCAAAACCATTCTTCAGAAATCTCAAGTACTGAAGACGGAAAAGCCTGGTGCAAGGAAGAGGTACTCATGGTGGAAGAGGATCAGGTCAGGGAATATTTAAGCAAACTGGAAATATATCAGTCCATAGGCTGTGATGTAAGATAATGTTTCACCAAACTGATAACCTTGCATGCGAAAATGACAGTCTTGGCATATGAGTGTAGAGCAATGGGTAGTCAGTGAGGTTACCTAGGTTTCAACAAGGTTTTTGACACTCTTTCCTGTAAGATCCTCATAGACAAGCTGATAAAGTAAGGATTGGATGAACAGACACTGAGCTGGACTGTGAAATGGCTGAAGGCTCAGACCTACAACTAGTGGTCGTCAGTGGTGTTAAGTCTAATTGGAGGTGCGTAGCAAGCAGTGTACCCCAGAGGTCAACACTGGGTCCGCTGCTTCTTAACATCATCATTAATGATCTGGATGATGGGGCAGAGTGTAACCTCAGCAAGTTTGTTGATGACACAACACAGGGCAGAATGGCTGACAGGCCAGAGGTTGTGATGACATCCAGAACCTGGACAGGCTGGAGAAATGGCCTGCCGGGAACCTCATGAAGTTCGACAAGGGTAAATGTGAGGTCATGCACCTGGGGAGGAATAAACTGAGGCACCAGTGTATGTGAGGGAGCTGATTAGCTGGAAAGCAGCTTGGCAGAAAAAGGACTGTGGGTCCTGGTGGACACAAAGTGAAACACAAAGAATGCTGATGGTGCCTTGGGCTGCTGTAGGAGTGTTGTTACAGATAAATTGTGTAACCTATGCAACAGATTTTGATAACCCAAATAAACAGATCAATACCAAGAAGTGTGTACAGATAGATACAAAGCAATGCAAAGCCAGCAGAGGAAAGGATGCAGAGCTAACAGATGAAGCCTATCTGGGAGAAAGGAACACAGAGAAGATTCCATTGGTCACAGAAGCATGGAATAATGGAATGTTTCTTCAGGAGTAAATACAAAACCATCTTAAAGATGAATAAGATTTTTTTTTATCTTAAAAATATTTAATTTACTGTGGAGTTGTTGTTTTTTGGTTTTCATTGATTTAAGTGACTTTGGTTTAATGGTTTATGTATATAGACATTCCTTTTTCTCTTGGTATAAAACTAGTAGCCTCCTAAAATTTAAATATTGCTTCTTATCTTTCTGACTCTATTCTGAAATGTCCATAGTGGTGTTGAGAATGCTTCCTTGACAACCAATGTAATTTTATTGAAAAGAAGTCATAACAAAGTCTGATTTTGTGTGTGCAGGTGCTGATATATGCTGCCCCAAACTGAAAAAAGGTAGCCTAGAAGAGGTAGAGTCTCAGTTTCTTTTCCATTTCCTTGGTCAGGAGAGATAGCAGAGTGTACACTTCTCCAATAATGTTAGCAGAGAGTGGAGAAATCTTTCTTCCCAGATGTCTGTTTTCTTTGGTGAGTGCTATGTTCCAGGTTTATTGAAGGAGGCGTTTGTAAACTTCAGAAATCCAAAACCATCTAACACCATTCAGATTTTCTGAATAGTGTGCATCTCCTTTGCTGTAAAGAGAGAGAAAATTCCAAGAAAAACAAGTGAAACAAGTGACTTTGTACTTTCTTACAGGAAATTTTGTCTTTCACCTGAATTTCTTTCAAATAAGACAAGAGCACTTCCCAATACAGGCGGGATGGCATGTTTATTATATAATACAAGAATCTTACTGATTCTGATTCTCTTTCTCACGTTTTAAGGCATTATGTGATGTCTCTAATGGAACAATGTATCGCCTTAGGCTTGCAGGTTTTTTTTCTTTGAATATGTCAGATTGAAGGAGAACATTATTTTCAGATATCGATTTTCAGATTTGACTTAATAAAAATTTAGGCCTTGAGTACAGTCTTTTTTTCTGTCACAATAGGCAGTCATCCTTTGTTTGTAACATGTTTCTGATTGTGCTATGCTGAAATTCCAAGGATTGTTCTTTAGTATCATCCTGTGCAAGCCCCAGCGAGAGTCTGACCCACTCATGAACCAAAGAAAGGGAATAAAAGGGAAGGGAAAAAAATGTTGCTATTCACATTTGATAGTTAGAAAACTGAAGCAAAATCTGCCCAAACTAATGTTTATACAGCAGCAAATGATTTATCTAGCTATTAATCACTGAGTTTTCTCCTCCCAAAATTGTGTTTCACTTGACAGAGAAGTCTTTTCATTTTTTCTTTACATTTATATTTACTGTATTTTTGAACTTTAAAGAACTTGCCTGAGGAAAACAAAACATTTTTCTGATGTTCTCCTAGTGCAAGAACCATTGTATTCCCATCTCTTTCCTTTTGCTCTTAAGACAGGCACAGGCTGCTCTGCTCTTTTGATACACAGACAACTGCAGTCACCACCATATATTAAATAAAGCCTTTAGCTGTTCCAACTCCTTTTCTTCAAGTCACAGATAGTTTTCAACATAGTTAATTTGTGGGAAATCAAAAATTGTTTTGTAACCTCACTGAACAGACTGAGGCCCGATTATACTTTATGAAGACAAGATGTATGTCAGTGTGTAATTTAAAATATGCTGTGAGACCTGTGAGCTCAGAAGTTATCTTCTAAGTCATGGCTTAAAAAAGGTGTTGGCTTCCTTTATCTTGGGATGTTTATTTCTATGCAATGAACATCATCAGACTTCAAGCAGTCTGAAGGAATGCAGAGCTTTTGCCTCTGTATATCTAAGGGAAACTATATGCCATCACTCCTGATCATCTGACAGGAAAATAAGCTCATACCAGTTTTTGCTTTCACTATCATTCTCTGAAGAAAATTTATGATGCTGCTATGGTGAATCTAAAGCTGTTCGTCTGCTTTCTATTTTGTCATGTTTCTGCTTAATACAATTGCCTTTCACTTTCTTGTGTATTTGTCTTTTTGTAAGTCTGGTTTTCTCTTCATGCTAGGTATTTAGTTGTGTCCTTTTGATACTATAAATTAAAATGTCACTGCAGTCAGAAGTCTCACACTGAATTGAGACTAAGTAATGGTTAGACTAATCTTGAATTTTAACAACAGAGTATATTTGTGCCAGAAAATGCAACTTTGCTAAAGCAAACTCCACTGAATTTGATCAAATTTTATTTTGGGAAGCTGTGCAATGTTCTGATAATAGCAGTATTGAATTATAGCAGTATTACTTTTATCTGACCTCATTATAAGGGATTTGAGGTATATAAAAATTGATGGTAATTATCTATACATGTGTGAATGAAATTCTATTTAAAATAGTAAAATATGTTTTCTGTTTTCTCTTTTCCATCTCATTAAATAAAGAACTTTTTTTTAATGAATTGAGATCAGTAGTTGAGTTGTACTGCATGAGAATATTTCCCATTTACAATGAGTTGGAAACAAAATCACTAGAAACCATTTGGGGTTTTGTGCATTGAAAGGTTAATTGGTAAGACACAGCTATGATCTATTTCAGCCAGAGATTTAGATGACTAATTTAGTATGGCTTCCTTGTAAATTAGATGTAATACTTTAGTAAGTGAAGGGTCGCTTTTTCCTATGGAATTCTAATGTGATCTCTGAATGTTGTTTGCCAATTTATATATATGAGTAAGTACTAGTGCAAATGATCTTAGGACTGTTCTCGTAAATTTTGTCATCGTTACGGATACCTGAAAACTCTCGCCTATGCTCACATTGTACTTCCACTTTTTACTTCCAGAGGAAATTTGGACAGAGCACGAAGAATTGTTTTGATAGTATGGACTTCAGTGGTTAATTTCTTTTCAGCAAAGTATTTAAGTGAAAATGGGATTCATTCCATGACTTGATATTTCATTCAGGTATTGAAATCATAAAAATATTAAATGATGAATAAAGTAAAATATAGATGTATTTAAATCTATGGGTGACATTTTTAATTCACTGTTTAGAATTAATGTGTAAACCGTAAAATGCTATTAAGCACTAAAAATTTAAGAAGTCTTTTGTTTAGAAGGAAAAACAGTATAACGTTCATGTTTAATTCCTGTTTTCATAGAATATAGAATTATTTAGGTTGGAAAAGACCTTTAAGATCACGAGTCCAACTGTTAACCCAGCACTGTCAAATGCACCACTAAACCACATCCCTAAGTATCACATCTACACATCTTTTAAATATCTCCAGGGATGGTGACTCAACCACACATTTGCATTTCTTTCCTTCACCCTTCATTTCCTTTCTCTTTGCACACCTCTGAATATAAATTTGAGTCTTTGTATGGGAACAAAACAGACAAATCAATACTGCTTCCCTCTCCACAAATAGGAGTGGTAGCAGAGAGAAAATTGTGGCCAAAATTTGAGGCAGAATTTTGGCTGGAGTTCATTCTCCTTTTAGTGAATAACTGCATTGCTCTTTTCTGATGGTACACTGGTTCCAAATAATTCAGATCATATATTAATGCAATATAAAGAAAAAGAATGATATCAAAAGTTGGAAGAAAATAATTGGGTTCTAGCAGATCTAATTTAGCTGAAAAGAACACCCCAGAAAAAGGGTAGCACTTTCCTAACTAATTTCTGTGAATCAATATGTATGTGAGGCTGTAGAGATTTAAGGCATTAAAAATAATATTTTTAATACTTTCAGGGTTTTATTTATACTCAAAATGTTTTTAATGTATTGATCCACTTGATTTCCAAACAGCTTTTGTCTTGAACTGCTCTATACATGGTTTTCAAGAACCTCTTATGGATCCACCTCAGTGATATAGTTGCATTTATATTCACCAACATTTTGGTCCTGATCTCATACATTTAAACTTAATTGGTGTAGTGGTATAGTTAATTTTCATATTTTGTAAGTATTTCTATGGATCTTTACAGAAGCAGATATATGAGAAAAATCTTAAGAATGCCTTTTCAGAAGTGACTACGAAGACTACGTATGGTGAAACAAGAGTACTTGTTTGCTTTTTTTTTTCTTCTTCTTAGTGAAGAGAAATCTGCTAAATGCTTAAGGATTCATTAATCATGACAAGTAAAAATCCTGAATGTTGCATTCATTTTCAGTCAAGGAATAGAATTAATGGCAGCTCTCCATCTCGGAGTCTTCTATGCCCATACAGGTGTTAGTGCCTTATCAAACAATAGGCAGGTGGGATTTTCCCTATTAAGTGCATGTCCTTAATTATATAGTATAAGATAAGAGGGAAATTTGAAAAAAAAAGCATCGAAGGTTATTTAACTTGCAGGCATTTTCCTCAAGAAAGATAGGTATCAAGTAAGGCTATGTTTTGTAGTTACTTATGCTCTGTGGAACTAAAATCATAAGAAATAATTGCAAATGTGTTCTTAGATCAAAAGAGGTGATTATCTCACTGTATTCAGCATTGGTGCAGTCTCCCCTTGAGTAATGTGGGCAGTTCTGGGCCCTGCAATTTAGGAAAGTTTTGAAGGGCCTTGGATGCATTCAGAAGAGTGCAACAAAGCTGGTGAAAGGGCTGGAAGCAATCACCTACAAGAAAGGAGCTGCTGAGGACTTTGGGCTTGTCCAGTTTGGAGCAGAGAAGGTTGAGTGGCTTTCTCCAGCTTCCTGAGGTGGGAAATAGAAGACAGAGGTGCTGATTTCTTTTCCCTCGGACTCCTGGGAATGGTTACCAGGGGAGGTTTACACTGGACATTGGAAGACATTTCTTTATGTAGAGGGTGGTCAACCACTGGCACAGGCTTCATAAAAAGGTGGTCAATGCCCCAAAGCTGTCAGTGTTGAAGAGGCATTTGGACAATGCCCTTTGTAACATGCTTTAGCTTTTGATCAGTCCTGAATTGGTCAGGAAATTGGATTAGATGATCATTGCAGATGCCTTCCTATTGAAGTACTCTCTTCTGTTTTAACCTAAAACTGTGTTCATTAGTTCTTTTATTGTCAAGTAAATTAGTGAAATAAAGTCAAGTTTAAAATCTGGTAGGTTTTACCCTAGATACGTTCAGATGTTTCTTGTAGTAGCACAGTCTCATTATATTGGGAATTTAATTGAATATATCACCCGAAAAGTGACAAGCAAAGTTAAGTCCCAAAAGCATTACTGTTTGGGGTCTTGGGTACCCGGTGCCTCACTGTGCATTTGAGTGTAAAAAAGCTTTCATTAGGTTGGCTGAAAATATATTTCTAGAGTGCAAATTGAAATATTCTGTAAGTTCTTCTAACAACATCAAGATACTGTGCTCTAACTGGAAACAAATTGAAAGAATCAGTTGCAGCCTTCCCAGACTTTGGAAATGGAAGTATTTTAAGTGGCTTCACACTTCTTTGTTTCTAGTTCAGCTCTGTGTTTAATGAAAAGCAATTTATAAAGGAAAATAAGAGAAAGAAAAATTATGCTGGTAGCAGTAAAAATATAGATGTGAACCACCTTGATCCTTGTTTTCACACGGAACATTTTGATAAGAAGTTTGCTCTCTCTGGCATTCATAAAAGAATTAATAAACAGGTCAACTAGAAATCTATCTATTTAACAGACATAAAGGAAAAATAATATCAGAAACTAAGAAAAAGAGTATATATAGTCAATCAGTGTATATTTCATATCATGTCAGCTTAAAATCCTCTACAGTTTTGTGAGGGTACTATTTTGAATATAGGCTATAGTTCAGGACATTATGCTGTTAATGCATTTAGACTGATTACGCGTGCCAAATATCTCTACCTGTCATTGCCTTGGTTAGCATGTGTCATTGATCAACAGGTGTTTCAACGGATTTTCATTCCCTTTTATTATTTTGTCTTCTCTTTAATGACATCAGACTGTTTTAGTTTTAAGATGCTTGCCTTTAGTTTGATTGGTTTTGGTTTGTTTTGTTAAATAGACATCTAGGTGATGGCAATGCCACCTTATAAACACGGTTCTTCTGTGTTGGTGCTTAAGCTCTTTTTTTTCCTTTGCCACATGGTTATGAACCAAGTATTTGGAAGCAGAATTATTTAGCTTCTTGCCTCCAGAAAGCGAATTGGTTTTAGTTTTGCCTTGTTTGAGACCAAATAATTGATTATTTGCTTTAGATTATAGGTAAGCAATAGCTGAAGACTTGAGATGTAAGCTGAAGACTTTAGTCATTGTCTCTGTTGTCTGCAAGTTTGCTTTTTCTGTGGGTAAAGATATACCAGATGTTTATGAATTTTGATCTCTTTAGGAGCACCAAGGGAAAATTGAGATCTTAAAGCTGTCTTCTCTTTTCTAGTTGTTGTTAGCTTGGAGAAGTCCTTTTCATCTGTGTACTGCAACACAAACAAATAGTAGCTAATAGTCCACATTCACAATGTTTAAACAAACTGAGCTTGAAATGAAATGACACCAGTAGCTAGTGAAGCTAGTAAGACCTCACAATAACAAACTAATAAAAAATTAGTTAGTTGTATTTCCATAGTCTGATTGTTATCTTCTGGCTGTTTTGTTGTTTTGAGGGGTTTTTTTTCGTTTTGTAGACATAAATTTATAATTAATTTAATCAATCTATTTTTACTCATAGTATTGTTTCCAACTTGGAAGCCATAACTTGACACTTCACATGATGCAAGACAGTGGAAAACCTGTAAAAGAAAGTATTTTCATTTTTCTTTTTACTGAAACCTGTAAATGATGGTTTCTAAGAATATACCACAATGACAGTTGAACTTATGTGTCTGTACTTCATAAGTGACCCAGTTCTGTGGTTTTGTTGCCTTTTTTTTTTTTTAATCATTTTACTTAGTATGTTTTGTGACAGAAATTTCCCTTAAGTGAGCTAGGACTCTAGATGTCACTAAAATTCACGTTCTCTGAATATTAGGGTACAAATTGATCAGTGATTCTGTGTTTTAACCTTGCACATAATTGTGCACTACAGAAATAAAATGACTGGAGAAAGGAAACGGAATGCTGTCAGTTTGCAAGGGCAAACACTTTCTGATAGTAAATATGGACCTTCAAATGTCTAGAGGGACTGGATTAAATCCAAGAGTTTCTTTCAATCTGATACCATTAAGAATAATTACTTTACATTTTTCTTTAAATGTTTGGCTAATACAGATGCATGTGGTACTGCAATTGTGTCTCTTAAAGCAAGTAGAGTAGAAAACATCAGCTTTCAAAGTTTTGAACAAATACATGTACAAATAGATGTTGACTTAGTGGGAGCCTTTAAAATACTAAAACAAACCACAAAGAACAACCAACCAAAGTCAGGAGAAAATAAAATAGAAAAAAAATTAGCAGACCAAAAGAACTGGGCATTTTCTCAAGTCTCAGCAAACACCATAAAACCAGTAAATCTGATGAAAATACTCCACCTAATATAACAATATAAAGACGTAAGGATTTCTGTGAGACTAGAAGCTACTTTTAAATGTGTACTTTTGTTCCATGAAACCACTCTTTTGAAGCCTTTTACTTAATGTATCTAAATAAGAAAAAGAAAGATGTAAGTATGAAGGCTTTGTTGCCACTTTTCACCTAAATATTGATTAAAAGATACTTCCTTCAAGCAAGAGTTATTTTTACCACTGTCACTCCATTATCTTGTTTTCAATGTACTATAAAAATGTTCAAGCACTCAGATGAAAATAGAATTTGGGTGAAGAGACATCAGTTAATCTTGAAACTTGCAAGTCTTGAAAATTCTTAGCAAAAGGAAAAATAAGAAAAATTACATGAGACTCCGTTATATTGCCATTTTCAAATGTAATACAAAACCCTCAATTCATGGCCACTCTGACTTATAAATGGTTATAAATCAAGACTTGCTTTAATTGTAGTGGTATGATTATTTCAATTTTGTGAATCAAAGTACACAGTCCCCTAGCTCTTAAAGAATCTTGAATGATAGCATAATATATGCCATTTCTTGAATATTATTGTGAATACTGGATGCCTTGTTTTAGTTTCCGTATCATGCATTGGCTTTTATGTATTCAAACGTGTGTGTGTGTGATTATATATTTTTGTTTTTGAGAAATACTGAAGTAAAAGACTTAGAAGCATCTATTGTCAGAAATTTGTTTCCTGACTTCTTTTTGATTAACTACATTTCTGGCTTCTGGGTACAAATGAATCTCTGATCAACCCTTTTTAGTTTTTTTTTTTCATTTCTGTTTTGGCTTGGTGTAGCTTTTATTACTTTTCATTTAAATACTCTCTTCATTTGTTTCTTCCGCTTATACCATAATCATGTTCCAAAGCTGAATTCACTTAGATTTGTTATATACACATTCCCTTCAAGCAAGCTGTGTTCTGTGTTGTTTTTAGTTAAAATAACTTGTTTGTGTTGGTACAGATAAATGAATTAATTTGAAGAAAGGAATAATTTGCAGGATGATAAAGATAAGAGGAATATTTTACAGTGAAACTGAGAAGTTCAATACAAATGAAGCTAAAAATGCAAATAACAATTTCTTTTTTATTAATTTCTGTTGTTTTCTTTTAATAATAAAGCTGTCACAGAATCACAGACTGGTCTCTTCTTAATGAAAAAAAAAATGTGTGTAGTAATATTGATTTTTTTTTTCCCCCCCCAAGAGAGTGATAACCCATGGATTCTATTTCTGACTAACATATGAAAAAGTGCTTAAAATTGGTAAATATTTTCTGAGAAAACTTAAAACGTTCTAACAATGATAGTGATTTCAGTAATTTGTCTCTGATTTCTCTTTATAGCATGTGCTGCTTCTTCACTTCTTACACAGTCCATGTGCATGTCTAAAAATGTGTAATGAGTAGCCACTCATTACAGGGCCATGCCTCCTGAATTTTACATGGTTATTGAAATAAAGTGAAAACATGATAACCTTATTTGTTTCTTTGGGGTTTTTTTTAATTCTCCTTAGTCAATGAAAAATTATAATAATGTGGAAGAGTGGGAGGTATGACATTTCAATAGCTACTCTTGCTACGTTTTACATAGAGTCATAGAATGTTAAAGGATTGGAAGGGGCCTTGAAGATGATCTAGTCCCAACACCTCCCACTAGACCAGGTTGCTCAAGGCCTTATCCAACCTGACTCTGAACACTTCCCGGGATGGGGTATCCACAACCTCACTGGGCAACCTGTTCCTATGTCTCACCACTCTCACAGTAAAGAATTTCTTCCTAGTGTCTAACCTAAATTTCCTCTCTTTCAGTTTGTACCCATTACCCCTTGTCCTATCACTACAGTTCCTGACAAAGAACCTCTCTTCAGCTTCTCTGTAGACTCCCTTCAGATACCTGAAGGCTGCTGTCAGGTTTCCATGTAAGCTTCTGTTCTCCAGGTTGAACAACCCCAACTTTCCCACTCTTTCTTCATAGGGGAGGTACTCCAGTCCTCTTATCAACTTGGTGGCCCTCCTCTGGACTTGCTCCAGAGGTTCCATGTCCTTCATAAGCTGGGGATACCAGAACTGTACTCAGTTCTCCAGGTGGGGTTCCACAAGAGCAGAATAGAGGAGAATCACTTCCTTCAACCTGCTGGCCACTCTCCTTTTAATGCAGGCCAGGATTCCATTGGCTTTCTGGGCTGTAAGCACAAATCTTAATGCCGTGATTTTTCAAAAATGATGGATAGTGGCTTAGCAACTTCATCTGCCACCTCCCTCAGGGCCCACAAATGAATTTCATCAAGTCCCACATTGTACACATTCAAGCTCCTTGGTCTGGAACCTGACCCTCTCCTACAGTAGGCTTAGGGTTTTCATTCTCCCCGTCCCTGCATTTCCATTTCTTGACTTGGGTGGCATGGCAAGAGCACTTGCAGTTGAAGATACATAAAGAACATATCTTTATGATATTGTTCTTTTTCTAGAATTTGAATGAGTACATTTTTTTACACTCTTGTGGTAAACGATGTCGACACATTTTATTTTAGGAATTTGTGAAATCATAGTTACATACACATCTGTTGAAAATCTGCTAAGGATTGCCTGGTAGGAATATTTTTATATAGTGCCCTATTTATGAGCTTCCTTGCTGATTGCATTTTAAAAGAATGTCTCCCTGCACAGATGACATTCAGTTTTCTAATTTGCTTTTAAAAAGGTAATCCTTTTTAGAGATTTATTTGCTTAAGATAATGAGGCAGGATTACAGAGGAATTAACTGCAATGCTATTAAGTGTTGTTTTTTTTTTTTCCTTGGGTCCAGCCTTATACTTTCAGTTTGAAAGTAAGCTGAGATTTATTTTTCCTAGGCTACAAAACAAATTCAAGACCAGAAGACAAAAAGGCAGCTGGGGCAGTAATTCTCCAGAAGAATTAAGACACCAGTGTCTTTGAGGTATGTTTGTTTTGGAAATGCTGTTAATTATTTATTAATCCTGCCACTATGTATGAGAGTAATGGTGAGTGCTTTTGAACATTAGTGACTATTTCACATCTTCAAATGTAGTTTGTTTGAAAGAAAACTCCTAAATATATTTTCACCCTTTTTTTTTTTATAAGCATGGAGAATTAATTGTAAATGTGTTTCTGTTTTATCTGATGCTATCTTTCTGTCTAGAAAATTAGATATAGCCACATGCTAAGTATGGTTCTATGTTCTTTCTGACTTAACAGTTACCGCTTTCTTTATGTGCTGTAGGTACTGAGAAAAATTTCCAAATAAGAATGTTCAGGAAAAAGTTTTAAAAAAATTTGTATGCAATACAGATTACTGTGTTTTAAATACATACAAGAAATGTTTCTATCAGCTAGATATTAAAGAGCATGTATAGAAATAAATTATGAATAACTCCATAGGGGAGACAATAGAAAGTCATCAGTAGGTAGACTGATTAATGGAAGATAAACTAAGGAAATATATCACTGCCTTTCCACAAGTTTAAAAATAGCCTATTTAACACTGGTTTTCAGTTGCAAAATTTTTTAACTCAGTAAATTGGATTCCACTTTTGTAAATGTACCAGCAAAGCTTGTGAGGAACTAAGTAAATGGAGCTAATGCTAATTTTATTTTAGTCTAGTTATCACTTGGCATGTTCAGGAGCTTAAACAGAGAAAATTATGGTCTTCATACATTCAAAAAGTGCTGGGGCCTGGAAAGCATCATTTCTATTACATTTGGGAAATATTTCCTGAAGCACCTTCCAACCCTTTTCTCTTTCATTCAATATATTGAATTTCAAAGAATAAAGATTTTTCTCTTAGAGGAGGTATTTTCTCACAACAGTAATACTGAAATTCCTCTATCTTTGATTACTTCAATCCTCATCTGAAGCTGCCTTCTCTTTGCAGGAGGTACATCTCACCAGCATAGACTGTTGTCTCTTCTACATTCCCATCAGATCTGTGTCATTTTGTTCACATTTGACCTGATAGAAAGACCATGTAGAAGTTTTGGCTAGTGACACAAACGTCTCGTGGTTTAAGTAAAAAAAACAACCAAAAAACACAAACACAAACTGTGAGTTTCCTCCTCCCTCAAAGACTATATTTATTTTAGCTTTCTTTAAAAACAACATACCTGCTCAAGACTGTTGACCGCTAGGATTCTTTTCTTTTCCTTTGCTTTAAATGTTTGGTGTTCAATAAAAGGCTTGAAGCCTTTGGGATTGAGGAGTTCTGTACACTATCTTTGTATAATATCATTCACAATGAACAGATTCAGACTACCTTTTTGCCTCCTAACATTTGTAACCACAAATACCTCTCTTTTATTGTCAGTCTTTTTTCCCCGGAGAAACAATATTTGAAATGCTGTAATACACAACAAGAGATAAATCAGCAAGTATTCAGATGTTTAGCCTATTATTCTCTTATCTGTCAGCATTCCTAAATTTTGTATTGGAGAAAGGAAATTAAAATTGTTGTTGAACTTTTGATGAGACCCTACACATGTGCCAGTGACATCTGGGAAAAATATTTTTTGATAAATGAAAAATCTCCTTTGCGTTTCCTGACTCCCACTGAGATACAAACTTGTTCCTCAGGGCACAATTTGTCTTGCAGATTATATTTGATTTGTAGTCTAAGGATAGAAGTTCATTGTATCAGTGTTAAATCATGCAGCTTTTGGAAACATGGTAAGGCAATATTTTTATATTGATCCATAAGGAAAAATGTGTAAAGAAAAATACATCTCACTTTATTGGCTCTTGCTGAAACAAGACACCAAGTAAAATATTTAATAATTTTTAATCAGTGTGCTTTAGCTTCAGATCTATTTGTGACATTGATATATTTTTGCCTAGCCTGATCCCTCAGTGTTCCCATGCAGTGTTTGTTATTATATAATTTTTAAGCCTTTATAAAATCATCACTTTCTCTCAGTTATGGAGAAATAATTGTAAAACAGCAGGCAAAAAGTAATACATTGTGAGGAAAAACAAAAAAAGCAAAACATGTCTGCCCTTTTTCATTCCATCTGCCAGATTATTTAATGTTATTCAGTTTAGTATTTCTGTCATTTTAGGTGGTTATGCAATGGACATCTGATTTCAAATGGATGTCGAGTGGTCTATTTAATCTGCAGTTCAACATTTCTGACACCTTATAGAATGGTGTTATAGTCAGGTTACCCAAGTGACTTCAAATTACTTGATTATGGTAGTTTCCATGGTAAACAGAGTCCTTGGTGGCAGAGAAGTCTCTGACTTTCCCATGTGAGAGCCTTTATGTTGTATAATAATCAGAATAAGGGAGAGGTAGTTTTTGTAGAAAATAATTGGTGTACATACATATAGATATATATATATATATATAATCTTTCTCAGAGACTTTTAAACTTAGAGTTTAAAAAAATTATTTTATGGTTATCTGAAGCTGTACTTTAATACCTCCTCCTGGTGATGCAGGCCTTCTTGAGCAAGCAGTGCAAGGAACTGTGAACAAAGTTCATGCTGGTGCATTTGAAATAGCCTGCCTTACTGATTTAATAAGCCTTAGTGAAATAAGTAAATGGAAACTTGCAAATGCTACAGAGGCTCTGTGCTAGGTGAGTGAAACTTCTGTTTGTAGCTTAGATATCTATGTTAGGTTGCTCCATGCCTAGTAGTCCAACTTAGATTTATCTGTTCCGAACCCAGATATCTAGTTTTGCTTCTCTGATTTAGAATGAAGTTATCTGATCTTTCCAGTGCTCCGATGCATATTTTGCCTTTAGATGTGGTTATATACACATAAAGCATGTGTACAATTTTGGTAAGGTACCGAATGCATACTGTATTCTTTTGATATATTTACCTTTTAAAATTACTACATGAAAATAGTTTATACATGGAGCACCCTACATTTTCATGTCTATGTGAAAGCCTGACTTGATAAATGCAAATGAAAGTTTCAGAGCTACCTTATCACACATATACATTTTTATTGGGCTAAAGGAAGTCAGCCTTCTTGCAAGATTGAAATACAGAACTGAGATTCAGTGTTGCTAGATGTTGTCCTTAATTTTCAAGATATAAACTGAGAAATTAATTGCCTAAAGTAATGTACTCTTAGTCAACATTGGACTTTAGTTTACTGCAAGACTAATTGGCATTTTACTTCCCTGAAAATTCAGAAACATTGAAGAATGTTTTGAGTGTTTTGTCAAATAGAGCTGAAAAACATTTGACAGCAGGAAGTTGACTGAAGCTTACAAAAAAATTGCCAACTTAAATTTTGAATATATGAGCTTTTCAAGGTTTAATTTTAAAAACTGAAATTATATTGCAAAAAAAAATCTCTCTCTGCAAAATCATTTCTGGCTTCAAAATCAGTATAAACCAATCCACATTATTCTCAGGTTTAAGAGGGTTTGATTTCATTTGAGATAATAATGTAAAAGGCATAAGAATTGATCAGAAATGTATCCCCCTGTATGTATTGAAAAAAAGAAAAAAATATTTTGATACGATTTCAGATTGATTATGTGGGTCAGAAAATTTTATTAGTTTGGTTATGTAACAACCACAATACACAAGTGTTCTTGGAAACCATGAAAATAGCAGATATTCAACCATCTTGTCGAAATATGTTAGCAGGATTTCAAGGCAAATTACTAAGCACTAGATCAAAGCTTAGTAAAAAGTCAGTCATTATTATGACCAGTCTGAAATAGAAGCTAGTTTAGTTGGAACCAGCTTGCAGTTTTCTTTTGCGCAAACATTCTTGTTTAAAGGTAGAAAACCTAGGTATTTTGTATGTCTTTTGTGAAATCAATCTGAGCTTCAAGTAGCCTGTGTGCTCTCCCTTTTGGAGTCATAAAGAAATTGATTGGATACTCATCGGATCGCTTTCCACTGTAAATTCAGGGGCAGGTACTTCCACTCTAGGACTAAAGCAGTGGAAGTACAGGTGAGGATTGCTCGTGAAATGTAACAGCATGAAGAATAAGGAAGAAGAGGAAGAATTAATTGTATTTGTCACTTCAGTTGAGGGAAGTAGCATAAAATTCTAACCTGAAATGGCCAGGCTGCCAACCTGCCTATGTAGAGGATGTGTATCTTCATGCAGAGGCAGTGGGGCACAGCCTCACTGTGCTGGGGCCGAAGTAGCTCCCAAGGGCAGCCTGTGGTGATCCAACCTCCTGGCACTTGGCAATGGGACACCACTTTGATTGGGCTCCGCTGCACAAGCTGTACCCTTGGAAGCAGCTTGAGAGTGAAAGGCGTGTTTGTTTCTCACCAGCAAAGCATGCGTTAGGGGTGATCTGATCAGCAGGGGTCGGTCGGTCAGTTTGTGTACAGCAGTTTGATTCTAATTGGCTACTTCTGGCACCCATTAATCTCCTATCTGTGTTTTCACAGCGTTTGGTTTTGTTCGTAAGAATCTAACAGATCCAAAAAGGCACTTAAATTCAGACTTCTGTTACCAGTTTTTCCTGGTGATTATTGTTTTTTAGCTACTTCATTGAAATTGCAGGAAGTGAAAAAAACTACATGTATGTCTTTTGTTTCAGAACACATGGGAACTGCTTAGCACGTGCCACTAACAGCACTTGAAATCTAGGATGTATAAATGCACAAATGTCAGTTTTAACTGAAAATTTTATTATTTCTGTGTTTTCCTAGTTTCATGGGTTTGCTAGCAATGTGAATTTTTTTTTTTTACCCAACAAATATTCACTTATCCTTTTGCTTTTTAATGCTTGATTCTTACAGTTATGGTTGGGAGGTTTTATGCTACTTTCTTATGAAACAGCTAAATAGTGTAGAACTCTAATAGTAGTAGAACTCTTTCAAAATATGGATTAAGAAAGAATATGTCTTCCACAGGGAAGAGTAGGTGGTCCTTCTGTTTCTTACAGTGAAATGAGTTTAATTCTAAAAGACATTCAAGTTCAAACAAAATAGTGTTTAAATTAACCTGTAAGGTTCCCTGAACAGGAATATGGACTAGCTTTATTTTTTTCCTAATTCACTAAAATCACAGCATCCAGATTTGGCCCACACTCCGGGGAATTTTTTCTATGTATTTTTAATGGATCAGTTTTTGAAAGCTGAAGCTGATCAGCCCCTGCTCTTGAGATAATGTCCCAGCCATCTATAGATAGCACACAATTAACTTGAGGGGAAAGAGGGAAAACCAGAAAGGAAATATATACAATACACAGAGCATCTCTCTATGTTCTGTATTCTATGTCAGTCTTAATGGGTTCGTAATTAGGTCACAGGACTGATTGATATCAGCACTTAGCTTCCTAGGTGACATCACCCTCTGCTTCATTACCTAATAGACACTAAGATGTTGACACAGAAAACTCTGCTTCCTGGACTGGGAAAAGTAACTAATTAAACCAGTTGTAGACTTGGCACTGTCTGAATTATTTACCAATATATGCACATAGATATATCTCCAAGAGGAGACTAATAGGAAGGAAGAACACAGAGAGGGTGAGGAAAGTGCACAGACACGCTTGCAGTCAATGTGTGTGAAGGAGTTTAAGGAAACAATTTCAGAACAAGTCTGGGACAGGACCCATTGTGAGTAAAATGATGGTGTAGTTAAAATTTTTAGGCAGAAAAACTAAGTCAAACTACTGGCAAAATGCTTTGAGATTAAGCAAGAAGACAGCTTTTACAATGAATGGTCAAATGCATAGAGATCTTGGCATGAAAGGAGAGAAGTGAGTGTCCAAAGAGCATGTAATTCAAAGAGAGATTATCAGAAAAAAAAAATGAGATGAGTGAATATTTATATATAGAAAGCTCATAAATGCAGCAAAGGACCCAGCTTAGAATGGTTTTTAATTTAAAAATATTTGCTGTGTTTCAAACTGAACATTCAAGGATGTCTCTATGTAAAACTACAACACAGCAAGAACCTTTCCCTTATCTTTATAAAATGTATTATGATTGAGGTGCTGTGTGTTGCAGTTGAAAGGGCTTGATGCCATCATTAGTACTTTTTGTTATTTTGCTGCTAGGGACCCTCTCCCTTTTTCAGACTTTCTTTTACTTTTTGGAGATAGTATTTGCTCAACACTGATTTTAATTTATAATATGAAATATTTAAAATGTGCCTTTTGAGATTTTAGGAATTTTGTTGCTAGGAATGAAAAAGCAAGGAAGTATATTTTTCTTAACACTGTGTCTTAAGATACATTTGTGCTTGAGAGACACTGCTGGCTGACATAAGATGACCTTTACTGTTGAGAGGACTAAAAGGAATAAGGTTAGACAAGGCTGTAAGAACTCTCACCTGATTGTAGCAGCAGGCTGCAGCATGAAAATAAATGCCTGGCTGTGAGAACAGAAGAAAATAAATTTGTAAAATTTTGTGGTGGATTATACTTGTGCATGAGATTTCTCTTACAATTGTGAGTTGGAACTTAGTCCATGTGTGCCACACATAAAAAGTTTGCTTATCTTTTTGATGTCCTGCAGAAATCTTCATACATACATCTGCAGGAATTAACAGTTGGCTGTTATATATTTGCTTTCAAATAAATTAGGAAAGGTTGTGTAAATAAGATTTTGATGCTGTTTCATACATACAGCCTTTCATCTCCTATCTATTTGCCATTTGTAATTTCTGAGTGTCATGAAATGCACTGACAATTTGTTTTAACGCCGTGTTAGTTTTGAAGTTGTTTCTGTTGAGAGGTCTTAGTGTCATGTTTGATGTAGGAAATAGTAGGCATGTCCTGTGAAATTCTGCTACAGTATTGCTCCTGACAAAAAGAAAATCAAATACACTGATTTAGAAGCACTAAGAATAGGCTTAATCCAAGTCTGAAAGCTCTAATCCAAAGTTATACAGAAGCTGTAATGAACAAGATGAATGGCTTACTGGTACCTGATCTGACAGGGGAAGAAGCAGTAATTAGATACAATGCATATCTCAAAGATTTAAAATAAGTTGCTGCATCCATTTGGTTGCTAAGGCTAAGGTCATTGGAATATTTTCTTTTTCCAAAGTGTCTTCTTTTGTGCTCAACTCTAAAGTAAGACTGAATTATTTGTTAGTCTGTGGCTCAGTAACAGATCTGAATTCATCAAATCTCATGAGTTGCAGTTTTCATCAAGCAGAGGGAGAGAAAGCAGAAATAAATTTAAGTAAAACACCCAAGCTTCAAAAAATAGTTTCTTCTTAAATTGCTTGTATTCCTGTGCAATATGTGTGTCTAGAAATCACTGGTATTATTAAAAAAAAAAAATTAGAGGATACTAACAACCCTTGACAGGTCGTCTCACTAGTCATTAGCCAAGGGTTTTATTTCATTTGCAGAGTTAAAATTATGAGCAGAAATTGAGTTGTGAGTGAGAACACAGCTACTGCCCAGAATTTCCAGCCATACAGTAGTTTGAATGGATAAAAGAGAGATAAGCTTCATACTTCATACAGTCTAATGAGATGAATATAAATATTTGGACATTTCTATTTTATGCTGTCTGTGAAGATATATTCTCATGAAGAGCTAGATAGGTGTCATCATTAGTTCCATTCCTGTGGCTTTCAGCAGTGTATACAGGATCACTTTAACAACAAAAAAAGAAATCAATCAATCAAACAAAAAAAAACAGGGAAAAAACCAGAAAACGCCTCACCACTCCCCAACACAAAACAAAACAAATGAAAAACAGAAACTTTCATGTATTTATCAAATATTGAAAAATCGTGGACAGGAGATTTCTCACTCTCTCACCTTCCTTCACTCACGAAGCACATGAGTGCGTCAGCTAAGAGAAAAGTCATTGATCTTTGACAACTACCAGTAAGTATCTGCTCATCTGCTCACACCAGCTTTTGCTCTTCTATTTCGAACCTTTTATTCAGGACACCTTCTACCAGAATTTCAGAAATAAATGAGGCAGTTGGTTACTTTTAGGTTTGCTGCAGTCTCATATAGATGTGTCTTTGTATATGGTTGTCACTTTTTAAACCACTTTCTACAGCAGTAGTTCCCAATTTTTTTTTAAAAGGATCCCAGTGTTTTTTTCATCATTGCTGACTTTGGCCAGTATCAGTATAGCTCTTCAAAGAGCAAGACCCAGCACAGAGTTTTAGCTTCTTAGAAGTTCTTAGTTTGACTAACAGCTCACTTTGCAGTGGTTGGGACTATTTCTTCATACTGGTTTTTCTTTGTTTTTCATGTAAGGGTATATTTTGAGATAATCATGTGGCCCTTCAGGCTTTTCTTCTATTAAGGTTCTGTATTACCTATAGGTTAATTCATCTCTCCTTGTTGCAAGGAAGAAGTTGAAAAAATTACATGGCAAAATGTTCACTGAATATTTTAGTAACTTTTTGTAATTGAGTGAAACCAGTGATCTATTCATGAACAGTTTGTTTTACATTTTGTGTACATAGTTGCAGTGAGGAGATCTTTATTTTCATTCACGTCAAACTTTTTCAGAATATGTGAAGGATCTTAGTTCTTCGTGATTTAGTTCCTAAAATTCCTCAAGGAGTCTGAATTAGGAGACTGTGTTCATCCCTGCAATATACTATATTGCACCAGAGAAATAATTATTGATACTTGGAAAGAAGACAACTGCATAAATTTTTTCACCTCTTCTTAATTGCACTGAATTGAATTGGACCTCATGTTTCAATATAAGAAAGTAGATACACAAAAGTAATATTTTCAAAAGCAAGCTTATGCATCATCCAGATTTGGAAAAGCAACGCCTTATGCATAAAGGGCTTAATATCCTGTTCTACCATTGATAGACACATATAATCCCTAATAAAAAGATTTATGCTCAACACTGGCAGCTAATATGATCCTGTAGTGTAAATATGAATTGCTAAATTTCACAATAAATATTTATTCTTGGGATCTTTCCTAATGTGATGCAAAATTGTTTTTTACTCTAAATGTTTACAGTAAATTAAAAAAATAAAATAATGCAACTTATCCATGGCAAAGCACATGTGTTTTATTTATTGTCCAAGATGATTTATATGTCATCTTACAATTGTGACTGTTTTGGGGCAAAGGTTGAGTGACTGTTTTGGGGGAGACTGACTAGACTTAATTTTCAAAGATAATAAAGAAGTGAGTTTATAAAACAAAAAGCACAGATAATAACAGCACATTACTAGAGGTTTTAAAAATAGACAAACAGGATTTAATTGAGAAACAGACGGTCATTAGTGCAGATGAGGGTAGAATATAAACATTTTAAAGCAAGCACCCACTCAAGGCTTTATATGCACATGACTTTGCTGTTGAAACATACCTAAACTCCTTCTATAACCAAGCTAGCTTATGATTTCATCAAGAATTGACAGCTGACTGAACATTGCAGTTGAAGTACGTGAAGGGGGAAAAAACCCCATCCATCCCAGAAATCTTTGAATCATATATTAATTACTGTTCCCAAGTAAAATTGAAATAACACTTTTAAAATGACAATATATTATAGCTAAGTGTCTCTCCAGCAAGTAGTGACTGAGAAAAGAAGGTTGTTTACATCTTCATTTGTTTTTGTTGTTTGGGGTTTTTTTCCTTTAGTTTGAGAACTTGCAGCTTGGTAGCATTCCAGGCACAACACAAAGTCCTTCCTAGTCCCATTCCCCCATCTTGCAAATTGCAGAATGGTATTTGGTTTAGAAGGGATCAGAATTTGAAGGAAACCTGTTGTAATATGTTTGTTTATATTAAATCAGATGTTTATGGAATGTGATGCATATAAATAGCTTCTGCTTGAGAAAAACACAGGTATATTGTACTGAAGCCTTTTGGTTAGTATTTGTGTATTTCAGGAAGTTTTTCTTTATAAGGTAATTGATTTTAGAATTTGACAGTGAGTGTGAAGTTTCATTCAATGAGATTTGACTTTTTCTTTGTGCAATAAGTCAGGAGTGTCTGTTTTGGTCTTTGCTTTTTTGTTTGTTTGTTTGAAGACTGGAACATCTATAAATTGCAACGAGAAAACGATACAGAGTTAAATAAATACCTTACATAAGATAAAACAAGTCAAATTAATTAAAGTCTGTGTATTCAGCATCATTGCTTCATTCTGTCTCATCTGAGGTACTTTGGATTGCTTAAATTCTGTCTTTTGCTATATTTACTGCAAAGGTAAGAGAAAGAGAAAATACATGTACGAAGCACAGCCTCTGAAGGTTAAATCAGCTTAGTGAAATGATTTCTGAAAAATTCTGTGTTACGTTCTTACAGGAGAGTTTTCCAATTAACATATAATGTCCAGGCTTCCGTTTTATGGAGCAAATTAACATTACTCTTCCACAAGGTCTTCCTCAGGTGATCTGAAAATTCTACCATGGGATACTTTTCAATTGCCTGTATATTTTACATTTTGTTACGTTACATGATCAATGATCTATGAAACAAGAAATAATTTGGTCACAGTTGCATAGTCTTCCAAATCCTAACAGTCTCATTGTGTTTGTTCTTGATAGAGTGACTCTAGCAGTTCCAGAGGAAGAAGGTTTAAGCTTTGAACACTTATTATTCATCTTTGACATCTATGGTTTTCAAGTGGTGTTAAGGTTAAATGAGAGTTCATTTATCCTCTATTTCATTTAGTAAGTGCTCTCTTAATTAAATGCAGATCCAGGTAATTTAGTGGTAGAAAGAGGAATTCATTAAGATTCCTGAGTAGGAAAAAGTGTTAACAGAACTGCAAAGGTTATAGAAATTTAGCTTCTGCTTAAGGTAAATTAAGCACAAACCACATTCCCATAACATGAATGAGATTGCTTAAACTGTAACTGACATGAAAATTCAAAATCATTTTCATCATCTGTGTACACCAATAAGAAAAGAAAACTGCATTAATAAATCAATACAGTTCATATCGCTGTCACGCCTTTTGTAATGTATTTTCTCATTGTGTTAGGTGTAATGGTTAATGTTATTGCAAACATTTATGAAACTGTCATGAATTTTAGATTATTTCAAATTTTATTTTTTAAAGGAAAATTCTTAAAGTGAACTAAATTAAAAGATGTTTGCTTAGTATCTCTGGAAAAACTGATAGGCTTTTTGTGTTTCTAGTGCCAAATTGGGCATTTCATCTAAACTGTCACTTTCAGAAAGTTTTAACATCAAAGCACCAGCAAGCTTTACTTTTGACTTCAGTAGAGTTGAAATTCAACATAAATTTTAGTAATATTTGGGTAGTATAGTGATCTGATAATAAAGAAACATGGAGGGTCTGTTTACTCTCATTGAGTTAAAAATGCATTGGTTTTGGTTTAAACATTTACTTAGATACAGCTGCATGAGAGGAACATGGTTTTCACCTAATCCTTGAAAATTTTCTTACTCTTCCTGTAGCACTTTTCTCATTGTGGATTTCAAACATATTTTGACAAAGAATTAATTCCTAAAATATCTGATGATTCTCCTGTAAGGTGAAAAAGGATATTGAAAATCTGTAATAGAATTCTGCTTGAACTGGTACAAACTTTCTTTGTTAAATTATGCCAACCTAAATCTAAGAAACTTTTTTATCCTCTTCTTACATCCCAATTATCTATCCCTTCAGTTAACTGTTTTTCTTGGTCATTTTTACATCGGTTTGGATTATAATTTCTTATTTAATACAAAATTACCGTCACATACATGTGGTACTGATAGGTGTAGGCTTAGAGCTCTGCTGAGTTGTCTCAAATGACCTGTTCTGCAACACTGTACCTGTGCCCATATGTCTGGGCATAGGTGGATTTTGTCCTTTGGCTACTGTGATGCAGATCTGGGCATGGGAGTGGGATGAGGGAGAGGGCAGTGGAGGCTGGACTAGGCAGATGTCTGAGGGCCCCTTCCAGGTTCTGTAGAGCTTAACCTCTGCACAGCAGCAGGCTCTTAGGCTGTGCATGGTGTAAATCACGTGATACCAGAGCATCTGAGGAGCAGTGGAGTATTCCCTGTTCCCTTGGCTGTGGTCTCTGCTGTGTCCAGCTGTGAGTGTAATGGCATTAAAAAGATCTTTTCTAACTTTCTGATTACCGCTACTGTCTTCAAGATACCTTTCATTAGGGCAGCTTTCCATTTCTCATTTGAAAAAATAAACAAATAGAAACAAACCAATCAACCAAAAAAAAAANTGCTGAGTTAAAATTTCATTTCTGCCCTTCATTTTTTAAAAATCTGCCAGATAATGGAAAATATTTCAAATCAATGGCAAGATATTTTCCTCCCTCTCATTCCAAACTTTTCTGTGTTGGTTGGTCTGTAAGGCACCTTCCGATGTAGATATGTGAATGTCATTAGCAGGGTCTTTATACTTTTTTTCAGATCATTAATGAGGAATTTAATTAAAACATGACCTAGCACTCATCCCAGCAGCATTCCACAGACACGTCCTTTTGACATGATACATTGCTGTTTTTCACTGATCCACATTTTAAATACCAGCCACTTTTAAATGCAGTGGTAGCAGAGGTGGCATACCATATTATTAGGGACAAGTTATTGAATCCTAAAAAAAATGAAATTTAAAAAGGTCTTTACTGAAGGAAATTCTACACTTCTTCAAGCAATAGCCTTCTTAATAAGCCTTCGTAATAACTCAGGCTCAAAACAATGACATTTCATTTCTTGTATTAAGGAGGTAAGAAAGATTAAAGGCAAATATTAACTGACAAGCACTGGTCATATTTTAAAGAATCATGCCATCAGGGCCTAAATTTACAGCTCTTCAATATGAAGAATATTATGTTCTAGCAGTGCTGGAAAATTTATGTAGAAGAAGTGCTAAAACATTGTTTCTCTAGTTTGACCAGGTCCTTTAGTAACGTAACTACACTGGCTAATGTTAACCTACTGCTTCAGGAGTTGCTACTATGCAAAGAATTCCTTCCCTATAATTTTTTTTTTTTTTTTTTACATTTGGTAGTGCCCAAATCTCTTGAGTCACCATAAAACATAGAGGATAAAGAGGTGAAAAGTGATGTAGAAAGTGTAGTCAGGTCAACTAAGGCAAGTTTGCCTGAGGCACCCTTGATTTTTCACCTCCACAAAGTGGAGGGAGATACCAAAAAACCAAAAGTTCAGTGTGTGACTGTGCCCCTGTTGGAACAGCAGCTCTAGTACACACTGGATAGCTCTAACGGTGATGATCACTGTGTTTGGAAAATTTAACTAGTCCTGAAATACTGGTATGAAAGATTCCATGAAATATTCAGAAACATAGTGCATAAAATTGATCAGTGTGCTTATCCTCTAATTACTTCACCTAAACATACATGTATATTGAAGCATGAGTTACATCAGAACACGTCTGGTGAGTTTATTTTTTAATCTTCTGCAGCAGCCATCTTCATCATATGTGGTGGATTTTGTATTCTGTTACATGCTGGGAGACTTGAGGGAATTTTAAAATTGGCTTTCAGTGATCCTAATGAATGGGTGGACTTGTTGTATATGTCTCAGTAGAGCTGTACCTTGTATGTGTTTCCAGTCCCAGCAGCCCCTTGTCTTTAACAGGAATGATATAAATAAGGGTGATTTTAGGCAGTTATATTTGGAAAACAGACTGTTAACAAGCAGTAATTTGGATAAGAGACTGTAACAAGCAGGACTATTGGAATGATAAAGTTGTCATTGATTACTGAGGCACACAGCAGAAATAGGAGATACAAAGCTGAACATCAAAAAATGCTTCCCCAAAACTGGGAAGATAGTGAGACAGTTGAAGCTCTTTTGCTTGGGAAGAAGAACAAGTGGACAGACAATTTGTTTTATGGTACATTTGAAGCTCTTCAATATATTTGCAGAACTTGAATTTTATGGTATTATTTTATGGTGTTTTATTAGAAGCCTGCATCATTAACATTATCCAGTAAAATACACACCAAAAAAATCCTATGTAAAGATGATAAAGTGGGAAGAGCAAGACAATGGAACCCTTACAAGAATGTGAATGATAATGCTGCATGAATCCCATTTAAGAGGTACACTCGAATATCAGCTAGAGCAGTAATTTGCTTTCCCTTAGTGAATAAAATTGTGTAATAGGAGAGTAATTTGAATACGTCAGTGTGAAGAATATCTAGCTCTTATATCTCTAATCTTTTGTTGCAGGCTATATTTTGGAGGTGCTAGTCCCTTTTATTCTAATATAAAAGTTGAATCACTTTTTTTCCCCCCTAACACCTTGCTTAAGGTTTTGTGATTCACATTTCTATCTTTCTGATAAATAACACTTTTTTAGAAGATACTCTTCTGGTATCATTCTTCAGGAAAAGTGCTGCGATGAGTGATAAGGCTAGAATTAAGTTTGCATTCTCCAGTCATAGAGAAACAAATTTCCTGGGATTATAGAAACTGGACCAGTTTCGTAGTTGCAGAAGATAAGGATTAGTCTTTGAGGCCAAGCAATAACTTTACAAAATCTTTAAAATTCTTGAATTTATTAATACCTCCTAAAATAAGTCTTGTACCATGTATCAGTATTATTTTACAAATTATCTGAGGTTAAGGCCTATGTTTAATATTAATAATCACAGTTTGAAATATCAGAGGGATGACTTTTCCTTTGTGCTAAGCTCCCTGAAAGCTATGTACTTCATGAGTGACTGTGAATGTCAGTTTTTAAAACTAGACTGATCTTCCTCAAAACAGGCAGTAAAAGTAGAAATTTTGGGGGTTTACTTAAATTATATTTATTTGAGACAAAAAAAATTTTGTGTTCACAAGTGTATTTAGAAATGTTATAATTCTTCCCTCTTCATCCTGTTTCTAAAATAAGTAGGTCATTATAATGTCTAAACAGCAATTTCCTTATAAAATATAAAGTTAATGACACTAACTATAATAACTATAATATCTATTATATATTCTCTCTATATATATTCAGTGACATAACCCAGCAATCTGGGTGAAAGATATTTATTTCAAGTCAACAGCAGTGCTGGTTTCAATGTTTATGTTTTCTGTTTTCTCTGCCATGAATGTTTGAAATATATAACTGCCTAGAGTTTTTTTCTTTTTTTTTCCCAGATGTTCTTCAAATAATCAGCATATTTGTTCTAATGGTTTGTGTGTTTGTTCTGAGAACTAATTTCGTCTTAAGTATTTCACTTATGTGTGTAACACTGTGCCATCTTTGCACCACATGATACGAAGTAAATGTTAGATGAGGAGATCAGAAATACTGGCTCAGTCATGTTTATCTTCTGCAGTGTCTAAGCTTTATTGCATCTCATTACAATCTCCTTAAAATGCCAGTTCAAATGTGCCATAGCAGTTGCTGATAATTGTGTTATCAAAACACAGATAAAAAGAGAAAATGAGGTTCACACACATATTCTTCAGCTTTTTGAAAGATGTTTATGTGGAAAACTGTCTAATAGGAATAAGAAGAGCTTGCCACTTATAATAAACTCAGTATTGGGCTCTTCACCAACACTTAGAAAGGCTGAGAAGGTCCAGTCATGTCCCTGCACCAGCAAAACATGGCAACTGCTACCAGTCTTTCCCTCTTGTAATCTAAAAATCACAACTGATCACTCTTAAAGTGGGTCTTCCAGGTATTCATTTATCATGTTCACTTGGCTTTCACACATTTTGTCTTCATTGATAAGTAACGTAGTGAGGACATATAGCTTATTACATATGTCACTTAGATAAAAGTTTATACTGGTTAATACTGGAGTTATGACAACAATTTGATCATTACTCCTGAGAGAAATTATTAAATGAAAGAGCAGTAAGTTTGAGTGCTGAGCTTTCATTCAAACCAGACTTTGTCTGTTGACAATGGGTTTCTTTGAATTTTGTTTTGGGTTTTTTTTGGATTTTTGTTTGTTGGTTTCAGGTACCTCTATAGGTAAATTGTTACTGTCGTACAACTTTTCCCAACTCAAGCACAGTTGCTGTACTACTGATATTACAGCAATGATTATAGGGAACCATTTCTGAGAGCAGAACTACCTAATGCCAGTCCCGCTGTGCTGTGCCCTGCATTGGTGCAGCCTCACCTCGAGTCCTGGGGTCAGTTTTGGGTGCCACAATACAAAAATGACACTAAGCTATTAGAGAGCATCCAAAGGAAGGCTACGAAGATGGCGAAGGGCCTTGAGGGGAAGCTGTATCAGGAGCATCTGAAGTCACTTGGTCTGTTCAGCCTGGAGAAGAGGAGACTGAGGGAAGACCTCATTGTTGTCTTCAGCATCCTCACGAGGGGAAGCAGAGGTGCAGGTACCAATCTCTTCGCTCTCGTGACCAGTAACAAGGTTTGAGGAAATGGCATGAAACTGAGTTGGAGGAGGTTTAGGTCAGATGTCAGAAAAAGGTTCTTCACCCAGAGGGTGGCTGGGCACTGGAACAGGCTCCCCAGGGAAGTGGTCACAGCACCAAGCCTGATAGAGTTCAAGAAGCATTTGGACAATGCTCTCAAGCACATGCTGTGATTCTTGGGGTGTCTTTGCAGGGCCAGGAGTTGGACTCAATGATCCTTGTGGGTCCCTTTCAGCTCATCATATTCTATGATTCTAATAAATCAAAAAACATTGATTCTGGATGAATGAGCTAACTTTAAAGGAGTTATGTGCTGATTTTGTGTAAGATGGTGGCACATTTTAAGGATGGGTAATGAAATGGGGCCAACTGATATAATATGGTGTAGCAGAATCATTACTGAGTCAACAGTATTAGTTCTCGTAAGGTTTTCATGCAAGATTTTAATTCTTTCTTGGCGCTGTATGATCCATAAGAGGGGAAAGAAAGTTAATATTGAAGAAACATATATGAGAAGCTAGATTGCAGTTCTATTGCAATTTTAGGAGTCCTCTCAATGGATATTGTATCTGACAAAATATTGCAACAATAAATAAACAAATTCCTTAGATGTGCATTATTTATTACACATATGTGAGTTGTCCTCTTTATTTCATATCTTTACATTTCACAGGCTTCAATGTAGTTTTAGGTCTTGGTTTATGCACAATATTGGTAAATGATATAATTATTAATGTTATTAGTAAATAATTAACCAAACCTAAAAGTTAAAGCTGAAGCTTATTAATAAGTAACCTACTGTGGCCCACTCCTCTGTATCCTGGCAGGTGAGATTACAGGCAACGTTTTACTGCTCCAAATCTAGTGGGTTTCAATGTTATTATACCTTTTCATCTGAAATGTGTGGTTCATTGACAGTCTCCACTGAAATCTGTTTTCACAATATCTGCAGTACTATTTTGTTAACCAAGCTCTTACCTGCTGTGACGAAGAGACTGCATTTGTATTACATGGAAAAATTATTTTACAATTCCCTCCTACTAACCTCCTGCCCAAACCCCACTTAATAAAAATCTGTTTTTACTGGAGATTAGACCTAGAAAATGTGTGAAAGAGTCTCTGTCTGCCTTAGGCAATGAACACAGTGCATGTGTGTAGGAAATAAATTAGTTAGAAGTAAAGAATTTCTCTCTGATCATTCTCAAACTGTATTCTACCAATAATTTGCCACTCAAATTAAGACAAAGGATATAATCTATTAGCTGGTGTAGCCTCATTCTCTATTACCACACCTTTTCCGCTTGCGTTGACTCTGTGAAGAGATACAGTAGCTAAGGTTATAGAACTCAGATGGCACACCCTTATATTTCAATGGGTGCAGTTTGCCTAACCTTACCTTGGTATCATAGAATCACGGAATTGTTTAAGTTGGAAAAGACCTCTTAAATCAAGTCCAACCATTAACCCAGCACTGCCAAGTCCGCCTCTAAACCAGGTCCCTAAGTGACATATCTACACTTCTTTTAAATACCTCCAGGGATGGTGATTCCACCACTTCCGTGGGCAGCCTGTTCCAATGCTCAACAGCACTTTTGGGAAGAAATTTTTCCTAATGTCCAATCTAAACCTCCCTTGATGCAACTTGAGACCATTTCATCTCGTCCTATCACTTGTTTACTTTTGAAAAGAGACCAACATTCTTCTCATTACAAGTTATTTCCAAGTGACCTGAACTTTCAGGCCATCATCATCATGTTTTAAAAGATGTAAAACAAAAATAAAGACAAATAAAGAAATAATTAGCAGTGTTTTGAGAATTCTTTTTAAAATCAACTTTGACATCCTAGACAAAATTGATTTTTTGTGAATATTGGACTGATATGTGAATGATTTGTCTAGGAATTGCTAATAAGTCATCCTTGGTAATTTAAGTATATAATAATTCCTCTAACTGCAAAATTAAGTTATACAGTCAGAAGTCTTTACTACATGATATACAAACAGAAAAGAAAATAGTACAATTATAAAGGTACAGCCAGCTCTTGAGCTTCCTAATAGTCCTTGTACATCCATGTTTTTAATTTGACTTATTTTAAGAGGATGGCTGTCACTGCAGATATCGCAGGTACACAACACTAGGTTGAATATGAGCTATGCAAACATTAGAATGTCACGTTTTGAGGTCCTAGGAGCATGTGCATGCTTCTTAAAGCTTAAAATATTGTCTACTGCTTATTGTTGTGATGGGATCTTATTTTGTAGCTGATGCAGAAAACACTGTGTGTTATGACCATAACATGGAGCTCTATCTTTCGTGTGAGCTTGATTGAAATCTGAATACAGTCACTATTTTCTTTCTAATGTATGCCTGTTGCATGTCAAGTTAGTGTCATCACAGATATTCAGGTAATTGAATTACTCTTATTTCTGCAACTTCAGAACAGTCGCATGCAAAATACACAAGCATATTTTAATGATGTATTTAAAATGCAAATTAATATTGAAATTATATACATAAGCAAAGTCTTTTGTAATACTGAGTGACTGCAAAAAGTTTAGAATTTTTTTTACATTCTTTGTAAAGAAGCTAGAGTACATTGCCATGTAGTGAACTCTATTAATGTGCAGTACTGTGAGAAAAATCTGTATTGTTTACCTACTTGGCTTTTGGTCCATAGAGATTTATTTTTGCATTTTAACTACTAAATAACCTTTGTGGAAGTTGTTGGAATGTGATTTGAAACCAAAATCAGACTTACAGGTGTGCTTTTGCTTTCTTTTAATGGATAAGCTTTTTAGTCACCACTTTTTGATTTGGTCTAGTGATGTGCAAAGCAACTTTTAAAACTTTTTTTTTTAAAGCATAAACTCTATGTGGGCTTGGAAGCCTATTTTTGCATTTGCAAAATAAAGGCATAGATAGATAGGACAGGGGTGAGGTAAAGTACTAAACATGTTGTCCAAACCACTTTGGCCCCTAAGATCTATGGCTTTCTGCCCAAATGGATGACCTCTGCTTGAAAACAACGCGTCTAAGTTGTAATTTTTTTATGTTTTGACTTAATATGCATACATGTTGTAAGTATATAGAGAAGACACATGCATATGTATGCGTGTGCATGTACATGTATTTACATATGTAGAAATATATAGTGGATATGTCAGTTGTAGTGATACAAATTTAGCAAAGCTGAGAACTAAGTTCAGGGGTCTTAACTTTTCACCTAGAGACACTTGCTTTCATCATCTCCTCCATACAAAGCAATTTTATTTACCTACCACAAATGCCCTCCCCCATTAACTGCAACTGCTCTTCATTTCCGTGTTACTCTACTTCAGTATCTTTTTGCCCTTGTGCCAACCTATGCCCAGAGAAGATTAATTTAGCTGGTGTAATACTTGAAATCCCATTTCCGTGTCAGGGCTCTTCTGTAGTTCTGGGCCTTGGGGCTCCCATCACCAGGATTGCTTCTAGCAGCTGAGTGGCATATTTAATATTTTGAAATTTGTTAGTATCAGTTTGAACCTTTTGAGAGCTTACTCTCCTTAGTGAGATGCTAGATTTATTGTCTGAAAATTTTAGAACACCTTAAGGGTTGTGATTTGCAAGTAAAGTATGAGCATAAAATGAGTCTTGCTTGCCTTAGTTTCATGGTTTGGAACCACTTACATTACGCAGTGCATGGGAAATAGATAGAAGACACAAAGGTTTCAATCCTTTATTCCTTAATCTCAGTGCAACTTCTTGATATGCAATGTGTCAAATTATTTCTGGTCCTTGAATACAAATTTTTCTAGAGTTATATTTCTAGCAGCTTCAGCACAGCAAGTTAAAAATGTGACATGGAGTACTCCTGAGATTATGGCTGCAATAGACAAAGTTTTTAATTCCTAATCTAAACATGATTCAGTTCATAATTACCTTTAGGGTACATATCAACTCTTGACATTCAATCTTGCCATTTGTCTAGTGTTTCATTCCCCAGAAATCTTCCTTTCAGATAATAGTAGTTTTTATTTGAAGTATGTGGCTGGATAAAGCAATGTGTTTATCTATGATTTAAAAAATCTGTTTATGTTTTGAAAGTTTTCTAACATTTGTGCCAACTTACAAGAAGTTTAAGAAATACTGAAATTTTAAAATTATAGAAATAGGTGACATACCTAGGTCCATTTTTAAAGTATATTCATTTTATCACTGTTGCTGAGTTTCTTGCACTGTAACAGCTGTGTCCTTCAGCTTGCTTTTCTGAGCAGTTAGAGTTAATCAGCAGGAATCAATAATTTTATGGATACAAAAAACATTGAATTGTCAATTGTTAAGACAACTACCCAACTTGTAGGCAGTGCATGTCACCACGTAATTTTAAAATTATGAAAGCACTCATCAAGAGCTGCTCTAGAGTTATTAATTGCTAGGAATCCACATTAATGTTTGTTAAACAGAGTTTTCTTTTGTGGGTTTTTTGTGTTGGTTTTGGGGTTTTTTTTGGCATTCAAATGAATGCAAATGTGAACTATTAATTAAAATTATTACTTGCTCATTTTTAAATGGTATATGAATGTTATAGTACCAATTAATTATTTCCAGTTGTCTACAACAATAAGAGCTAAGAGTAATATCTACAAACTGAAAATAAAATTTTGTAGGCTACATTTTTTCTTTTAACGATGGTCATCAATACCTTTAAAATTGTATGACAAAGGCTTACAAAGGTACTCAGGGACATCAAATAAATGGAGATCCAGCCTATATAAAAGCTGTTAATTAAAACTGAATCGAAATCATCATGCAGGGACACCGCAGTCTAAGATATCACATAAGTAAAATGTATTTGTGAAGAACTGAATCTAACTTTCCCCTGGCTTTCATTTTGCTTGCTTCAATGGAAGATATGATTTTAAGGTGGCTTATTAAACAACTCAAACAACTATTTTCATCAGTAAATTTCAAACTTTATATATGAGACTTGGTATCATTCTCAGGGGAAAAAAAAAAATCTATGCATGTCCCTTGGGAAAAATACTCCTACTTTGTCAAGAGAAAAAGTCCATAATACACAAGATGGCACTGTTTCACTTGTGAAAATACCTATTTTTCACAAATAACTGTGAAAAACACGATATGAGAGTGCATAAGGATTTATATTTTTGTATAATTGCAGTAAAAATAAGATGTTTGCAAAGTTGGATAGGGTTTTGTTGTTTTTTTTTTAATTATTGACCAACCATAATATAATTATATAGGTGCAAGACTGCATAACTGAGGCAAGTGAAAATACTTCCAAAGTTGCTGTTGACAAAACTGAATGATTCAGGAACTGGAAACCAGATCTGAGCTGAAATTCTCTGCGACTTATTCTTTTGCTTCTAAGAATCCTGGAAAGTTTGGAATTTAGCTTTCAAATGGTTGTTTTTCCCTGTTTTTTGCCTGAACTCCTCTGACATGCATAATAAGCATAGCATCTTGCTTTCTGCATTCTTCTTTCAAGGTTAGCTTTTAAAGAGCAAAAGGTATGTGCTAAAGTACATGGAAATTTCCTATAGTGTAGAGGACTTAATTTTTTAATTGAATCTTAAATTCTAATGTAGGTTTTAATTTGTCATTGAAAAAAACCCAATAATAATAAAAAGCGTACAGAATATTTTCAAAATTTTTTTCCTACAGTAGACATTTTCGATCTTAGGTAATATTCATGTGTTCAGTTTTTGTGAAAATCCATTAATGTGCCAAAGTATAATATAGGAAGACAGTTTTTAATACTTCTTACTATTTCTTCAGGATTCATTAAATAAATTGACAGTGTTTACTTACTATATTAGTCTTCTCAGAGGCTGAGTAGAAAATCTGCAAGCGTTCAACCAGGTTAGATGCAGTCATTGCAATAACATTTCATCATTTCAGTCTCAGATGTCTAAATTTAAGTATATGTGTACTGATAGATTGGTAACCCTTGATCTGTTCTTAGAGAGAGAATTTTTTTTGTTCTTAAGTAAATATCAGAATTCAGTTCCCTCTCAATTTAGATAATTTTTTCAAGGTAGGCATCAGGTTACTTTTCACAGATTTGAGCTTCATTTAAAGACCTACAATGAAGGCACCATTCTTACCTGCCTATACATTTTATAACGCTAAAATAAGTCCACTCTGAAATTTAAGAGGTTTGCATATGTTCAGTCTGGAATTTCACATGTTATTTATTTCCAAAATATCAGTGGGACTGTATTTGAAGCAGGTCTGTCTTTAACAACTGTCACTTTTTGCTTTGCATCACTGAGCAATTTCAACATTACTCCCTTTTAGAGAAGAATAAACTGGAAGACGTTCCCTGGAAGCACATGGCCCTGTATTTTATAGCTGCTACGTGGTACTTCATTACAGGATGAAATTAGAAGTAGATTCCATTAAAAATGTACATTGTGGTTATAGGGTCTACAACACTGATAGCTTCCCTCCGTAATCTGTTTCTATTCCACTTTCTAACATATCCAGTATTTGTAGTTGTTGCTATTGTACCTTTCAAGCAGGAGGGCTTAGAACTTAATTAAGAATCTATCATGCTCTCTGTAAATGAAGCTGCAAACTCTCAAAAGCTATTTCCTTCTTATAACATTTGTGAATTTTCATTGGCCTGAACATTCACATTGTTTCCCTGTCATAACCACCCTATTGCTAAGTTGCTATAGAAAATGGTTCTGATTTACAGACCTCAAAGTGCTTTATAATCACAGTGTATGTGTAATTTGAGATAGTTTTATCCCTGTTTCCTGGATACAGGAATTTGAGTATGAAAAGACGTTGTGCTTCAAGCAACAAGACAGTGATGCAGTTTTGTAAAAGGACCACTTGTGATAACTACATTTTGTAAACCTTGACCATCTCCTGATGATGAGACATTGTGCAAGTGCAATGTAATAAATTACTAGGGACCAAGTTTCTCTGGATTTGCATATTTATTTAAGCATTTCATATCAAAATCTAAAAGGCTTGTGTTCTTCTTCATGTAAAGGTCTTTGGAGGGATTAACTTTATTTTGATACTACTGCTTGATAACAAAAGTAGTTGTGATCCTCAACTAGAGATGTGTATGTCTGCGCTACAGTAAAAGGGACCCTCTTTTATGTAATCACTCAGAGAAGGTTTTAATGAAGAATAGTACCAAATAGCTCTGGTTAGTCTTCTGCATTAAATAAAATAGCAACAAAATCTTCAACCATTTCTATGTAGAAACATTGTCTAGAGACTAATTTCAAGCTAAAAAATGAAACGTTCTATTGATTTTAGTTTGCAAATATTGCTTGTATGCTGCGGTCTTCAAAGCATAATTTTGGTATAGCTTTGCAACTAGGAAGTTTATACTGTGAGTGATAATTGTTCCTTTGCTAGAGAATAACAATGTCTTTTAAATTTTCTGGTTTGAGTTTCTACTGTTGCTAACACACAATTAAAATTTCAAGGGGGGTTTGAGTGGGGGTTTTTTGTTGGTAGTGGTTGGTGGTTTTGCCTCTTATTTTTCAACAACAGTTTTGGGCACTAGGAATGGTTACTGTAAAACAAACATTCCAATTTTGCTGTGATGTTGCATGCAGTTGGGATTGGAAATATTTTCAAGAAACAAATCTCTGGAAAGTTTCCATGTTCTGAGTATCATTATACTGAGGAATACAAATAGTGCTTGATAAATGTTTATAACCTAAAACCTTTTTTTATAAAAAAAGCCTATTTTTTTTTCCTGAGTTTCTTCTACATTTTGTATAAAACTTTGGAGTTTAAATTTACTTTTGATCTGGTTTTAAAGTGCATTATCAAGAAACAGAAGGCAATTCTTCAATAAGTGAAATGAAGTTGGAAGGATACCAGCAAGAGAGCCTGTGTCTTAGCACTTGCCATGTTTTTGAACCCTAATGAATAGAAACATAATGGAGAAACTGAAGCATTAGCTGCCTTAGAAACATCCAGTTAAGGCTGGAGTGTCTTTTAAGTGTTGGTAGTCACACAGCATTTTAATATTGTCAATTAGTGAGGAATTCATGCTCTTGTTTTTAAAAATAAACTATCCATTATTTGTTACAATGCTTTAAGTTAAGTTAACCAGCAATAGATACTATATCAGAAACCAAAAGCAGTCTGAGCTGGGAATCATGCATAAACATCAACAGTACAACAAGAACTTTATTTCCAGTGAGATTATCTTTCTTTGTTTAGCTTGCTCTGGTACTCCAAGGAAGAGTCAGATCCACTCTCCATGTTCAGTTCTGCTGAAGATGCAGAGTGCAGTGCACTCTCTGCTTCTACACTTGGGGTTAACCAGTAAATGAGATAAAGATAGGAGTTTTATTCCCTGCTTCAATAAGCAAGATGAATTTTACATTTCAATTATTATTTTACTTCAGTGCAATGTAGCATTTTCAAGGTGTAAGTTTAAATGCTATGTTTTCCCTATTTCTCTTAACAATTGTGGTCATTGTACATTGCTTTGAGCTGCGGTGGGGATCTTGGATTGATGAGGTTCCTTCCAACCTGCAGTGTTTTATGATTATCTGTATCTAATGTTTGTTTGAAAATCGTGTACTGCTTTCCAGACTGGTAGAATGTGAAACTGATTTATAGTTTTTTCCATTAATGGGTGATAAGGATACTATTTATGGTAATGACGTCACAAGTTATTTCTGACACTTACTGGTCAGCTTGACTTTGGAGCATTGAGTTCTCTTGCTGATCATTCACTGCTGCAGTACAGTGCCATTTTGATATTTAAAGCTATGGAGACTAAAAATTGAAAGAATCTCTCAGGCTTTATAGTGTTATCACTAAGTTAAAGGCTTAGGGAATTCAGAAGAACTTTTCAGAACAAATCATGCCTTGATTCTCAACTTTCTCTTGGAGGTGGCATTGGAAAGATCTTGTAGAAGTTACTCAACAATTCTAAACATGAAGTGTAAGTATGGATTTAAAGGAAGGAAAAAACTGAAGGTCAAAGGAGGAAAGAGTGATTAAGTGGAATTTTTTTCCACTCTCTTCTGCTTTTTCATAGAATTGATCAGGTTGGAAAAGAGCTTTAAGATCATTGAGTCCCACTTGTTAACCTAGCATTACCAAGTCCACCATTAAACCATGTCCCCAAGTGCACCATCTAGATGTCTTTCAAATACCTCCAGGGGTGGTGACTCAACCACTTCCCTTGCAGCCTGTTCCAATGCCTGACAACCCTTTTGGTGAAGAATTTTTTCTTTTTTTAATATCTAATATAAACCTATCCGGATGCAATATGAGGATGTTTCTTCTTGTCCTATCACTTGTTATCTGGGAAAATTGACCGTGCCCCACCTGGCTACACCCTCCTTTCTGGTAGTTCCAGAGAGTGATAAGGTTTTTCCATGAGCCTCTTTTTCTTCAGGCTAAATAACCCCAGTTCCCTCAGCAGTTCCTTATAGGACTTGTGTTCCAGACGCTTCACCAGCCTTGCTGCCCTTCTCTGGACACACTCCAGCATCTCAATGTCTTTCTTGGAGCGAAAGGCCCAGAACTGGACACAGGATTCAAGATGCGGCCTCACCAGTGTCGAGTACAGGGGGACAGTCACTGCCCTGATCCTGCTGGCCACACTGTTGCTGATACAGGCCAGGATGCCATTGGCCTTCTTGGCCACCTGGGCACATGCTGGCTCACATTCTGCTGCTGTCAACCCCCAGCGTCCCCCAGGTCCTTTTCCACTTTCCAGCCACTCTGTCCCCAGCCTGTAGTGCTGCCTGGGGTTGTTGTGACCCAAGTGCAGAACCCATCACTTCACCTTCTTGAACCTCATACAATTGGCCTCAACCCGTCAATCTAGCCTGTGTAGAGCCTTTCTATCCTTTCTAACCTTTCTATCGACACTCTAGCCCAACTTGGTGTCATATGCAAATTGACTCAGGATGAACTCAGTTCCCTCATCCAGATCATTGATAAAGATATTAAAAAACTCTGCCCCCTTACCTGATCCCTGGGGAACACCGCTTGTGACCAGCTGCCAACTGCATTTAACTACATTCATCACCACTCCTTAGGCCCAGCCATACAATAATTTATTTTTTTTTTTCCCAGTGAAGAATATACCCATACAAGCCATGAGCAGCCAGTTTCTCTAGAACATTGTGGGAAACAGTGTCAAAGGCTTTGTTAAAGTCCAGTTAAAGAACACCCATGGCCTTTTCATCATCCACTAAGCCAGTCACTTTGTCATAGAAGGAGACCAAGTTGGTCAAGCAGGACCTGCCTTTCATAAACCCGTGCTGGCTGGGCCTTATCCCCTGGTTGTCCTGCACATGTCATGGGATGGCACTGTAGATGATTTGACTCCTAATCTTCCCTGGCACTAAGGTCAGGCTGACAGGTCTGTAGCTTTCCAGATCTTCCTTTCAACACTTCTTATGGATGGGCATCACACTGGTAAATCTCCAGTCCACTGGGCGTTCCCCAGTTAGCCAAGACTGATGGTAATTAATGGAAAAGTGGTTCAGTGAGCACTTCCACCAGCTTCTTCAGTACCCTTGGCTGGATGCAACCCATTCCGTTAGACTTGTATGTGTCTAAGTGGTGTAGCTGACCATTTCCCCTTGGATTATGGAGGCTTCATTCTGTTGCCCGTTCCTGTCTTCCATCTCAGGGGACTGGGTACTCCAAGAACAACTATCTTACTTTTAAAGACTGAGGGAAAGAAAGCATTAAGTACCTCAGCCTTTTCTTCATCCTTTGTCATTTTGTTTCACTCTGCATCCATTAAAGAATGAAGAGTCTCCTTAACTCTCCTTTTGCAGCTGATTTCTTTACAGATTTTTTTTATTGTTTTATTTATGGGCTTTCATGTGTTTGTGTATTTAGTTTTATCCTAGCTTAACCTCATGACATCCTCGTAGTTTTCCTTAGTTGCCCGCCCCTTCTTCCAAAGCTCATAAACTCTTATTTTTAAACTGAGTTCTAGTCAAAACTCTCTGTTCAAAGGTTCAGTACCTGCGGTGGCTTCATGCAGAATTATGGTTTGAGTTTTTTAAGCATGAAACTATGGCATGACCTGAGAAAGGATAATTTCTTTATTCAGGTACTTTTGACCATCTCCATTTCTCTCATTCTTGATTGAGATTCCAGAAGAATTATGACTGAAATTCTGATTGAACGGCTATAAAGCTACGAGAGTGTGATAGGATGGTAATAGATATCACTTAATTGGAATTTTTCAACCTAGTAGAGTGATGTTCTTTTTCTAGTCCCCAAGAATACTTTTTATATCTACAAAGGCAATAAACAGGAGCTAGGTACCTACTTGCTGTCTATGCTTTCAGAGATGTCCCTTACCATTAACACAAAATTAGGTTCAAATAACTGTCTGGAGGTTTTTAAATGCTAATTAAATCATACCAAATCTTTACAACCCCTGGCATACTAAGTATGCATGTTTATAAAAAAAGCCCTAAGGTATTTAGAACATCTGTGAAAACATAAGTAGACTGTAAACCAACATATTTTCCAAAAGTCTTGTATGTATTCCTTCATGAGTTGATACAGACAGGGATTGTGCTTTCCTTCTGTCCTCCCAAAAAATGCAAGCATCAAAGTGCATTCATTTTTCATATGATGTATCTTTTGCCTACTTAGTCCATGCTTTTTTTCCTGCAGATATGAATGTTTTACTATGTGCTATTGTCTGTCTCTCCATAATCACAGCTGGAAGTTCACTGGGATTCTGATTGCACTGAGAAATTGCCTTGGGAAGTTGAAGGCAGTGTATTCTAAAGATCGATCCCAGCCTTCTGCTTTCAACAAAAGTACCCGGATAACCACACAGGGGTGTCAGGACTATTTGTACAGAGTACGATGACAACAAGCTTGAGCAATTTTATCAGTATTTTCCCTTCTCTTTCTGGTAAACTGTACAAAATTAGTGGGTTTTGTTAAGACTTAAATTTGATTCATTCTTTAAGATGTATCTTTACATGGACTATATTGTTGTTATTAGTTTTGGCTGTAAGGTGACATTAAATACTTGCAAAAAGGGAAAGTAGGACATGAATAGTTTTCAAGTTTAGCAAATATTAATAGCACTTTCTTTCTTTCACTAGGACTCTATTCATCATAAAATTAGTTTGGAAGGTAAAATACAGATGTTCTTAAGCTGTCCATAAACATACACATATAAAAAAGTTCTAAGATGGTGTAATTCTTCGTAATTTCTACGCAGTTTGCACGAAAACTTTTTAATGCATATTTGAACAAAAACCTTTTAATGCATATTTGCACAAGGTCACTAATAACTTACAATAACTTTTCATTTCGGATTTATGTGAAAATCATTTAAAATCTCTTTTGCAGTTTTGAGCGGCTTACATGTGATATTTTGCTGTCATGTACAGCCATCAATATTTAATGTAAAGTGAGGATGAAAAGCACATTTTAACAAATCAAAGACTTCAAAAATACTGTATATTTTCTTTTCTTTTTCTGAAAGGATTTTTTTTTAATATGAAAAAGTGAATAAGGATCTCAAAATCAAGAAAGGTCACATTGATAATATGATAGGTAATAAGCCTATTTATACTGGAGGGACAGCTACCTCTATGTTGCTCCAACATGGGTTTTGGGGCTGGTCCACAAGAGTGGGGAATCTGGGGGTGAATCCCTACTGGTGGACAAGCAGAACCCTCCAGCAGTCAGCAACCCAGAAAAAGGTGTGGTAGCAAGTCAGGTCTGAAGCTAGTCTGGGAAATCCCAATGACAGTGAAGGAACAGCCAGGAGCAGGACTGGGAAGAGTTGTACCTCTAAGAAGTGCACCTGGCTCAGTCCTGGTCTAGATGCCCCCAGATCCATGTGCATAGGTGCATGAATGAGGGTCCCTGGTGAGGCTGGTGTGGGCAATTGAGGCCCATTGGTGCCTGCAGGGCTCTGACAAGAGGTATCCCTGTTGATTGCAATAAAAAATTTTGGCCTTCTGTTGGAGAATGTAGTTTCCAACATGAGATCCCCATGGCAAGAGGATAATGGGGAAATATAAGCCAAGCATACAGATCATGTTGTGTATTCAGCTGTAGATTTACAGGTGAAATTTAATCACAGGGTGTAAACTGACATAGCTTTCTGCATCAGAAGATGGCAGTGAAGGCATGGGTTGCCTGTGGCATCAAGCTGTTTTACGTTCAAACATGCAGGGTGCTGTTTTCTGGCACTATTCATATAATTTTGTGGGAGCAAGACTGTCATTGCAGGAGATTCTATTTCAGCAATCATCTTTTAAAAATCAGTTTTGTGATTTGGACAGGGGAGGTGGAAGAAAATGGACAGTAATGGACACTTAGATGGTTTTAGATTCATGCTTATTACATTGTGTAGGATGTTTTTTTGCCAAAGACGGCTGGTGTGATCATGGATCACATATTAATCTTCTTACATCAATACAAGTTTAAAGAAATGCCATTGACAGTAGTTTTCTTGATCTCCTTTAGATTGGATTAAATTTCTTTGATAGTCAGAATTACCACATTGATGAAAATCGAATAGTTGCCTTTAGAGCTCAGCAAGAACAGACTTTGGCTGGTACACCAGAAGTCAGTGCTCTTGGTTTATTGAAATATTCAGAAAAACGTTATAAAATTTTGAACATATTTCTTTTTATGCCATTAACTGTGCGAGATACTAGCATGTATTTTGTTAATGATTTAAAAGGAACCAGAAGTCTGAAGGGGTTCGAGGCAATTTTGTTGGTAATTTGTTGATAAAACGCCCTTCTTTATTTTGATGTTTATACTTAAATCTTTTTGGACATCCTTAAGCCTAGTTATTAAACAGTGAGAGTGGTGGTGATAAACCTCTGGTTTCTGTAATATCTTTAAGCATGTGGCATTATAATTTAGTATCTTTTGGTCATTTTATTTTTTAATTTTGTATAAAACCAGTTCAATTGAATCAGCATGACTGCTGCTGAATTTGTTAGTAAATTTTTGTTTCATTGTTTTTTTCTTTATATTGTGGTGTGCTGTGCGTTTCTCCCTCCTTTCTGTCCCTGCTCCCTTCTCTCCCTTCCCACATTCCACCTCTTCTGCAGATTGAGGAGGTGCAAGATAGACATAACTGCCTCTATTTCTACTATGCAGTTATTGATGTTGTTGTTGTCTTGGGACATACAACAAGGGAGACAGATTTTTCTATATGGGTTAACCTTATGTAGAAGAATATGGTCTGCTTCAATTATATCTTCTAGACTTTATCTTTAGGCTTCATGGTTTCCCATTTTCTTGAGCACTACAATTCACTGCAGAACGATGACATGGGATAAGAAAATATACACAGAAAGGAGGCTCAGATGTTCAGCTATCATTTATGGTGATGACTTCCATCTCATGAGTACTATTTATGACACAGTTTGATTGTCATAGTTTCTATGGTTTCATACAAATTTGCATGTTGCAACTCATGCAAGAAGTGTAGTCTGTAAAACAGTGTCAAGGATTAGCTTGACAGAGAATTACAGAAGTAATTCTTAACCTATGGCAGAGTCCTTGAGGTATGCAGATTTGGAGATAGACAGTCCTTATAAATATCACTTGGGAATAAGGAATTGGGAAAACACAACTTTCAGTGGGCATACTGTGTAGATACTTCAGAAAGCATAGAAACTACATTCTTGGAGTTCCTGCTCTTCTATTGGTTATTCTGTCTGGTCTAAATTCATAGTGCCAAGCCAAGTGCTCCTTATGAAATTGCATTAAAGATTTCATTATTGTCAAAGGAGTCAATTACAGCACAAAAACATAATTAGTATTCTATTTTTGCACAGAATATAAATCACGTTTCAGGATTTTTCCTTTTGTAACATATTGTTAATTGAAAAGGGTACAGACAATCAATGTGCAGTACTCCTTTTAAGAAACAAAAATTTACCTGTGTTTTCTTTAGCCAGGTATTTTAAGCATTAGGACTTAGAGGAAAAATATGACTAAACAAACAAATAGTAACTCACCTTTCCTTGTCTTTTTTTAAGCACATTTATTGTTGTGACTTCTGCAGTACAGTCCCCTGTTTCAATTGCTGGTCAGGTCCTTTAGTTGCTAAGAATTTCATAAGCAAACTGAGTGCAAAAAATGTATTAGAATTTCCAAGACCTCTTTTTGTAACACTTTAAACTTCCCATATTCTGTTTACCTTTGACAACTAACTGGCTTTAAAAAAAGTCATTCATTTTAACTGAGAAAAATAATAAACATGTCTACAGAAAATAGTGTTCACGTTTCTGAGTATTTGTGAAAGACTAAGAAAAGTATCCTGTGGAAAAAAATATTTAACACTTCCGTGTTTGTAGATGGAAGGAATTTGGAAGAATGTGTTTGGATCAGAATGGGATATTACACATTATATGCTTATTGAATCACGCTTAGGACAAAAATTAGAAGGGGGAAATACTTCCTTTTTAACAACTAGGATTATTACTTAGTAAGTCATCTGGGAGTTTCATGAAATCAGTTGCTTCAAAGGCATCTTAAATTAGTAGTGGACAGGTATCTGTAATTTTAATGTACCCTCCTCTGGAATATAACAGCCTATGCTGTCCCACATTAAAAAGTCCCACATATATAAATAGGTAGATCAATTTTGTAAGCCTATAAACATTTTCCATTTTATCATGGTCTAAGAGAAAACCACTACTGAATGAATAGTACTGTATAAGAATATATATCAGCTTTGAGAGATAAGTAGATTACATATGTCTGAAAACAGTAATGATATTCTAGGTTTGTATTTTAGAAGGTGCTATCTTATCTTACAGCGATGGAGGAGAGTATCAGTCCAGGGTATGGCACTGCAGTGTAAAACACAAAGTTATAACAGTCCATAATTTATCAGTCTGTATAATTGTCTCATCAATGAATGAAAGTAGAAAATTATTTAAATTAGTGTAAATAGGAAACATATCATGCAGATGTGCTCTCAACTTTGCAATGAAAAGTTTAAATTTTCTCTTTGATTTAAAAATAAATGTAGCAATCTATTTTTTTTCTGCTCTGGCACATCTCAAAAAATTCAAGCATTATGAAAAACAAACAATTACAGAGTAATTCAGTGCTGTGGCAAGTACTACAGGACAAGATGAGAAGGCAGGATCTCTGTGCTTTGTCAGAGCAGTGCTCATTTGTCCCCAGAACTGTCTCCTGAGGATGGGACCATGACCAGCTGGAAGTGCCAAAGCACTCTCCCACATCACCACTCTCCTAGTGGTGGTAGGAGAAGATATTTGAAAGGGAAGAGGGGAAGACAGGTGAACCTGGCCACTTTCTGTGGGCCAGTCCCCTCCTGGCTGACTTTACCTGCCAGTTCTATTGGACAGATTCTCTTCTGAGCTTGCTGATGTGGCCTGCTATCAGGGCCTTCCACAGCTCCAGATTTCAGCCATTCTGTGTCTGCCGTGTAGAGTGGTGTGTTCTTCCCTTTCTTGAAGCAATCTCCAACCAGTTTGTCAGGCACCATGTACTTTTGCTTTGTCAGGATGGGAGGACTTAGAGCTGTGTGTTTGATTTATCACTGTAAGACCTAACCTTGCTTGTGCTCCCTTCAAGTACCTGCAAGCTGAACAGTCATAGCTTGTTCACTCCTTTCTCACAAGGCAGCTGCTTCATCTTATTTACTATGAAATTTTTCTTATTTGTATGTTATAGCACTCAATTAGTAGGGAAAATGAAGTATTGACATACCTACCTTCATGTAAAGCACTCTAATACAAAGACCTTCAAGCCAGTTATACTCATGTCTTGATAGTAAGAGTATTTTAAATTTACGTAGCATGAAGTAATTAAATAGTAATATAGATAATTTCATGTTTTTAATACTGTGATTATTTGAAATTAAATTACCAATACAAAGATATGGCAGTCTGGTGATTAAAAATTAAAGAAATATACAACAAAATATGGCAAAATGAAATACTGAAAGCATGGGAATTAACATGAAAGAGTTCTAAACACTTACTCTTTATGTGCCTCTTGATACTTGAACATTCTCTGGTGTACTTTTACAGTACAACTGAGAGCAAAATGAGGGCTGTTGCTGAAAAAGAGTTGTTTATTATTCTCCTTGTCTCATTCTTGTGTTGTTTTCCTCATTGCTGGCATTGGTACTCCTCTAGTGCCACAATGGGATAGTTTAGAAAGCTGAATAGAAAACAGATTAAACCCTATCACCCTCCCCTCCCCTCCCCCAACTTTGTTCTTTTTTCCTTGATTATTTCTGCAAACTAGGTCACAGTGGTTCAGATAGTGTCTGTTGGGTGTTATGCAAGAATAGAGAGAGAACTAAATAGCAGGAACCACCCAACAGCAGCAGAAAGAGCCCAAAGATAAGAGTTTCCTTGCCAGAAAATAAATTCCTGTGTGTGATTATGGACTGCCAGGAAAGGACTTCACTAAATCTTGACCATTTATGTTAAGCTGCCAAATGACAGCTTAGAGTGATAATCAGTATATTTTATCTCAATTACAAAATTGCTGCTTTGAATTTATTTCCGTATTTTCTTAGATTGGAGCAGGCATTTAGTTTTCTGAGCTGAAAATGGATAGACCGTGGTGCTGCCTTAGAGCTCTAAGCAGTTGAAATGACTCAACTCTTATTCGAAGTTCAGATTTCACTAGGCACAGCTTCACATTCTGATATCTCTGAAGAGCATTCCATAGGTTTAATATGTGGAAATTTAAAAGCATATTTCACATCTAGTGTTTAATTTTGCAGTTGTGGCACTGCATCCAGAATTCAGAATACTGCTGTTTATTGAATCAATATCTATTAAAATTCATGCCAGTATTATTGCTTTACTTGATATTGGAAACTTTTGGTGTATCTGAAAGGGTATATACTGGTTTTAATTTTTTTTATTATTATTATTCCATTTTTAAACATCCAAAATGTTTTTATTGCATTAAAGAAACACACTAGCAAGAAAAATGTAAAGGAAAATTAATTGTGTAAAATCTACATTAGCTACTATGGAATTCATATTACAACCACTCTACACTCTAAAAATAGAGGTATTGCAAAATATACTGCGATTTTGACATACATAATTGTCTGAATTTTGGTATTGTAATTCTTTCTGACTCTTTTTGTAGAAACACTGACTGATGGTCAAAATCTCATTAATTTATTTCAATGTGATTAAACCAGCTAAACTGGTCCATTGGATGGAGATTCCATTACTCTGTAATTTTATCATTTAACATGTCAACTTCTTTGTCTTCATTTAATATGATTTTTCAGGTTGTCAGTGTATATCTAGTGGTAATACCACAGAAAGTTCAGGGGATCATTTGTGGGAGAATACATTAATTGGTTTTGTTAACAATTCCTTCACTTCCAGTTGCTGATGGCTAATTTTTCAGATTTTCTGCTATTTGACGCTTCAGTGGGCTAATTACTTTTTTATCCATCGTACAAATTGTGTGGTAAAGTACTATTTCTTGTTTGGAGAGCTTTTTGAGCAGACTTCTTAGCATAATGCTTGAGATTTCAAATTTCATTTTCTACAGATGTCTGCCATGATTAATACTAAATTTTGTTGTCTATTTTGTGTACTCTTAATGAGGCACAGTTTTTAAACGTAACAGTAACATGAATTATAAGGTATGATATCTGGGAAATTATACCAGCAGACCATTTTTTTTAAAGGCTGTGATTGGCTCAGTGCTCTGTGAAATTCACAGACTTTCAGAATAAAGTTTGTCACATGCAACCTTAGTTTTGCTGCCTTCTTTAGGTATCTTCTAAACTATAAACATATGCTGCTTGATCCATCCTCCCATGTTCTTAATCAGTGTCTTTGTCATGGAAAATACTCACAAGAAGGCTTTTGTTAGTCAACGTTACAAATAAACTGGAAGATAATAGGAAGAATCAGATGGTCTTTAGGTAGAGGTGATTTATTTATTTATTTATGCCATCCTAACACATGCAGAAATGTTCCTTCTGGAGAAAGAAAGATCTCTCTTCTGACGCTATCTTAAACTCATGCAGGGGACACTGAAATATGTGACTTGCATAAGACTTCAGTGGGTTGGTTTCTTGTTTCCCACTCTTTATTTGCACTAAGAGAAACTAAACGTAGATTACTTTCCTAGGTGAAGAATTATAGTTGCCACAGAAGGGCTATATAAATGGAGAGCAAAAGTAGTCCTGCGGATGGGCAGGGAGCTAGCAATAATTAAATTTTTCTGTTAAGCTCAAAATATTTAAAAATTCGAAAAGGTGTAGTCAAAGGCGACTGCCGTGGTGCTTCCTTTTCTCAGTCTTTTCAGCAGCACTGCACTAGATGTTTGACTTAGCACAAGCAAGAGATTGGAAATATCACTAGGGTTTGGCTTTTACAATGGGCAATGCAGGGCTCTGCATCTAAAGTGGAGAGAGCAGGCATGTGCCTGACACGTCACCACGTGATAGATAGACTGATAGTATCTATACTCACATCTGCAATCACTAAAGAATCAGTAAATATAGTTGAGTTATTTTGTACTGCATTGGGTTATGTGATGGACCTGATACCAGAGCATGGTGTGGTGTGCTGGAGACAGTCTCACTGAAGTAGTAATGGATAGTACAGGATATGTAAGGATACCTGCTGGTAGTGAAATTAAGCAAGACAACTGTGCTCTCCTGTGAAGAGGAGAAGAAAATCAGCAAGCATGATTTGCTTAATTAAACTGGTAGACAGGGTTCATTTTTATTTTGATATTCTCATTAATCTTGGAAGTAGGCTGCTAATATCTAAACCCTATTGTGAAAGAGTATTCCTTTTTCCATCTGAAAAATACCTGTAAAGTTACTCAAGTTTAGGAAGACTCTCTTAGTTGTAATGACTAATAGCATTTACATTTCTATAGTCATATCAGATGAGTATCATAACACTATGTCTGAAAAGATTGTTAAACTTATTTGAAAAATACTACAATATGCTTAGTGGTTTAGAAACCTACAGGAGTGGAGGGGGTAGAAGGAAGGAGCATTGGAATAGCATGAATGAGCCAAAGAGAGATGCAAAGATGTGATTCCTGCTGCAGTCAGCTTCTCACAAAAAAAAATGCAGAATATGGGTAATCAGAAGCTTCATTAATGGCTACAGCATCTGGATGCAAATTTTATGGACTACAGTAGCCCCTAGCTCTAACAATAATTGTACTTTTGGATACTCCATCACTTTATATCTGTGGTTCTAATTAAATACTGTAACAGCATTTGCCTGCATCTAGAGCATAAACGTGAAACTAGAGTTGTATGCCTAATGACATAAAAGTGCTTATCACAAAAAAAATTTTAAAAAGAAAGCATGTCTTTCACTCTTATTGAGATAGGACTGGGTTCTGTGTAAATGTTACATTTTGTATGGCTATTTATATGTAGGAGCTACTACATGTACTTTGTTGGTCAAGAATTATTTATTTGTCTATTGAAAAATAATTTCTTCAATTTGATCTACAGGATCAGAAAATATGATGCTGTCCTCTGTAGAGGAATTAAACAGGATATAAATAGCTACAATTTGCCTAAATGAAAAATCAATTCCTATCAATACATTTTTTTGTTTATTTACTATTTATGCACATGTGTATGCACACACGCACGCAATAACTTGACCACATGTTAGCCAACTTAATATAACCTGATTATATTGTTTTGCTCTTTCTATATAATTGACAAGCTGGGATAAAACTAACATACTTTCATTTTCAAGTTAAAAGTACTGGGTTTTTCTAAAGTTCTATACATTTCTGGTTTTAACAACATAAAAAGAAATCCCACAACTCTGTTTTCCTCCTACCCTCAGAAGAAAGAAAAGCTCCCTCCCAGCAAAATATGAGATAATGTCTTGGTGTTTAAAAGGGGGCAGGACTGGAGGAGAAGAGAGTTGCATCTCTTTGGGGAAAAAAAATAAAGAAAGGAAATTCTAATTCTTTCACCTCCTCTTAATTCTAGTAGAGATTTTTTGGAATATGATAACAATACGGTAAGAAATTTCAAATTTTGCTCTCATCATATTGGGAAGAACCAAACATTAAAGGAGGGGTAAGGGGAGCAGAATATGTGGCTCTTCGAAACAGCAAAGCAAGGTAATGTGGCTTCAGTCATAAAAACTACTCACCTTCAAGATTAATTTCTTCATCTGTGAAGTTGGGTGGGGGGTCATTGGAGGGGTTTATAGAGCTTCAGAAGAGCAGGTAGGTGTTGCAAGGTTCATTTTTTACCCACTCTGTAGAACTGGCTCTGTCCCATTAATAAGCATGGTTCGGAGTGTTGCAGGCAATGGAAGAAGGCCATATAGAAGCCCAAAGAAAGAAAGACACAGCACCTGAAGGCATCTTCCTCAGCCCTTGGTCTTCCTTCCTCTGCACTTTGTTCTTTCAGCCTTTAATACCTTTTCTTTAAAATGTGCTGAGGAAAACTGAGCTCTGAAATCTTTCAACTTTACACCAAATACTAAGTTCGCATTTTTGTTTCCTCTTCACATACATTTTTCATATATGGAATAGTTTTATCTTGAAATGTGTTTGGGATCCTCTTGTTCATTAGAAAGAACAGTGTATGAGTGTGTGCATACCCTTTAAAGCTAGAACTTGCACTTAAGAATCTTAAGACTTAATTTACAACCAGCTGCCTGTTTTCACCATCTGTATTGAACAGCAAAAATCTATTTCTTTCTTTAGGACATTAGAAAACATGTGAATGATCTGAGCTCATAATTTTGCTTTCTAACAGATGAGGTGGCAAAAGACCAACAGCAGAAAGACGGATTTCAGCAAGGGAAGGCAATGTCAGCCCTCCTGCGTGCCCCCACTAATTGCATTAGTGTGCTTCCTTTCTTTCTTTTCCTCTTGGCACCTGCTGACCCCAGCATGCCAACTGTGCCAACTGTTCCCAGAGTCCTCTCTGGGAAAACAGGTCTACCTCCATGACAGCAAGACCAAAGTATTTCAGAGAAGTTAAAACATTTATCTTAATCTTCTTGCTAGCAGCGAGAGCAGTACTTGTCTCCTGGAAGTGTTGTTTACATCAAAACAATTTGTGGCTCAGTACATTGTATCATCATCACATTTTCTTGAATGTTGTCACTGTCAGCGTCCATAGTGCTTAGTGTGAAACCTAGAGCTTGCAGAAGTTGTTCCACTGAAGTTTCCTTTTCTGATTTGTCAGGGTAACACTATCATTTGATTTTGAGAATTGGATAGAATAAGATTTTGGGATAAATTCCGAACCTCAGTGTTTAACCCGTAGCCATTTATCAATGAGGCAATCAATACAAGATGCCCACAAAGTGTTTGGGAGATCTTTCTTCAAGTGCTTCTGAGGCAGGACTTGTAAAACCTGGATCTTGTGTCCTGGGAATAAAACACACGTCAGTTTCCATTATAAAAGAGCAGTTGAAGGATGGCTGTAAAAGTTGTCCTATGGACAGCATTAAACAGAAAAAGGCAGAAAATAATTAAAATTAACCTCTCCTTAAAAAATAATGATGGCAAACTGAATCTGTTTAAATTCTGACAGATTTCAGAGCTCAGAGAGACCATTTAATAAATTATGCATTTAATTCACTTAACACTGACAGTGACCCAGTCATGCAGGAAGAAAAAGATCATTGCTTCTGGTTTGATTCAGACAGTTTGCATCTTAAAATGTATTTGATGTTCATCTTAAAAAAAAACTGAAGTAGTCCTCTCCAGTATTTGGCACAGGTTAAATTTCAGCTCTCCCCAGAGACAGCAGGAACAGTCTCAGTCCAGTGAAGAAGTTTCTGTGCAAGCAGGGACATCACATCTTGCACACACTGTTCTTTATTATTTAATATGTATCTTCTGGCAGTGGTTATTCTGAGTATTAGTTGTACTTAAAAGTACTGAGTGTGAGCTTCACAATGAATACATCAAGTGGGATGTTTCTACCAACTTTAGGACTGCAAAACTAGCAAGAAAATAGCAAGTGGATTTAAAAATATTGTAATTTTTCAGATTCAGATTCTTAGAAATTTCTATTGAATTCTTTGAACTCTTACCAAGATCACATTATCCAGGCATAGTTTATGGCTTTCAGCCACTTTAAGAAAAAAATTGTGGGAAAGGAACAGAGATTGAAGTTGTATGTGATAGATTTGCTGAAGTCTGCTACCCTCTTGGAAAAGAATACGAGAGTTGCCTGGTGTTGATCTCAGGAGTGTTTAGGAGCAAGCCTGGGTAATATGATATTAATATATTCTTCATTTTCTCATGTTTGAGGTCTTGTATGCAGATGTACATTTACTGGTCAAGATAATTTAGGAAGGAGTTATAGGGATTTTAGCCTCCTGCGTCTACCTCTGAGCTGAACATTAGCAGCCGATTTATTCCCAACACAGTTCAGCAGCCTTCTCTAAATTCCTCAATCCCAGCTGTCACATGCAGCCTGTCTCCTCAGCTGCACCATAACTGTATCAAAGCATAGGGATTGCATCTTTATCATGTGAAGGGAAGAATTTTGTGCTCAACATTTACATCACTGAGTGGCACAGATCAGCATGCACTGATATTTCATTTACTGAATGTGCTGTGCATATGGCAACTTGTCATCCTTGTATTTTAATACAATAAAATCATTAGGATTAAAAGTCACTTCCTAATTTAGTGGGATGAAATAACCTACATAACTATCAATCACTCAATCACGCTTTGTTTCTTTTTTTTTTTTTTTTTTTTTTTACTTCTCAAGTAAAAATCAAAACTTATCAGTCAGACAGAGCAAGAGAGGCTTAAGGTTAAATCGATTCTGGATAGTACCCGAGGAACACTAAAGCCCTGGCTTTTCTTTAGGAGGGAAAAAACATTTGCTTGCAGAATTCTGTTCTTTAGCAGCAGCCTGGCTTTTTTGAAACACAGAGGACATTCAGCAAGCAGAACAGAAAGTTAGTGCTTGGGACTGGTTATACTTTGAAGAAAACTTTAAGTCTAAGCTAACATTTCTGCAGCCATCTATCTTAGGAGCTGCTGAGCAGTCTCTGCTAAAAACTGGACAGCTGGTGGCTCGTGATCTTGAGGGATTGATAGAACAGGCTTTCCTCAGGTTTTATTTTTGACCTTTGGGCAAATGCTTCATTTTCCTTCACTCCTCTGTCATCTAGTTCCCTCCATACCAAATAGAACAGGCAAAGCTTCATAGGCTGAAGGAGTCTTCTGCAAATGTGGGCACACAGAGTACTCTAAAGATAGTAGATACGACATGGAAATACAGATTATACACATTTCAGTATGTTCAATGTCAGTGGGTATCTGACACATCTGCAAATTGAGACATTTCTGCAAATATCTAATTGTAGTTAATCAGTTATGGTAGTGATAGCCAGGAATGGAATCTCAGTTCCATAGAAGTTTGTGTCAGAAATAACATCGACTTAAATAACACTATGATTTTGACTGTAATTCATTGGCGCCTTCCTGCTTTCCTAAACTCTCACATCTGCTGACCTCTTCAAATTCCTGATCTTTAGGATGTTAAGAATCTGTAGGAAGCAAATCAGTTCTTTATGGCTCACTCCAGAACATAAGGCTGGACTAGTCAGACATGAACATAAAGAAGTTTACGAGCTCAAGTCATTACATCTGAATTTGATCCTCTTTGCAAGGCATGTACTCAAGAGTCAAATTGCAACTTCTTTCACTGAGTCTTAGCAACCTAGCAGGAGAGGCTGTTAGCAAGTTTGAACTCTGTGTTTCAGAGTTTCAGAATTTATAGGCCTGCCAGCGGACTTCTCCAATTATCTAAAGTTTTCTTATGTCTTTCCAGATGTCTGGATAATTGGGATTATATGCTGAATTGTTTTATTTAATCATGAAGTAGTGCTGTTTAGCTGGGCTTCAGTGCTTGAACTGTCTTTGTCTTTAGTTTTTATTTTTCGATGTCTCCACCAGTGCAATATTTAGCCAGAACTCAGAGAGATCGTACACTTTCTGTGCCTGTAAGTAGTATAGGAGCATTGGTTTTTGGTTAAATGAATGTCTAAAATATAGTAATTTTTCTGTTTGGATTTATTTCTAAACTCATATTCACTTTGGCTGTGCTTTGATTTTGACTGTTTCCAAGGGAGTATCTGCTGAGCCATTAGAAATTAGAAAAATCTTGCTTATAATAGGAAAGTGGGAGTAACAATTGTAATGTGCCATCAAAATCCTTTTCAAACAAACCCCTTCCTTTGTCAGTTTAGTAGCTGACTGATCAAAACCAAAGAACCTATGCTCCATTGTTCAGCAGTTTTTTGACACAGAACACAATCCAAATCAATCCAGAGTAGTATAATTAAAAACAGCACGCGCCAGTCTTTTTCCAAGCTACCATGTGTTTACCACTGTTGTATTAGCAGCAGGCTTTGCTTTGAGATGACGTGTTATGCTTTTTCCTCACCTCTTCCTACATTTCCAAGATAACAGAATGAAGAGTGTCCACAGTTTTGGGAGAAGAAGAGAAGCAATAAACTTATATTAAGAATGTTAGAAAGCCAATTGAGCTTATACTGTAGAGGTTCACATGTGAGATACGATGGATGCCCATTGGTATTACAACACCTCTGCAATGTGTGCAATATTGCAGAATTTGGGTCCTCATCCCTTTACAATATATTTCTCTTTGCCATGTTACAAAAAAATGAGAAAGTGGTAGCAGCCATATTTTTAAATGGGAAGTGTAGAATTGGAAAGACTGTATTACTTTGGTAAGAACTTAATCTTTCTCTTCTCTTTTTTTCTTTTTTTTTTTTTTCTTTTTATTCTTAATCCTGAAGTCACTGTCCAGCAAGATATCCCTATCCCTTTCTGCTGGGGTCAGAACAGTTTAATAAAAGCATTCTGCAGACTTTATGGAAATTTCTTATCTTTTCTCTTTTCCACCTAAATGGGAAAGTTTGAATCACAGTGTTACTGCTTGTATGAAGGTAGACATTGCAGTGACAGACAGTCCTTGTGCTGCCTAGAGAACCAGTCCTGCTAATAACTTCTCACTTGGCTACAAACATAAAAGTCAGCTACCATCTGGTGCTTAACAATATATAACAACCACCCTTACTTGTGCCGAGAGGTAATTAGCCTGCCCTCTATTGCTTTTGACATTAATAATAATAATAAACATGCAGCCACTAGACTGGTACTATGAAAACCCACAGGGTTTAAAGAGCTCTAAAAAGTCATCTAGTATAACTGTGTTTTCTGTTGTTAAATAGAAAAAAAAAAATAAAGCTGGCACTGAAGAGGTATGAAAAGTAAAAACATTTCAGATCATAAAAATCAAAGTTGAATCTACCAAAAGAAATCTCACAAGCTACTGAACAGTCAGTATCAGGAATCCACACCATTCTTTCAGCTAATGGTGTAAATCTTACCATATGGAATAAACCGAATAAAACCAATTAGACTGAAAGTATTTATTCCTTACAAGACACAGAAAATCAAAATTAATCTGAAGCTAAAACGTGGGATATTATCAAGAAAATAAATTATGGGAGGGGACCAATATGTCTTAAGAAGTGCTGGAATAAAATAGAGCTGTAGCTAAATTCCAAGTTCATACATATATTTTTTTAAAGTTTGAGTTTCTCTAAGAACTGAGTCTGTACTTAGGAATATGTAAGCCAGCACTCTTCCTGAGATGTCTGTCATGTATCACCATTTGGATTTGGTTGCTTTATATTTTGCAGGCAGAAATTGGCCTACAGGAGTTGAACAGGGAGAAGAGAAAGCCTGATAGTACAGTCTGTCACATTCAATTTTTGTAGTGTTTTTGTAGCTATAGGACAAATTTCAAGACTTCATTTCTTTCAGAATTGGTACATATAAACTTTATTAGGTGGAATTCAATTATAATTTTAAAATTACTACATATCCTGCCTTTAAACATAATTTGATTGACTGAAGACTAAATTGAATTCTACTTCAAAAAAATGACAGAAATCTTCGTATTAAAAATATTTTGTTTTCTATTACTGGCATGGGGGGAAGACTTGACTTCAGTAAATTTAATTTCAGCATCTTACATCTCCTCTTACATCTTGTGCATTACTTCAGGAGCCTATGAAAGAAAGACTATAGAGTGAATTCTGGATGGAAGTAAATTTTACTTAAATGTAGCTTTTATACATATGGATATTTCAATTTTGTAATTTGTATATGCAAAGTGTCAACATATTTTGAAAACAAACATAACATTCATAAAATTTATCTTAACTGTGTATGTTAATTACATTGTTTTCTTGTCTACTTAAATTTGTATAAAACTGTGTTCTCAACTTCATATGATGGCTCTTTTTAAAACTTATATCATATATTCTTGGAACAGAAATATATTTGACTAGGATATTTTTATAGCACTCTTCTTCAAACAGAAGAGGAACTGATTCCCACTTAGAAACGCTTATTCCATCTCTGTACTGACAGCTGGTCTTCTTCCCTGCCTTAAGGCCAGGATTAATTTTTGCCTTACTACACTGACACTGGACAGACCCAGGGAAACCCAGAGTCTGCTCTGATTTTGTAATTGTTATGTGGGCTCTGTAGTCAGACGTAGGCTATTTCCCATGCTCATTCTTTTAGGCAGAAACATACGCGAACAGAGGCACAGATGTCCTCTTTCTCAAATGACTGAAGGGAACGAAGGAGGACATGAAGTAACATCAGCTGAAATCAAAGGTATTCAGAACAGGAACCCATGAGAAACTTGAGATGACACATCTTCCAAGAGTGTTTTGAATGCTTTTAAACTGCTCGTATTATTTTTTGAACAAAGATGAATACTTAAAAGATGGGATTGTATAGAAAGAGATAAAGCTTTGGGATCTGTATAGACTAGTTAGTCTGATGCAGATCCCAGGAAATAATTTAAGTGTCATAATACAATTTAGGAAACAGCATAGGTCATCAATGTGACCCACCTTAGTTGCATAGAATTAAGTATTCATAAACAAGACATTCTGGTAACCATGTCAAACATCTAAGTGATACATGTGTTTGCATTCATACAGCATTTTCAAATTCTCTAAATTATCTGCTTTACCAGCAGTATTGTGATTCAAGAAACCTTGGTTTATATTTCGTCTCATATTCGGGAGATTCAAAAATGAAGTTGCAAAAATGTTCATTAAAGGAGTGTCTTCAGGATTACTTGAGTGGAAAGAAAAATATCTACCTAGGAATCAAGGCAACTTTAGAATGTTTAGTAGAAGTCTGAGTAATTAAGATTTTTCCATAATCTTGCATTGGTAATTTGCAGGTCAAAGAAATACCGGGACAGCATGCAGGTGAAATATATATTGGTTATATACTAAATTATGAGAAAGGTGAGAAACAGCTTGTAGAGTGATCCTCTAATCTATCTCCTAATGAAAGTAGAGCAATTCAACAGAAGGAAATTTAATACTGCAAAATTAAGTTCTTTCATGATCCAGTTTTCTCTTATGATGGCAGACCTTTTTCTGAAAATTACTCTCTCAGGAAACTGCTAATGAATCATCACAGAATATTGCCTCAAAAATAATTTTCAGTACCCTAATATGACAAAGAAAAAAACCCCTGAGTCAGCCCTTGAATGTGCAGGAATGGGACCAAAGAAAAGAGAGGGGGGAAAGTGACATTATGTCTCTGCACAAAAAGAAAGGCAACCATTAAAAACCAGTGTATAGCTCAGGTGGTTTTATTACCAAAATGTTGTGAAGAGAGCTATGCAGTACGTCTAAAAAGAAGGTAAAAGAATTATCCAAGATGAGAAAAATAAGTCCCCTGAAATGAGAGTTGAAGAGTTCAATTTATTCCAGCATGATCTTTAGATATAGGAACAGTGTCAATAGACAAGATAGTTGAAAATTACAGGTTTTATCAGCCTTGGTGACAAAGTGTAACAATGTGCTTGATTAAAAGTTGTCCAAAATTACCATTTCACTAACAGAAACGTTCTAGCTGTCAGGATAATTAATGAAACTGAATTCATAAAGGTAAGGAAAATAGAAAGCATATCATTACTGTAAAGATGAAGTAGGTTTCAAAGAGAGAAATTTTAATCCTTTTTTTGGTGTGTTTTGTTGGTTTGGAGGATTGGGGGAAAGTTCTAGGTAGGGTTGGTTTGTTTGTTTGTTTGTTTGTTTGTTTGTTTTTCCTGTATTTTTCCTTTTTTTTCCCCTGAAAATACTTCTCTCATTAGCTTTGTCCTACACTCACAGGCCCACAGGTTAGAGCAGGTCAGATCTAATGGTTCCTATTTGATTGTAATAATGCAGATCTACAAAGCATCCATAATGTGCTCAGAGTCTGCAAGTCAATGTGCACTTCACTGTCTGTTTGCACCAGTCATCATTTGTTGATTTTTTCCTGCTGTGCTTTTCTTCACTAGCTTGAGCCCATGGGTTACAGCTTTTCCACTTACAGTCATTAGAGCAGCATCACTAAAATATGGAATACTGATGACTTCTCTAGTGCCCAAAATACTGTGCTCTTTTTGATTTTTTGTGCTTTCTCCACTCTAGGAGCTTTTTACTTGTTAAAGTATTTTAACCATCTGTTAGAAGACTGGGTAGCTTTAGTAAAGAACCAGTGCTGTCTTTGAGCTTTCCTTTCATTGTGTGAAATTCACAACATGTGAATTGTTGAAGAGCTGGATGAGAGGGAATATTTGCACTTGAATATTTTGCAATCCCTTTTTAATCTTCTGTCCTTGTTTACTGTTTGTATAGTATTTTTGTTCTATCACAAGTGTAGTAGTCATAGAACTATATTTAAAATATCTGAAATTTAAAAAATTGGATACATAACATATGAAAAAGGTCATGGATCATATTTAAATATTAAAAGGTAATTGACAGCTTCAACTGTCAGTAGCAATCCTGAGAAAGAGACTGGGAAATGTTTGCACCTTGAAGCAAAACTGAAACTCTCAGAACACATCTCTCTCTCAGAGTCTTTTCTTAATATCAGATCAGTAGGACAGGATATGGGGAATAAGCTCATAATTAGGGTTTCACTTTTAACATCCAGGTTCAAACTTATGCTTGACTTACTCATACTTAAATGAAGTGCCTTGGTTTTTTGTGCTCTCCTTGCCTCAGTAGCTACTGCATTACTCAATAGATTCCCCCTGTAAAATAACTTTTGTATTGGCATTTCACTTAGAGTGTGGGAACAGACACATGGATTTGATTAAATTTCAGGTTTTCGTATTATTTTCTAGTGACCTGAGAAGAAAAAGAGAGGGGAGTGGCATTTTCAGGGAAACTGATGGGTAATTACTGGGGGAAATGGAGGAAGAAAAAGAAAAGACTAAATACTGAAAAAAGAGCAGTGATGTACAAACACGGTGAAAAACTCTAGACTTGAGGAGTGTCAGGAAGAAGTAGCAGTTACCAGTATCTGGTGGAATACTTTCTGAAGGCTTTGCCTCACATATTTGGGCGGGAGATAGTATCAGAACAAGGAGGGGAAACAGAGACAGTCCGCACCACAGAGGCTGCGACTGTCCGATATGCGGACAGTCTTTAATGTTCTAATGAGTGAAATTCAGTAAATTGGTATACCATGAAAGCTGATTACAGCGGCTCAGTTTTGTGACAAACAGAAATAACTGTAGATCAAAGGAACAGAATTCTAGAATCACAAGAGGGCTGAGGTTTGCAGGGACCTCTGGAGGCCATCCTGTCCAAAACTCGTGCTCTAGCACGGACATCTAGATGCTGTTCTCCAAGACCACATCCAGACAACTTTTGCATATCTGCAAGGGTGGAGACTCCACCGTCTTTCTGGGCAACTTTTGCCAGTGTTTGGTCACCCTCACAGTTAACAAAGTGTTTCCTGATGTTCAGAGGGAACCACCTGAGTTTCAGTTTGTGCCCATTGCCTCTGGTCCTTTCACCAGGCACCACTGGGCTCCCTTCTCTTTGCACCCTCCCTTCAAGAGTGTATACATATATTGATGAGACAACCTTGGGCTCCAGTGCTTTGGAAGCATAGAAAAGAGGATCTACTTACAAAAGTACAACTGCAACATCTTTGCATCATTGATCCCTGTATCATTTCACTATTTCATCAGCTCCTATTGCGTCTAACTAGTGAATTAACACTCATTTTGATGAAGTAACTTCTTGTAGATTACTTTTCCTTCTCTGCTTTTGTCCCCCTTATATTTTTTTTTCAAAATGAAGATATATAAATGTGTGTTCATCAAAGAATTTAAAGAAATACTTAAATTCCATTTATTTCAAGCAATGAGTTTTAGTATTATACTCCAGGTATAAGAGGTAATAAATACCCAAACATCTGATTTGTATGCTTTCATTGGCAGAACAGGGTAAGCCACAGTATCAAAGGTCAGAGTTCTCAGTTATTCAGTTTAAATTGGAATGGTTTGTTATACTGTAAACTTTGTATAATTTTTGTTGTATCTTTGAAAGTGGGCAACAGAGACTCAAGTCTGAGCAGTCAGTCAGGCTCAGTAAAAACGGATGCAATAAAAAAAAATATTTGAGGAGGCTGAGATCTTTGTTTTTCTGGGGTTTTTCAGAGAATATTTCATATGGGATGACTTCATCTGTTTCTGTCTCTTCAGACCATTCCAAATAAACTTTCTTTCCATCCTATAAAAAAAAGATCTATCATTCCTGTCTCATGAATCAATTATTTCCCTTGAAAATTTTTATTTAATATATTTTAAATTCATAGAAATTTTTCTATGCCTTTCTGATAGGTCATCTCCCAAAGACCAGGCGCCCTAAACCAATTTCAGAAGCATTTATGTTTGTATTAGCCTGCACTTATGCCAAAAAGAGCATTCTTTCTTGCTGTTTTGTCACTCATTATCTTGCAAGCATTTGTGTGATGCACTACCTTGTGTAGAAATGCACAAGTAAATTTAGGTTTGTATTTATATCAGAGAAGATGCAGCTGAAGAAATACATCTTGCATTTGAAGTGCAATGTAATGAAAGTAGTAGCTCACTTTATGGTCCCCATCAATTCTCAAGAAAGCTCTGCACAGACCACAAAGAACTTGCTGTACTTTGGCAATAGAATGGGCCATTGTGTTTGGGGATTAAAGTTGTCAATCACATTCTTCTCCTCTTCAGTATAGCCAACTTTAAAGAATCCTGGTATTCAGCAACAATTGTTTGAAGCAAAAATTAAAAAGAGGGAAAAGGGATAGAACGTTTTTCTTTTAACTTTTTAATCTACCCATTCCTTGGAAAAGGAAGAAAATATGTAAGAAGCTCAAAATATGAATTGTATTCCAACATAGCTCTTATAGCTAAAAGAGGTCTTTTCTTGATCTTCAAGGAATAACATAATGCTGTAGCAACCTTACTCAGCCAAAAAAAATAAAAAAGGTTAAAAAATGTGTCAGCAATACAAATGCATCTAAGAAATTCTGTGAATTTTAAAATGTGAGAGCAAATAAATGTCTCCAGCAAAACCAGCAAATATTTCTAAATTTGCACTTTCTATACTGAGAACAAAGGGAAAAATATTAACAGGAAAAAATTTAAAACAGTGATTTAGAAGAAAAAGCAAATAATTTTAAATTGACATTAAAAATAGGCAAAGAGGATATACTATGAATAAAAACAACACCTGAAAGCTCTGAAACTAAATTTATTTAATACCGATTAAAAACATCAAAACTGAAATATATAGATGAAATTCTAATGCTAAGGACATATGGAGTTCACCAAAATTCTGCAAGAGCTGATGGCAAACAAAAAGGCTTAAAAATAAGGTTTTACTATTTCTGTCAAAAAGAAGCCTGTATAAGAAAGGCTAGGGAGTTGAATAGGATAATTTTTCAAGGACATAAAATAAAAATACATCCCTGTTCCAACCCTAGAAATAAGACAGAAATAATGAAAAAAACCCTAAATATTTTATATTGCAAAAGATCCTTTGACAGAGATAGAGAGAGGTTACCTTGAATCCTTTCCATGAGTCACTTTTCTGAGTGCATCTAAATATCATCTTTTTAGCATGGTGTGTTCCCCTAGTACCTTTGTCTTGATTTGGCAGTCAGATGTGTACACATATATCCTTTAGAGCTACATTGTCTGACAGTTGTTTATGCCCAGAACATGCAGAACACTGTAATACTTTTCACATACAGAAACTAAATCTCCACAGTAGGACGATTTTACCTCCGAAGTGTATGCTGAAGATGTAAGTCTTATGTTTTCTATCTTTAATCTGCTGACACATTTCCATCTTTCTATAGCGATCCAGCTTCTAGATGGCCATCAACCGTAATGTAAATTTGTAAATGGTGTGTGGAAACAGCAGTGAAATTTGTTAACAGTAGCAGAATTTAATTCTCAATTCTCATTCTATTAATCTCTGTATTTTTAAGAGGTCCCACTAATGAGTTCTTTCTGTAATTAATCATGTTGACACAGTTCAAAGTAGATGACTTAAATCTTGGTTGAGAAGTAAAGAGCTGGCAAACTCTCACTTATTGTAGACTCAGTGAAGTTAATGGTGAATTGAATGTGGTATAGGATTCCTCAGTGTAATACTCTACTGGACTTCATCTTGAGTTTGTAAAATATTTAACATAGATTATTTTAGTGTATCTCTAGTGTTCACTGCAAAACAATCTCCAGTTTGTTGCTGGAGATTTTTCTTTTAGCATTGTAGAAAATACACAGATTCCAACAAAAATGGTTTTTGTCACAAGTGATTCCTGCTAAATATGAAAACAGTATTTTAACTAACTAATAAATAGTGGTATGTTTCTGAAAATTGAAGTTTGTGCTAACATTTGTAAAATCTAAACTATATAAATGTTCTAAAAGTGAACTATTGCAAGCACATCAGCAGAAATCTTTTAGAGATCCTGCAAACACATGGAAAGTCACTGTAATTATGGAAGCTGCTCCCTGTAAAATAATTAGGCCATGCATATGAATCTTTTTAGAATCCAGGGGCTAATCTAGTATTATGATGACAAAAACTAAAATTGCATAAAGCATCAGTGTCTCTTTTGTGGTGTATGACAGCACTGAAATCAGTGGAACGTAAAAAAATAAAAAACCCTGCAAGTGATAAAAATAATGACCATGTGTTCCATTAAAAAAATTGATACTGAAGCTCACATTTGCTATTAAGCAATGGAGTACAGGAGATACCAAAGATACTGTGTCACGTGAAAAGGGATTTCCTCAAAGCCTCTGTGTTTGATAAAGACTGTCAGCAACCCAGGAAAGCCGAGACCCTTGTGCCCAACCAGTCTGTCAGTGCTCTCTTATGGGGAGCCTTCACTGAACAGTCTTTTGGATCAGAAAGTGATTGGACTGACTTGTCCAGGGTCACAAGCCAAGAGAGACACCCCCTCACAGGTTTTCACATCCTTATTTGAGTATGTTACCTGCTAACAGCGACTGCCGGTGCCCGTGAAGGACTCACACTAACAGTTTATGGAACAACTCGCTTTATTAATAAGATTGTGACAGGTCAAGGTTTGAGGATTGTCAGTGATAGTATCTGACTGCAAAAACATATTCAAAGCAATGTACTGACAAGCTCTAATCCCTAACACAAGCTGGTTTGAGATAATCATCCAGCACACATAAGAGTGCGGTTCTTACCCAGTAGGAGTCCCTATGGGGAAGAAGACAGGTTCAGCCCATTGGCTGATCCCAGAAGTTACGATGGAGTCTTCCCTAACTTTGTCCCATTCTTAACTTACTTTTATACTATTTCTTTGTGTTTAGGTGGAGCTGGTGTAACTCTAGTCATGCATACCTTTGGCACTGATTGGTGCAAAATTCTAAGATACAGTCAATAAAACACAGAACAGTTCTCTGTGAGGGGTGGTTGCACATTGGGGGCAGGTAGCTTTGGGATGGAGGTGTGCATCAGTATGACATCCGTGATGTCACCATGATTGCTAGTTCAACAGCAAGACATCTTTTTTTTTCTACCTTGGTTAACACTTGATATGTGTTTTACCAGCTACAAGGTACCACCGATGTCCCTCCCTTGCAAAGATTTCAACAGCCTGGCTGCAGTGTCTCCGCTCTGTGCCACCCTCCATTTCATTTCCCTTAGCAAGTATTGTGTGGGGGAAGTCAGGCATGCTGAGTGCATCCCATCCAGGGGTGCAACTGCGTATTATCCTAAAATTTCTGTACTGTTATCATTTCTGTTAGAGTGTGAATATAACTTCTCAGTTTTCTCTAATTTTACCCCCAGTCATTTTCCCACATTGTGATACTCTGAGAAACCAAACAGTGGAAAAGGGGGAAAGAAGGAGAGGGTCATAAGGAAGCTAAAGATACTATAGAAATAAGAATCCTATAACTGGAGGCTTTGCAGTCTGTTTTGCCTGCTTCCCTAATCAGAGGAAAGAAATTGTTTTCAGAGTTTATCTGAAGACTGTCTCAATAAGAAAAAGCAAAAGTGTGTTGATGATTGTGCATCTTTCACCTGGCAGCTACGAAACATGGGGGAGAGTGTCTTCAATTTTGAGGATGTCATCAGTGACACTGACTAAACTTTATTATACTGGCAGTTATATCCAACTTATCAGGCAAGTCAGCAGTGTAATCTCTGTAATCATTCCAGTTTTGTTCTTTAAAACATTGTCAATGAAGAGCATTTTGATAGTTTTGTCTGTGGAGCCTCTCACTAAAAACATCTTTTCAACATCCTAGTGTTCAACAAAATGTGCTAGCTGAAAAGACAGACTACTGCTTAAAACATATTGATACCTGCAACATGTTATAAAGACATTTTATCTACTTTAAGGTAAGCCAGAAATATCTTTCAAGAAATGTTTTGGGTTTACCTAAGAACCACATGGGAGGAAACTTCAACGTGCACAAAAATGATGGTATCTCTGAGCCTTTAATAAGATTTGAATTTCTAAAAATAATCAGTCATGACTGGTTCTTGGTATTTCCTTGACATTATGAAATAGTATCTATTTTACAAGTCAATTAACAATTTTTAGTCACAGTAGACTGACATGAGTCATCAGTTTAACAGTCCTAAATTTTGGCATATTATGCATCAATAAGCATCATTTCTTGCTCATTTTTTTTTTCGTAGTTAGGTCTATTCTGTAATTTTTTTTTGGAAAACTTACAAGATCACAACAGCAGAGAAGACATGGGATACTATTTTGATAAACTGTATAACATACAAGACATCCAAAACCAGAACCAATTTCAGTATACAGATGATTGACTTTCTTTCCATTGCAGAATACAGCTAAGATTTGTCTTGAGTATAGCTAAGAAGAAAACCTGCTTTTCAGGTATTACTGTGGATTTTTGTTGAAAAACAAATAATTTTTTTAAAAACTATTCAGTGGGTTTTTTTTAATTTGCAGATTTTCCTGTCTATGTGTGATTATTATGCAGTTGTTACTCAGCTTTAGTTGCATTCAAGATGTTCTAAATGCTTAAATGATAGTAGCTTTAACAATAAAATAGATCTTTTATTTATATCAGGCACTAGTGTTTGGCTTTATCTACAAAGTTTTTGCATTATATATCACTGGTTTTGTTTGAGGGAAGAGTGTAGTAAAAGAAATGAGACATTTTTTGCAAAAAACCTAAATTTCAAATTCGCTTTTCCTAACTCCTGTCGAAGTTCTATCAAGGCTTTTTAAGTTGACTGTAGACCTTTTGAATTTGTCCATTTATGTGAAAGCTTCTCACTGCTATCAGGAGTTTAAAGCTTACATATTGTCAGTTCTGAAGCTGACCTTTGCTGGTCTGAAAGCCAGATGGCTTTGCCTTCTGATATGTCCTTCCTTCCAGTGCTTGCTCATTCACCCTTTGGAGATGCCAAGGGCTGCGTGTTTCCCTGTCCTGTTGTACTGCTGAACTCACTGAGTAAATCTAACTCAGCAAGAAGTTCTTAAGAGGTTTTTCCATTGTAACAAACATGGAGCAAATCCTGCTCACAGGAGGTAGAAGCGTGACCAGGTTAAAAAAAAAAGAAAAAAGTAGAAGAAAATTTCTCTGTATCAAAGTGCAAGTGTAAGCCTCTGACATGGGCTATAGGTATTCAAGCATCTTTCCCTTGTGTGTATCTGCTCCTGGGTTAGCTTGTGGTGGTTGGTGTAGTGCATGCAGTGCCCACAGTTTGTCTGATTGCTGCGTGTCCTGCTGCGCTCAGGTGTGCAGTGCCTCTCGGGATCACATCAGTGCAGATGGGCGCTGCACTTTGCACATCATCTGGCTTCCCCATCTGGGCGTGGGGGACAACCTTGAAAGGCAGCTGCTCTCAAGCAGTGTTTCCGCTTCTGGGTCCTTCTTCTTTCCCCTTAGCAATATGACGACTTCAGAGAAATTCTACTCTTTCCGGACAGAAAAGTCCAAGTTGTCCCCTAACTAGTTTTGTAACTGTATGTGCTGTATCAGGCTCTTCGAACTTAGATTTCCATCAAAGTAACAGAAGCACATTAATAACTAACATTAGATAAAGAGAAGTTTATCTTCCAGCTTTGGTGATACTTATGAACCTTTTTACAATAGATAGCCTTAAAAAACATACTACAGCAGAAGCAATGAAATTTAAAAATACATTATTAATTAAACAGCGTATTAAAGGACTTAGGTCTTGGCCATGGAAATAAACCCCTAAATTTAATAATGTCTGTGTTGGAATTTAATAATGTCTGTTTATTAATACTGATATTGCATCGGGACAAAACGAACAATGCTGGAGATCGATTTTTGCCTATTCATTTAGGTTATGGTGATGTACTGATTCCATTAAATGCCACTGATAAAAGTATTTTTAGATGTGGTACAATGTAGCATGTGAGGTCAAAATCAAATTAATATTAAATGAAATTAATATTAACTAGTATAAGCTTAAAACATCTGAACATAGAACAGTCCACATACTGTGAGTATTACAATACAAGCAGTGAAATATTATATGCATAAATTTATGCATACTGTACACTGAGTTTTCATTTACAACAATGAAGCTCCACTTTTATTGAAGCATTTAGAAGAATGAGAAAGCCCTATATTAAAAAGGACTGGAAAGAGATAGTAAATAAACTTTAAGCTTTGAAAAACTTTTTGTTAAATATTTCTATTTAAAAATTCTTTAAGAAACAATTGGTTAACTCTTCCTTACCAATCATAATTTCAAATAGTGTTATGGGTTTAGATCATGCTCTTCTGCTACATTAAAAACGAATATTGTAAAACCAGTACTTTTCTTACTGCGTAGTCTGTTCTTTGCATCCATATAGCTAAGTCCAGCTCTTTTACTAATAAATGCAAATTTCTGCATTTTTTTTTCTCATTGCAGATCCTATAAATCTAAGAATTTTACTTGATGGTCTTTAGCACAGCAAACTGAGAATAGAATTTCATGCCACATGAGAAATGAGACAGGCTGGCTCATTGTGTGACTGGCATTCAGAGCTATTACAGGTGACTAACTTGGAAAATATTTTCTTTATTGTCAATGTAGGAAAGGAAAAAGAAACTACTGGTCTGTTTTTAAGATATCTAGCTTAGTTTTGCAGTTTTAAAGAAAAAGTAGACTTAAAAACCTCCTCAAGGCATGTCTTACTCAAAATTAAATTGGATTGCTTAGGACTTTGGCCAGTTAAGTTTTGGAAATCTTGAGATCTTCTGAAAATCATACCATAGTATATCTCTGAGCAACCTGTCCAAGGGCTTAACCTCACTCCATATGAAAAGCTGCTTCCTTATGTCCAATAGCATTGTCCTTTCTCACTACTTGTGACCACTGTCCCATTCTGTCATTGTACACCTCCCAGGAGAGCCTGGCTCTGTCTCTCCTACTGCTTCCTTTCTGGTACTGGCATACTGTGATTAGATCCCTGCTGTGACCTCTTTCTCTTCTCCAGGCAAAACAGCCCTAAGTTATGCAGTCTCTCTGATCTTCCAACATCCAAACCACCTCAGTGGCCATGCCTCAGCTTGCTGGAGTTCCTTTGAATGCTATCCCATCCCTAATGCATTAACCACTTCCTCCAATGCGGCTTCGTCTGTCAACTTGCATACTGTCCTACTGTTCATGTTGTTGAAAAAGATGATAAACAGTGTTTAGATCAATACTGAGCTGTGCCTTGAGACACGTGGTTCTGAGTCTTTTAGTCCAACCAGACTTTCACTACCTTATGTTCTGTCCAACCCATATGTCCTTAGTATGGCTATGAGGATACTGTGAAAGAATGTGCCAAACGCCTTACTAAGGTCAAGGAAAGATATTTGCACTGCTGTGAGGGTCTACATCCAGTTGTTTCATCAGAGAAGACAAGTTGGTCAGGAAAGATTTTCTCTTGGTAAATCCATAATTGCTATTCCAAGTCAGGTTGCTGACCACAAGCCTGGAAAACTTTGCTCTGTTGTCCTGGTTTGAAGGACAGGTGTCTGTCAAGGAAGGTGGGAAACCTCCCTTGAGTACAGGATGACCTCCCTCCCTCCTCCAAATTACTGTACCTTTGAAATTACGGGGCTCTCAGGCAAAGATGTGGTACAAAGAATAACAGTTCTTCACTAGGGTTATATATTTTTATATATATATAACAAGACAGTTAAACGGCAACCATAAGAGAACAGACAAACCCCTTATCAGTTCCTTGTCTGTTGTTGGGCGATTCTCCGTTGGAGCAGAGAGGCTGCGGTGACTCCCCCGCGGCTGCAGGGGGCGCTGTGGCGCGAGCGTGACGACCCTCACGTGGCAAATGGCGGCTCTGGTGAAGGCGAAGGGGGGGGGGGTCGCCCCCGGTGCGAACCCGCGGGGCAGCAGCCCAGCTCCACCAACCTCGGCAGCGGGCAGCGAGCAGCGCAGGCAGGCACGGTTGACTGGGGAGCGATGGACCT
>VZRJ01008789.1:312541-411534 GCA_013397565.1 Ptilonorhynchus violaceus
GGCGGCGCGGCCAATCGCCCGGGCTGCCGGCGCTGCAGGAGCGGCGGCGCGGGGCTCAGGGCTCCCAGGGATGCGGAGCCGGGGCCGGGTACCTCTCTGAGGACGGCGAGCAGCTGTGCCGCCAGCACTGCGAAAAGTCCCCATTTGCTTCTTATAAATTAAAGTGCCTTGTCACCAGTTAGGGCAAGTCAGCCAAGGTAAGGCTTAAATAAAATGACACTTTAATATGTGGCAACATGGATATTTCTGGACAGCGGTGCCGCTAACACAGCTTTCTAAGTAGCGCAAAATATTTTGTGCAATAATGCTGTCATAGCGGGCGCATAACCTGTAATTTTTCTGTGTTGAAGTTACCGCTGGTACGTAAGCCTTACCCTTGTGGTGCTGTAGAAACGTGTTTGCTTATCCGACGCAGTTGCAAAGGGACCTGCAAAATACAGGCATAGAAAGGTAGCGGCGCTCTGTCTATGTGTTTGTGTGTGACCGTGTTCGTAATACCTACAGTTCTCCTCCTTAACTTAGGGGGATAATGTGCAGATGCGTTTTAAGGGTGACGGCAGGCAGATTCTTTAGCTCAACTCACATATGTGAGGCTTTTCATACAGTAAAAACGCATGCCATGTTGAACTATAGGAGAAGAACATTAAGCTTGGTATTTGAATAGCACTTTCAGCTTTGGGGGCTTTTTTTGCCCCCTGTGTTTGTAATATTATGTGATAACTGAGGTTTGAAATTGCAGCAAAAGAAGACTTCCTGCAGATTTGTCTTTAGCTGCTTATTAAAGCTTAAGCAGACACCTAACTTTACTTTGTGTAAAGGGTGCTGTAAATAATGCACAGGCAGAAATAAAACCTCTCTTCTTTTCCTGCTAGCCCACCCCAACAGTACCTTTCTCAGTGAACAAAAACTACTGTGTGCTTTTAGTTCACACCACATTTTCACCGATTGAACTGTCAGTGGTCTGGAACTGAGTGTTTTGGCAAGCAAGGAGTTCCTCAGGATTACTTCCCTAATGTGTATCTTTGAAAACAACATAGTCCTGAACCTGTGCATGTATGTATGTTTCTGTGTGCTTGTGAGAGTCTGTTTTGTGTACATAAATGACAAGATACAAGGAGGACAGGGTACAGAAGCCAATGAAACGTGGCAAACGTAGATGCCTGCATGTATTTCTCTGAGTGTATCTCTGTAAAGCAGTATGAGCATTTCTTATATTTTGATGTAACTCATCATTCAGATTAGGGTTTGGGATAAATTCAATTCTGTGTGCATCAATGCCCCATTAGTTCTTCACAATCAAAAGAAATACAATGGAAAACACAGGTAAAAATACGACTTCAGTTAACACAGCTGATAAAATCACTGCCTATATACAAGGTATAGGATTTATTTTTCATTCCAAGACACTAAGCATAGCTCCTTCATTTCCAAATCTTTACTTCTGTGCTGCAGTCAACCATACACAGTTGTGTGAAAACACTGAAGCCTTCCTTCTGCATAAATTGTCCTTCTACTGAATGATAGTAAATGTTTGTCTTCTGGGGAAATATAAAATTAATTTAAAAGTTTGGCACACGTTTGGCATTTTGCGTAACGGTAAAGGTAAGGAGATGGATTTAGAGAAATAATCGAAAGCCTTCCCTAACCTCCTCCCCTGCCTTTGACAGAATATTTCATTTCATTTCATTTCATACTTTTCTGAAGAAGATATAGTATGGTATAGTTACCTAATGAAAATTAAGGTGTGGCTCTTTTTTTTTTTTTTTTTAATGTGTAAGTCTGGAAACACTGTAATACTTTTCTTTTGTAGTTAGTTAAAGTTAGTAATCATCCTACTTAAGGACTACAATAAATAACTTTGTTTCATTTCTGCTGAGAAAAAGTCAATCAAACAGAAAAACAAACAAACAATCTGAGCAAAAAAACCACAAACCAACAAAACTACCAAACCGACGCATTCACCGTTACCTGCTTTTTCTAAAAAATGGCACGAGAAATAGTGTGTCAGACAGCACTTTCCTTTAAACAGGAGCAAATCCGGTACACAAGCATTGCTTAGGGGGCACTGTGCTGCTGACTGAACCATTTACAGATGAGATTCAAAACTAAATTCCTTCCACTTGCAGGTACTGAGGATCCCGTAAGTCTTCCCTGGGATAGGATTGCTGACTCTGCTATTAGGACAAAATGCCAGTCAGTATACTTTGTCCATTTTAATTCCTCGAGTAGCTTAATTTGAGAGCATTGTTCCTTACTACCTACATTAAAAATGTTGTTTAGTGTTTTTGTCCTGCAATGCAGAGACTGTTACTCAACCGCTTTGTTGGTGCATGCTGTGCTAATTCATGGTAATAGTTCTGGTGAACATATGCAAAGTTATAAAACAACTGGGGATAAATGTCTTCAAGATCCAAAATTAGTGTATGAGGGTGCATGTGTGCTCACTGAAAAGGCACAGTTGTTACTGCACCAATACTGACATTCCTGTGGTGTGCAACATTTACATAATACCCTTCAGGGAAAAATCTGTACTTAAAAGTGACTATATTTTTTTTTAATAAATTTGTTTCTGAACTTTTAAACATTTAAAAAGTGAGCTCTGAACATTTAAAATGTGGGCAATTGAATTGTTAGTCCTCAATATGGTTGTATGAAAGATTTCAACCACTATCTTAGGCTGATAAATGAAACTTGAAAGGTATGAAAAATTCTGTTAACCAGAACTCCTGCTCCTGGTTAAGAGCTGCATTTCTGTTAATACAATTAGTGCTAAAAATTAACAGTCTCATCAGATTGAATAAAACCAGCTAAATACCAGTGAGTCATCTGTTCCATGCACATGAACATGAGCTCCTGTTTGGACAGCTAACAGCTAGTTAGCTCTGGCAGACCTGTCCTGCAAAGGGGCCTAAGCTAAATCGGCCATCGTGACACAATGGGGCACAGTTTCATTGCTTATAGACAATGCTAAATAAAGGTGGCAACTGACATGGCAGGAAGGGGAGGAAATACATAGCAAAACCCACCCAACAATATAAAGTGATTGTGTCCATAGAAGAGATTCCATCCATCTTCTCCTAGAGGAAGGTGATACATGTGTGAAGGTCGTAAGAAGAAACCCCATATGAAAACCCCAACATTGCCTACAAAGGTTTATATCATCCAGCATGTATATCTGACTAGCATTAATTATAGTAAAAAGCTTGTTTTCCATTGTCAACAGTGCTATGGTTTAAAAAGTGTGTAGAGTCTGATGATAAATCAGGGTGAAGTGCTTTAACTTCATCATACACTTGATGTGCAGTCTTGGACAAGTCCCTAAAGCACTCTGTAACTTCATGTATGACATGAGCACTGCACTATAATTATAGAATGAATATTGAATTATATTGTTTTAAAGAAATATTAGGTTTTGCAGAACCTAATACTGAAGTACTGAAGTGTTAGTTGTCTCCATTACTCTGTTACTCGGTTGATACACCATTTTGCTATTCATTTCCAGCAAATGAAGCTACATGGAGTTTGGACATTCAAAGAATGGAAGTGGAATTTTTAAGAAGCTTGTGAATTTGGAGCTAAAAAGATCACGTATCTTATAAGGGAGAACAAAGATTGACAAAATTAGATTTTTTTTTTCCTCCAAAATCAGGTTTTATCAGACAAACAGTTAATACTGAAATGCTTTTAAAGATGCTTTTAATAATGTACCACTACTTTTTTTTTTTTGGACTGGTTTTAATATGCACATGGAGAATCAACAGAATTTAAAAGAAACCAGTTTGGGATTTGAAGGGAGTGAATAAGACTGATCTCCTATTTAGGGGTTGTTTTTATGTGGAGGAGGAAATTGTTGTTTCAGGTTTGTTTTGGGGTTTGTTGTTGTTTTTTTTTTAAATCATGTCTTTGTGGATTGAACACAACCGGAACAACATAGTCATGTAGCTTTATAAGTAACTGACAAGCAACTTGGTAGCATTTGCACATCTGCAGTTCTTATATAATGAAAATACATTCAGCGGGTGCTTGAGGCCTGTAAGAAATACAATTTTGCTCAATGGCAATTGTCATTCATATTTTTCTGGAAATAACTTCAAACCTGAGTGGAGTTAAGGCTGGGTTTGTTATCACAGAAAAGGCAAACCATTTTTTTACAATTGCAAACTTTACTCCCCACTCCTTCTGAAATTGCTTGCTTCTTTTAAGCAAATCTTCTTGCAAAAGGGAATACATTTAGGTCACAGACGTATTATTCCATTCTCACTTCACCTTACCTAGGTTTCAATATAATTTATCCAGTGCTTACACGGACAAATTTTCAAGGCTGTTTGTGAAGTGTGGTGTAAAAATACCCAAGCTAGCTGAGCTATCAGCTGCATTTCTGCTGTAGAACTGCGGCGATCTGTGAGATTTTTTTGTTCTTTGTGGTACTGAACCCTGAAATTACTTTACAAGAGGGATCAGCCACATTGTCTTGACTTAGCAATTGGGATGAGTGAGGTGGTAGGACCAGCAGGCTTTTCCTTAGAACAGTCTATTGGATGTAGAAGTGGGAACTGCTGTGTCCTCATTCAGGTTCTCTGTCAGATGAGGACAGTGGACTGGGCACTTGCAAATCAGATATCTTCGGGTTTTTCTTGTACTTCAATTGCTTTGAACATTCTTTGGAGAAACCTGCCTCTCCCTGCTGGTGATATAGAAGTACTTGCCTAAATATAGATGATCTAAATACTGCCTACCATGTCTTCTCCCTGTGCAATATTCCTGTTGAAAGCAACCAACCCAACTAACGACAGTAGTGTTGCTATTAATTTTGAGGGTGTTGGAGTGCATATGCATGTGTTTGTGCATATTTGAAGGAAAAAGTAGTAGTTGACTCCTGGTTTTATTATTTCCAGATATATCATAGAATGATAGAATGGTTTGGGTTGAATGGGACCTTTAAAGATCATCTAATACAACCCTCCTTGGCCTGGCACAGGCATAGCCATCTATCACCAGACCAAGTTGCTCAAATGCTTGAACACTGCCGGGGATGTAAGGTCACAGCTTCTCTGGGCAGCCTGTTGCAGTGTCTCCATCATGCACTGTATTGCTCCATAATTAATTGCCATTAAGCCCTTAGAAAAACAGTTATGGAGATGGAGATGTATATATGGTTATACATATACGCACATATTCTTTGAGAAGGTACAAAGATATGAATCTTAATTTTTTTTTTTTTAGAAAAATTTAATGCTTGGTATTCTTAAAAGCATGTAAAAATTACTGGTCACTAGACTGAGCTGTTTTTTGACCCAAGTCTTATATTCACAGATAGGAATGTGCATTTTCATAATTATATTAGATGATTTATTTGAATTCTAAGATTAGTTAACCAAATCAGTAATATATTGTTACACAAAAGTTATGCATTTGGATTTGAATTTGGTTGATTTCACATCTTGTTCTTGTTGGGTGCTGCGAAAGCTGTGAATGAAAATCTTTTGGTTCATGAGACTATGAAGTGCCTTTCATTTTCAATAATTATATCTTTCCCAGAGGAAATACTCTTGTTCCGTCTTTCACTTGTAAACAACGTTTATGTACTGGGCAGTTGTTTGAAGGAGGCTTAAGCTGACACTTCATATTGGGGTGGGGTGAAATTTCTCAGGCTTGTATTTGGTCAAACTTTCAGTTCTGCTGTTGATGGTATGAAAATTGATAGAACAAATAATTTTAAAAAATAGCAACGTGAAGACAATCTCCCTAGTTGCCAGGCAAGCATTTGAGATATTCAGAGCCAGGTTTGAGATTCTGTCTCAGTGAATCCTGTACTATTTGTAAACTACAAATGCTCCTTCAGTAAAGAACCTTCCTGTAATTAGTGACAACTTTGACAGTTTATCAGTGGTGTCAGGACAATAGTGCTGCTATTAATTTTGAGGGTGTTGGAGTGCATATGCATGTGTTTGTGCATATTTGAAGGAAAAAGTAGTTACTAAAAAGGAAGTAGCTCCTTCAGTTTGTTCAATAGTGAGAAAGATTTCATTTGACTGCAAAAAGGTATTTTTAACACTGAGGTATTGTATTAGCACCTGGGAACTGCTGACTGTTCTAAATGTAAAATCATGGCTTTCAGGAGAGGTGAAATAAAACTAGGGCATATGAGCAGTGTTTTAGCATGTTAGAAATTAACTGCTCATGGCAACTGCCAATATTTAAGAATAAAAAGGAAACTAATTTATGTCTGGATTACAATCCTCAATCACTATTTCTTATATGTTTTACATTTGGTCTTCAATAAATAATAAGCTTTCGTATGGAGTAATAAAAAAGGAAGAAAAAAGCTACGCATCATTTATTACATGCAATTTCCACACACTTTGCTGATGAAGAAAATTTGTTATATATTTGCCGTTCATTAAACATGAGTTCTTGCATTCATATTAGGGAATTTGAGCTCCGAGTTATTGTCTTGACTATTCAGCCTGGAGAGATCTTAAATATTTTCATATTTGCATGGGAGAAAGTGTAAAATAATCAGTTCATTTAGCATTGTATGTTAAGTTGGTTTTTTGTACTTTTTTTTTAAAGTTATGAACCATCTAAGACTTTTTTTAGAAAACTGCTGAAGAAGTCTAATGTTCGTTCTTACACTCATTCATTTTCAATGAATGCACAACTAACACTTTGAAATCCAATGTAGCTTTGTACTAGAAACCTTTCTAAGTGGTTTTGAAGAATGACAAGACAACCAGCAAGCTAACATGTTTTCAAGTGGTACTCAACATTTCTAGCTGGTTGAGCTTCTTTCAGTGTCAGCTAAAGACTGCCAGACTATTCACAGTAACAGTTGATTCATAGAAGGTCTGGTGTTTCCTAAACTGGATTTATTTGTTATCTTGTATATTTTCAGGACAGCTATCCAAGGCATACAGTTCCCAGTGCATTAACACAGTGGGTGCACCAGAATTGTCCCAAGCAGCAGCGGGCTGGGAAGGGAGTTCCTGTTCTGGAGCAGATGATGTGACCTGCTGCCACAAGTCCCTTCAAGCAGCAGATGCCTCTTCCCAAGTACTTAGCAGGCACATTATGGGCATGCAGACTGTGCACAGCTTTTATATAGGGAGCGGGTCCCCAGAGCGGACTGAGCACTGTGGTTCAGTCCCCAGCGTGCTGCTGGGACATAAACGCATTGGCCTGACAGCGCATGTGACTTGTGTGCTATAAATTGGATGCTAGGTTTAGAGGGCTTAGAGGGAGTGATCATGTTACATGAATATTTCCCTGGAGGAGGCTTTTATATTTCTCAGATCCCACTCAAACAACTGCATCATTCTAACACCAACCATGTTTTATACTAAAAGGGAAAAACATAATGTTGGAGACCTCTTGATGTGTTAAGGAGGAGTTAGTAGATGGATATGTGTTACCTCAGAGAACATAGAGCTCATGGAGAAGATGATTCAACCAACAAGTTTCTGCTTTTCTCTAGGACTTGTGTTTTGTTTTTTTTTTCCCTTGGGTTAATTTTCTAGTGGATTAGAGAGCTATGTATTTTATATGAAGATTTTTCACATTCCGGATCAAAAGCAGAGAAAACTGGGGGAGCAACAGGCTGGATGCAGGGAAAGAAAAATAGGGCACCATTATTTTGATAATCTTTCTTTAGCCATGAGGCAGATGAATGGAAAAGATGACCAGAGGGATGTTCCTTTGTAAGAACCTTTGAAAAGTAGGCTCCTAGATGGAAACCTATTCGGGAGGTTTATAAATACCTCTCAAGGAAAGCCAGCAGGAAGACTGTTGACTATGTAGCCTTGCATTGTGACTTGCAGGGTAATGAACTTGAGCTCTTTCAGACTATATAGGTCGGGTGATGGCTGATTTCCTAAAGCTGTTAATGCCTACTGTGTTGCTGAAGCCAGTTTGGCTTATGTTATTACATTATGGTAGTGTGTTTGCTGTGCTAAGTCATGTCAACATACCTATAAGTCTCCTAGTTCTGAACTGAGACAGGAGATGTCCTCGTTTATGCTTGGGATTTTTTTTTTTTTTAATGAAAAAAAAGGTATAACATTCTTGACATGCAGTAAGTTTACTCCACAGAACCATTGTGTGATAATTTTGCTCATTATATTATAATGAGCGCTTGTTCTATTCATTGTGGAGCTTAATATATTTTAATGACTGTTGTGACTTCCCTGCAGAGCAAAACTCAAGAACATCCCATGCATGTGGTTCATTTCAATGGATGTGTTACAAGTTTGGGGATTTGTGTGCACATTCTTATTTGCAACATATAGCTGTAATTTTGCTTTTAAAAGCAGGGTATTACTTTTCTTAACTTTACAGAAATCCCAAAGCATGGATGCTTGTGTACTTAACATTCATATTTCACACCAGGTGAAAGATGAGTGGTTCCATTAAAAAACTCTTGTATTAAAGGACAGCTTGTAAAGTTTTTGTTCAGGACTGCGATGTATTCATTACAATTAAAGCTCATGAATTAATGTGATTTGGTACTCAACCCCCTCCAAATCTACACTTTTTAGATTCAGGTTTATGTTTCTTGAAAAACGTTAGTCAATATTTCAGTAAGTTTATGGCATCTGCAAACTAAATAAGGGAACTTTAAAATAGAATTGTTTTTTTGTCTTCTGAAGATTGTTGACATTCTGGCATCACTGTATTCAGGAAAATGAGAACTGGAAAATGAATGTCATACAAATTGATTTGTAGACAAGGTCTTCTGCCTGTCAGTCTGTCTAGTCAATCTTTGTAGATTGCTGGTGTTCTTCTGTGACACCAAAGCTTTCTATAATGACATTTCTGTAATGTCCACAAACAGTATTAGCCCTAAAGGGAAACACTTTGCTCTTCTCCATGCTCTCCTGATGTTGCCACAAAAGCCAGTTTCAAAATGAGGCAACTGTTTGAAAAATAGTTTTATCAACATTGAGACTTAAAAATATGAACTGATTTTCTGAATTGGCAAAGTTGTTTATCTTTTGCAAACCCTGAAGGCCACTTTCATTTTCTTATTCTAAAAACTGCAGTACTAGTAAATTCAAACTGATAGATAACTCTTTAATCAAACCATTCTTTTCTTTTCTGTACTCCTTCTCTGCTGTGTCACTTTTGTTTGAACAACTTTCACTATCCACAGATATTTGCGAGCAGGAATTTACTGAATTTGTGAGTACTCAGCAATTATTTATTGGCTGATAGAAACAGTAGATAGGTAAGGCTAACTCACTGCCGGGCAGAATGTCGTAATGCCTGATAACTCAGATGTGAGGTCCTGCTGAGTCCCTGAACACCAGACAGTTACCACTCAGGTAGGAAAGTGTGAACCTCCGTTGCATCTGAGGATGGGGCAATTGTTATTCCTGCTGAGTTTTTGTCTTCCCAACTCCCCACATTTTCCCTCATGTCTTTATACTTTTTTATGACTTTTTCATTACTGCCCACTCTGTACTCTCACTTCTGTCTTTATTTTAGCTGTAGCTACCTTAAAGGTCCAAGTTCTTTGCCCCATTTTGGTAGACTCCCGGCAGTAGAGAACATAATCTTTGGAACAAAGATGGACTTTGAATAATTGCAGAAACAAGGAACTTCAAATGCATAGTTTAAATCAAATTTGGCCTCATTCCTGCTATAACTGTGAACATACATTGTCTGCAGGAAATAATAGGTTATGGAATGCATATAATGACTGGCCTTTTAAGATCCTGTCTCCCATGTATCTCATGCCAATAAAAGGAAGTGGTGTGTACCTGATGTGCAATTCTGCTGACCAATTTTAGCAATTGATTAAAAAGGGCAGAAAGTAAAGGATAAAAGAGATGAAATGAAGAATTCAATAAGGAAGTAAAAGTATGTCATTTAAGAAAGCGATTGAAACCTTTTTTTGGCATGTGATACAAGAAAAGAAGGGCATGACTAAACCTGTTTTTTGCTCCTCTTGAAGTATTGTTCCAGATTATTGTAGGAAAGGTGTCAATTAGAGTCAGCTCCTTTATGCCTTCTTATCTTTTTCTTTTCACAAGAAGATGTAGTTAGCTTTACAGGTTGCCACATAAAGAAGTTGATTTTTTCCCCCTCAAGAAGCTATTTATGCAGTAGATATCTTACTCCTAAAGAGGATTACAGGCTTAGACCAAATAATCAGCGTTTGTAAATACTTTTTATGATATTATAAGAAATATACTAGATATTGAAAATTATACCTATCTTGTGCTTAATTTTGGCTCACCAGGGCTAAATATATTTGCATACTGAGTTGGATCTCAACCTTGAGATATACTGAGATCCTCACCCAAAGGCCTCAGCTTTTTATTGACACTTCTGCTTAACAGCAAAGAAAGAACTTCTGCAATGGAGATGGATTGTGTTGGTATTAACCTTCCCATCATAGAGACCAAAGGGCTTCTGCACAGCTGCCACCATTATTGTAGCCTGAATAAAGTGCACCAAGAATTTGTCTTCAGGAAGCCAGTCTTTGCAACAAGGCCGACATGAGGATTTATTAAAAAAGCCTTCTTCAGATGGCTTCTTCTCATTTTTGGATGTAGGATACCAGTCCTGTCCTATCTGCAACAGCTACAACAGTACTGCTGGAATAATCTTCACAGATTTGGGAGAATGTTCCTCTATCCAGTTGCTAGTGTCTGCTTTTTTTATGATAAGGAGGTTTCTTCTTGCTAAAAGGACTAAATGAATTCTGCGTGTCAAATCTTTACATAAATTGAGGGAAAGAGCCCTAGTAACCAGACTAACATTTCAACATTTGAAATACACTAAGTGGAAAAATATGAATCTTTCTTATAGCATAGCCCAGTTGAAAGTTATCAGTTTGGTGTGGGTGGTTTTTTTTTGGTGGTTTGGGGATTTTTTCCTTCACTTGTTTGTTTTGCTTTCTTTCTTTACAGTTTACCTTAAAATGATGGATCTTTTTATATGTTATCTGTTTCCATGCAGGTATTTTCTTTGTCTTTGACTCTGTTCTTTGTTGCATAAACACGTCCTTTCATTTTTATTTGGTTACTCTGCAAGTTGTAAATAACTATAACAAATACACCATTCTTGTGTGTGACATCTCAAAAATATTGTTATTGAGTAGATTCCCAAAGGCCCTGTGAGACTGGTATCTTAACATTTATTCAGTCTGATCCTCTACAGTTTGCACTTTTTCAGTTCAAAAGACCACATAATTCTGTACTGCCTTAAGGCATGAGAGATTGGTTTTTCTCACAAGCAAAATGAATAGGTATTTTCAGCTCCCTCCATTTTGTTTAAAGTTTGTCTTTGAAAGCTTAGGATGATGAATTTGAGATTTCCTTTCAGGCACATGCTTGTTTCTTTCCATCACTTATATTTTAAGGTTATACTTTTCACTCCTCATTGTTCAAGTGCAGAAGAGGTTTATTGAACTATCTTTGTCAGATAGTACAGACAGACTGCAGTACTACTTTTCCTTTTGAAGACCTTTTTATACCTAAAGTGGCTTGTGGTATTTTTGATGTTGCCTAATTGGAATCTCAGAAGTGAAAAAATAAGTAACTGAATGAAGAGATGAGCGGCAGGCCTAAGGTTGTACATAATCTTATTTTGCTTTCAATCATTCTTTTATTTTTATGCCTTACAGTCAGGTAGCCCTCTAATACTATTGCTTTAGTTATCTCTATCACCCATTTGAGTCTCTCAATTATCTGTCCCCCACAGTTTGAACAGAAGCTCCTGAATTTGCATTTGTCTTCATGGTCCCTCTGAACCCGTCTCAAAACTTTTCACTGGCCTTCTTTTTAATGACTTGTCTGTCTTGAACGGTTATTTTTCATCCTGTCTCATCTACTTGTCTCACTTAGTTTAGGATTAAGTTTCTTAGGACAGGAGTATCTGTCTTAAAACTCTGTATAAATACACTTCACACACAGCTCAGCAGAAGTCCTGCACCTAGTTTGGCATCACCCAGCACAATGCTGCAACTCAGCTGCCAATAGTCGCGTGGAAACAGACACGGGAATCTGGTGGGCCATGAATTACATAAATGAAAAAGATGAAAAATGCCATGTGCCGTTACGGCAAGGAAGGCTTCCTGATGGCTAGGCAGAGCAGTAGGGTTGAGGCAGGGGATTCTACTCTTCCATTGCCACGGAACAGATGTGCCCATTTTGTGGTGCTCCAAAACAAGGAGGAGATCAAGAAAATACAGTGGTGAGTGGGAGGCCCTTGAGGTTCTGAAGGATGTATTGCCAGGAGATGGGAGAGAGGGCACAGCAGGGAGCTGGTCACAGCAGTAGAACAGTCAGAGCCAGGCTCCCCTGGGAGGTGCACAGCAACAGGGCAGGGGACAGTGGCCACAGGTGGCAATGAAGGAGACTCCCGTTGGATTTGAAGAGGCAGCTTTTCACAGGGAGCAAGGTTAAGCACTGGTACAAGTTGCTTAGAGAGCGACCTCCAGCCCTAGGGGTTTTTAAAACTCGACTGGACATGGCCCAAAAGCAACCCAACAAAAGTTAGAAGGTAGCTATGCCCTGGGGAGGAGTCTGGACTTTTCAGATCTCCAGAAGTTCTTTCAGCCTACGTTTTTGCTCTTATTGCCTAGTCTGCAGTCCTATTTGCAGTAAGTGTTTACTTTATCATTTGCTATTTTTTAGAAATAGCAATGTGTGGAATTCTGTGGAGCTATGTGGTGATTTCACAGGGATAAATTCAGTTCTAAGTCTTCAGCACTATATTTTGCTGACTTGGGAATGTATTGCATCTATTAAGTGCTCATTTCTAGTCACTTTGAATGTGAACGTCCACTTCAAACTTCAGTAATTGGAGAAACCAGGTTAGAGAGAGAGACCCATTTTTAAAGGATACTTTTTTTACATGCACTGATTACTAAATCAAGTACCCTTCCTCCAAAGATATACAGTTTTGAAGAGAGGTAAGAGCATTTGTGGAGAGGTAAGAGCGTAAGTGAATGGAAAAATTCGAGACTTGGAGCACAAGAAGGATAAGTAGCTTGTTTGTCGTAATGGCAAGAGCAGAACTGATTTATAGAGTTTGACATCTTTAAGGCCAAAAGAAAAGATGAACATGTGAAGGTGAAACAAAATGTTTTTGTCATCTTGGGGTAAGGTACAAAAAAAAAGAGTGATTACTAGGAGAACCAAAGACTTGTTTGGCACTGGAGTACTATCTGAAGGAAAGAAGGTTAAGCTCATGAAACAAAATTGTTCAGATGGACAACAGAGCATTCTAGAAAATAATGATGACAGAAACATTCTTCGTGTGCTTAAAATATTATCTTAATTTCTAAGATAACCCTCTTGTTTAGTAGAGCAGAATTAAAGTCCTTCTTCTGATTTCTCTGAGTTTAGAATTAGTTTTTCCCCTCCAGCACCATGCCAGTACAATTAAGAGCGTTAATTTACAGCATGGCCTGGCAGAAAACACTAATCTGTAGTGCTTTTCTCAGTGGGTTGGGGCCTAGCTGGCATTAAGCATAAGGAAGCATCAACTGCCCTAAAGGACCAACTCTACTGCTTCATTTCTGAATATGTTTAATAATTTCCTAATTTTCACTGCAGCTTTTAATAATCCTAAGTAAATGCTACATGTGCAGTGCATTGTGCAACCTTTGGAGGAATCTCAAACAACCTTATTATTATCTCTCCCCGGCATATGCTAAATAGTGTGGAGAAAATAGGTCTCTTGCAGATGAACACAGAAAACAATGCTGACATTGCATTAAGAAATGCATCTTTGTAATTATTTGTGAGCTTTTACAAAGAGAATAACACCATGTTGTATGTTTGTCTGCTTTAAGTTCTTCAAGAATGTGTTTTTAAAACAAAAGCATTTTCAAATTATTCTTCTAAGTTGATTTTATCCTTTAGTTTTAATGAATTAGATGTTTTTATCTGGAATGTGTGACCTATTCATGGGCAAGGTGTAGCTCAGTATTGGCTTAGTGAGAGTCCTTTCCATTATGATTTGCATGTACTACTATATTTCATCTTCTCTCAAATACTATTGAATATATTAGCTGGCACCTGACAGAATCATAATTGAGTTCAACTGCCAGCTCTGGCCAGCTACTTCAAAATAATCAAATGTCTCTATTTCTTGGAAGCAGTACCTATACTATATAATTTTTGCTGTTGTAGTGCCTCTTAGAAACACCTAACTTCTTTTCTACTTCTTTGAATGAAGAAGGTAATTTAGACTTTTGTTTTCTTCCCAGCATAGAAATCAGAGTGTGTTCTGGACAGAAACTATAAAAATAATTACTTTTATACTCTTACCTTTTCTTTCTTTTCCATGGAAGTAGTGTGTCGTCTTTTTGAATTTATTACAGATTGCTGACCATGGAGAAAGAAAACAAGGCATATTTCTGGTGTTAATTAATGACTGCCTGTCTTTTATGTAATCTGAAGGGTTAAAGATGCTGAGTTAACACCACAGTAACATTGCTTTGCAAGTGCCTTTGATATTCCCATCTGAAATTTATGATCTCTTGTATAGAACCAGGACTACAAACAACTCCTAATCCAATTTCTGAAAAGGGATTACATTAAATGAACATTTCCAATGCTATCTCAGCAAGAGCTCCTTTTCCATTTCTAGGTATTGTGAAGTGAGCAGAGAATAATTTTATTTGAAGTAAGCAGAGAGGAGAAGCACGTACTTTTGGCTAGACCATGGGTCTGGAGCCCAAGAAGGTGAATTTGCTGTTTCCTTACTTGCAAGAGAGTAGTTTCTAGCTTACGTAGCAGGCAACATTTACTTGTGTTTAACGATCGGTCTTGGTTAGATAAACATCCAAAGGGAACGAACCACTGCCGAACTTTTGCCACTGGGTCTGTGGGACTTTGCAACAAAGGGGCTTGTAGAGACAGTGTTTACAGGTACCCAGCACGTAAGCTCTGGAGCCACCTGTGGTGGCCATAAGATGACCGAGGAAGGGGAAGAATTGCATAGTGAATTTTATAAGCTGCTGGGTTCAGTAAACGCTTCACCTCAGCTACTTCCTGTAGCATTGTGTGTGAATGTAGCCAGTCCTGGAATAAATCTTATCTTACAAGGATACAGTTTTATTACATCCTGCCACATGCCTTGTGAGAATTCTCATGGTTTCATATTTTTATTGGTTTTGATTATTCCGTAAATGCAAGATAGTATAGAAAACTGGGGAGTTTTGCTCTCTTTTTTCAGTTCCATAAGACAAAGGCTTTTTCCTTAAAGCCACAGCCAATCTCTGAAAGAGTTTAGTGCTCTGTCTGTGGTAATCTGCCACTTCTTCCTCTCATCTGTCCTCCAAAACTTTGAGGCTGTGGTCTGAAATGCTGATTCAGTTGCTGCTGAGCTTGGTGGAAAGATTACAGCTCCGAGCCTACCTCAGCTGCTCATCACTGCATCCTGCCAGAAATTATTATAGCCACCTGTCTGACAGTAGAATTGCATTTGTAGCCTCTCCTTACCTTGTCTCTGTCAAATAACCTGCACTTAAAAGCAAAGTTTAATGTGACACTAAACATTTTGGCTGGCACCAGGACTGGTTGTGCATGAAGTTAAGCTAGCGGTCCCAAGGGGCAGCAACACCAGGAGAAGGATGCTAATGAGCAGCTGGGGCTTGTTGGGGGTGGTAACTTTTTGCTTTTTGACTTAACTCACTGTCAGCCAAAAAGAAAGCCAGTAACAACTGTGTAGTTCTAGAAGTGTGAAAAGATGGGTGGAAAACTAGCAAAATATGTCATCGTTTTGATGATAATATTTCTTTCTAGATTTCCTTTTTTGCTTTTTGTCTTGCTCTGGTTGGACCCAAATGAAAGTGTTCTTCCTTGTAACGTTACATTTTTGTCTTGTGAGTAAGTGGGTAGTGATGCCTCAATATGAGAGTAGTTTTTATTTTAAATAAATTTAGAGAACTGAGGGATGAACCCTGCTTAATGAACAGGTCTCCCAAAAATTAACTCTGAAGATAATGAGCCAGAAATCTTGATGATTAGTGCCTGATGCAACATCAGTGAAGTCAAGACAGCTGCATAGAATGTAACTTGGAAATAGCTTGTGAACATGCACAGAAATATCTCTTCGGAATTTTTTTTTTAATTCTTTCCAGCAGTTCCTAGTATTACCTGAAACTCTGCATCATTGCTTTCAAAAGTCATTGTTGTGTCTGCAGGTCACAGTGCATTTGATATAATTTTCATTGAGTCTAAGGATTTTTTTTTTTTTCTCCTCCAAAAATGTCTAGTCAAATATTACCCTGGAAGTTTTAAGACATTGATCATGGTTGCTTCCAATGCTGTTGTAGCAGCAGTAGGGTTAAATGTTCTTTGGCATGTCTTTCAGAAATGCAGACTTACTTGGGAAGATAAAAGGGGTATAAACCTAGGTGGGCATTTATTTGTATGTGTCTGTGTGATTACCTGTGCTTATATGAAGGCTGACTTTCTGATAAACTGTCAAAAAAATTACTTGGGAAGACACAGGTGCTGTACTGTCTTTATCTCACCATATTATTATTTTTAATAATTATAGGAATCATTTTAAATTATATTCACTATGTTTGTATTCATAGTTCCCAAGTTCTAATGGGTCCAGAGCTGACCCATTAAATAATGAAAAAACTTTTGTAGCTAGATGTACCAGTCTAGTTGTTAAATGGGGAAAAAAAAAAATAAAAAGGTTATGGCCTAAAAAAGTGCACTTTTGAGAGACTATTACACTTTCATTTCATTTTGACAGTAGATACAGGTAACTGGTTGGAGCTGATAAAATCCTAGGAGATTTCTTTCCTGGCTCAGATCAGTTTTATGCCTTAGTTAGCTACAGCATTGTTTATCTTTGCTCTCAGTTTACAGTTTTTCAGAACACAGACGTTTTACAGTCACTGTAATCACAGAAAGTTTACTGTACAGATCAAGTTTAATCTCCTTACAGAGATCTAAGAGATTTCCTTTATAAAAGTGGTTACTGATCATGCTTGTCTAATGTTACAGCCTTACTGAAAATCGTAAAGAGAGAAAGATCTAGGCATTGATCTCTGCATTCATGGATTCTTAACTTTATGTAGTGTGTCTAATTCTGTTCCAGTGGTGGAATAACTCAGTCTGTAATGCTGGACATCCAGATAAACCTGCAGAGAATCAGAAGTGGGTAACCTGCTGGTGAGTAGGTGACAAAGGCTAAAAGAGCATCTAAGACTCAGTGTTGCAGCTTCTTTCCTTACAATATATGTGACAGAGTTGACATGAAATGGAAAGGTTCAGTTGTTAGATCTATAAAAATACTCACAAAGCATGACCAAGATAAAAGGCACACAGAGTGGAAGGTCATATTTTCTTCTCAAATGGATGGTTCCTTGACTATAGGTGGTTTAGCAACTAAAACTTGTGGAAAAAAAATATTTTTTTTAAATCTTTCTCTTTTTTTCTCCCAGGGAGATCTTTTTGTTATTATATCTTTAGAAGGAAGACTTTTTTCTTTTCCTTTTCTGTTATCACAAATCCTGAAGTGGCTGATTATTATTGTAGGATAACCTTGTCTAAAAAAGTAACATCTGAAGAGGTGAAACAATGCTTAAAGGAATGCCAAAGAATGAAAAATGTCAAGATGTCAAGCATGTCTTCTGGATAGGTTAGAAGCTATGTTCAAGAGTACATATTGAAAGGGGAAGAAATTAGGTTCATTGGACCTAACTCCAAAATGCAGTTTGGCTGTGAAAACTAGCAGTGCTCCACAGCGGCAGAGTTTTGTCTGAGAAATACAACCAGCTGTATAACAAGAGCCTAAAGCAAGTTTGCTGTAGTTCAGATTTAGCCTTGCCATAAACAGGTTAAGCAATTTTTTTTTGTTTTACAAGTGCGTTGTTTATAATTAGTTTTATTGTTACTGGTTTGTTGGTTTTGTTCTGTTTGGGTTTTATTTGAAAAAGTAAAACCAAAAAAAGAAACTGGATTTGTTCAGTATGTTGCCCTGGCTCAGGATTGCCGATTGCCACAAGTAGGGATCTCTAGCACAATCTCTAGAGCTTTCAAAGGTAAGAGAATTCACGTAGACTGCTTTCAGAGCTTGTATGAAAATGTTAGGGGAAAAAAGTCTTCCAGTGACCATTAACAGGCTACTTATGTATGTGCAAAATATGCCACAAGTTGTGCGAGTATTTAGGACGTAGGAAGAGGTTTTTACATTTCTGTAGAAGCTTTGAATGTTTTAACAAATATCCACTTCCGCAGTCTTAATTTTTTGGTCAAAGCAGACAAGAAGGAATGTGACTCATTATACTAGGACATAGGCTGTCTTGGGTACTAGGACATAGGTTGTCTTGGGAACACTTCACCAGTCCTGTGAAGTAGGATATTTTGAAGAAAAACAAATGTCTTGATTAAGGTTAGCACTGAAGGAAATTCAAACTCCCCAAATTCTTGAAACCTAATGCTGTGTAAGGAGCAAAAAAGAGAAGTATGTCTCAAAATCTGAAAGTAACTAATAATCTAGAAAATTTTTATTGTTTAGGTCATTAATCTAGTATGTATTATACTGTATCAGCAAGACCAAAGTAAATACGCTGTTTCGGTATGACATTGTAGTATTGTAGTTACAGTCTTAGAGTAGGCCTTAAGACCTGCTCTGCAAAACATTTCCAGGGGAAATACCAATGTATGATTTACTTTCTTGTAACTCCATGAAACACTTCTTTTGTTTAACAAAAGTAAAACCACAAAAAAAAAACCCCAAAACACCTCTTGATAGTTTCAAAAAAATAAAAAGGAATTAATATTTTATACTAGTGATAAATGATCTGATCTATTTCACTATTACAAGGATAATTCTTCATTTAAATATCTCCTCCTTTATTGTGCTGGCTACTCAGACTATTGCATTGTTACGAATGTCTTGGAAAGAATCTAGATCTGAGAGATTTAGCTCAACTGATTATTTTTTTTCATAAGTCTTCAAACTATATTTTTGAGTAATTAGCACCCACCACCATTTTAAAGATTTACAAAATTTTTCATTAGAATAGTAAACAAGACTAATTTAATACTAAATGTGTTAGATACTTCTAAATGAGGGATTTCACCTTTTATTATAGAATGCAGCATTTTGATTGGCAAGTCAGAGGTGCATTTTATGTCATAGTTATATTGTCAATAGATCTTAATTTATGGGTTAGAGAATGCTTATGAATTATGTTGTCTTTGGATATTCTTACAGATTTTTTATTTCTTGTAGTTTTTTTTCCATTTTATGAAAGGAAGTTTAAAACTGATGGATATCTCTTTGTATATATTTTTGTTGTCATATGAGCCTGAGATACAGTAGGCAAGCACCTGGCTCAGCACTCTCAGCTGTTGGTGTCACGTAGCTGTGATGCAATTCAGTAGCATATGTCAACACTTCCGTAATCTTATGCAGTGTTTGTGCATTGTATAGATTTACTCTGTCATGTAAATGAACAGAATATGGAAAGAAAAGCAGTCAGCATTTTTGTAATGAAGTTATTCAGATGTTTGATGCATACTACCGTGATTTGCCATGGTTTGTGATGTTTTCTACCTCTCTGCTTGAATGTAGGTCATAAATACTGTTCTTTTGAATTACATGCTGTACAGCCAAAGATAGACATTTCAAAGTGCACCTTGCTTTCATTTCCCGAGTGAAAAACATATTATATCATGAGGTTGTTTACTAGTTGACATTTTGAAAGGATCTCCATCTAAATTCAGTCTGTTGCCTTTTAACTACTTATGTGATTTGCTACTACATTCTTACCTACTTTGTAAAACTCATACCAGATTCACAATTGACTGTGTCTTCTCAGAAAAGCAATGATGTATTCATATATCTGAAACCTGTGCTTTTTTTAAACTTGCAAATAGTGTGGTTTTGGGTTCAGATTTCATGTGTGCCTGAACTGCAAGATGAAAAAGTATATTTTAATGTACAAACTAAGATTAGAACTTTGTGTTTTGAGGCCAGTTTGTGCAAAATGCTGCAGTCACGTATCCAGTGTCATCTCTGTTAACCACTCTATCTTTGTTTACATGTTTTGGCTCCTGAAGATCATTTTATTATGCCTTAAAACTTCTCTTTTTTTTAGCAATTTGCATTTTCCTTATTGCCCATTTATCTTACGTATTGTCAGCAAGGTCTTTTACTTACTACTGATTAGGATGGCAGACATGTAAAGTGCATAGATTTTCTCAGCCCTGTTGATTGCTGCTGGTGAAGAACAATCTAGTCTGCGTATATGTGATATATTTTCCATATATATAAGGCATATCTTTTTTTGGTAAATACCATACGGAAGGATGTTGACACTTCCTGTCATCCTTTATCTGTTTTTGTCACAAAATGGTGTCTGTGATGCAGTGTTTCTGTACACATAAAAGGACAGAAAATAAGCACATAACTTGCACTACTCTGATAATTCAGCAAGTTGCCTTTTGTACAAGTGTGAGTATAAGTGGTAACCCAAGTAAGTTGTCTGTTTCACTTGGTTAATTCTTTTTCCCCAACAAAGAGGAAAACCTCATGTTTGAAGTGGCTTTATAATAAAACTGCGGAAACATAAAGCTTTAATTAGAGATTCACATGCTTGAAAATGTAGTTATGGCAATTATGAGGATTTTTTTCAGCCCTCCTGTCTAGTAAAATTGTAAAGGAAAAACAACGAGTATGTTCATGATCAGAAATGTCTGAGATGGTTAGATTTATCCAGTTCAGCAGTAAAAAATTTGCATATAATCTTTACTCAACATTTGAACCTCTTGTCTTTTTTGATTGGTACCATAAAAAGAGTGTTAAATGATGTCAGCAACTTCATGGAATTTCATATATGGAAATGTCAATTTACAGAGACACATTTATGCTAAAAAAAGTTTGTTTAGTCACAAAAGATCTCAGACATATGTAGCCACAATTCTCACCATCTTCACTGTTCACCCACTTAATTTTAGATGATGTTGTCTTTTGTTGTATGACTTACTGCCCAAACTATAGATCAGGCTTTACAGTCCCCTGATAAGAATGAAACCTAGGTCTCCCTCTAGAGAAGCAGGAGAACACCTGCAAGTGTGAGCCTGAAATTTAGGGGATTATATGGGGAAAATTTTATGTCAAACTCTCGAATGTACAGAGTGCTTGAGGCTGTAGGCTTTATTTTACCTCAGGAATGTTTTTTGTCTGAAGAGTTGGGTTTACCAGAATGGTTATTCCTTTTCTGTTAGGCTGGGATAGTGTACATCACCCATAATGCACATGCCCCATAATGTCTAACGGGCTAATTATACTAAAGGCAGAAGCCAATTAATTGCCTGGAGCTCATAGTAAGGGGTTGTTGTTCACAAGTGGTTTATCTGTGGTACAGTTAAGTATTGTGAAGAAGTGCACTTCTAAAACCTTGTCTGTGAGGCTTGAAAGACTTCTGACATGTGCTGACAAAGCTTAGAGGAATCTCATCTGAATTCTGATATTACTGAAGAAATGTTAGGACTATTCTCTTTTACTATACTGCATATTTGTAATAATTGGATCATCATTGCTTAGAGATCTGTAGAGATGTTCTTAAAAAATTAGAAAACTCAAACAATGTAAAAACTTTCATTCATACACCCTTGCATCTTACTTTCATAGGCAGATGGTAAACTGACCAAGAAATGAATTTATTTATTTTTTAATCGTTCACCTTATGGCCATTAATATTGTCTTTTATACATTGTTTGCACTATGATACCACCTACAGGCCCTTGTTATTGTAATGCATGGAGATGGGTAATGCACTGATAGAACTAAAATTAAAACCTCTTTGTTGGAATTGCTGTGTCTCATACTTCTTTAGAGGACTGCTATTTAAATATAATTCTTAGTGCAGTGTTGTGTGCATGGTTGCCTGGAAATACCTTTACATGTATTTAGTAGAAGACCTTTTAAAAATTAGGGAGTCACAGAATCATGTGGGTTGGAAAGACCTCTTGAGATCATCTAGTCTGCTCCCTCAGCTCAAGCATGGTCAGGTACAGCAGCTTGCCCAGGAACACGTTCAGTTTGGTGTTGAATATTTCCACAGAAGAAGAGTTTATGACTTCACTGGACAGCCTGCCATAGTGCGGTAAAGACGTGCTTTATGGTGTCCATTTGGAATTTCCTGTGTTTCAGTTTGTGCCTGTTTCCTCTTGCCCTGTTACTTGGCAGCACTGAGAATAGTCTGTTTCCCTCTTATTGATTCTCTTTCTTTGGGTATTTATACACATTGATAAGATCCCCTCTGAGCATTTTCTTCTCCAGGCTGAAAAGTTCCAGTTCTCTCAGCTTTTCCTTGTAGGAGAGATGCTCCAGTCCCTTCATTGTCTTCCTGGTCATTTGTTGAACTCTCTCCAATATGTCCATGTCTCTCTTGTACTGGGGAGCCCAGAATTGGACCCAGGACTACAGGTGTGGCCATACCAGTGTTGTGTAGAGAGAAGGGATCACCTCCTTCAACATTACTGGAAACACAATGACATAGGAGTGACAGGGATGTGACATTAGAGAGTTTTGTCTCTCCTTTTCCAGGGCCACTTTAAATATTGCAAAGCTGGAAATGTCTGCACACAGATGTCACCATGTTTTCAAAGTCAAGAGAAATCAATAGTTAGTAATTTGAACTCACTCAATCAGTTAAATTTTTCATGCTGTGGAGTCCATAACTCAGTAAATATGTTTTAATGGAGCTAAGAAAGACGATAATTTCTTTTATGAAAATGTGAAAGACACCACTTAGAAATAATTCATACGAAATTCTTAGCAAAATTTTGCAGTCTGAGTAAGTTTATAGGTAATTTGATCTCACACCCTCCTAGTACTGAAACTAATGAGTGACTTATAATGTCATAACAGCCACATTACTGCTAATAAGATCTCAGAAGGTTTCCAACACATCCTTTATAAAATAACTTATGAAAAGCCATATAGTGGCTTCTTGCTAATTTAATTTCTGTGTGCCACATTGCATCATTTGTTAGTTTTTCTTTTGCTATGAGGATAAAATACAATTGAAAACTTAAAATTTCATTCATTTCCTCTTGTGGATGCTTTCATTTGGCCTTGATATTATTGTCATAATTGCACCACACAGATGAAATGAATCAAAATTGTAATTCTTCTGGCTTTGAAAGAAAATTTATGAGTGAGACCAAATCACCTGCGTAGCTGGTGTGGAAAACAAATGATTGCCAATGGAATCAGTAGCAACAGAAAATAAAACATATTTGTTAGTGTGATGCATAAGGGTGCCATTTTTAGCATGGCAGTAAAATGAAAATTTAAGTGAAAGGAAAGGAATGAATGGTCTACTTTACTTATCTAGCAATACAAGTGTCTCTGGAAGGGTTGGCCGCTTCAGACAGACCTTACAGGTCTTTGTAATACATGGAAGGGAGAATTAGCTGAGATGATGGTGCAAAATTGTTTACATTTTTGTTTTTATTTGATAGAAAATGTTTCTTCATTTTGTTGCCTCTGGTCACAGATGGTACATAACTTCTGAGAGATAGGCTTGAAATGTCAAAGTGTCATTTATGTTGGAAAAGACCTTCAAGATCATTGAATCCAGCCATTACTGTAACACTGCCAAGTCTACCACCAAACCATGTCACATGAATGTCACATCTACAGGTTTGTTAAATACCTTCAGGGATGATGACTCCACTACTTCCCTGGGCAGCCTATTCCAATGTCTGACTAGCCTTTCAGTAGGAAAGTTTTTCCTAATATCCAATCTAAACCACACCTAGTTCAACTTGAGACCATTTCCTCTTGTCCTATCATTTGTTACCTTCGAAAAGAGACTGGTGGGTTATGAAAAGACGCTGAGTATGTATTGAATGATATGCAGAGTCTATGCTACTATTTAGTACTGTGCTACTTGTGATGAGCAGATAGTGGAGTGTATCTTAATGAAAACACTTAATTTGCGCCTTTTCAAAGTTGCTGTTCTCCATTTGCTGTGTCCGCTATGCTCGGGAGAAGTTTTGTGTTGTGTCCTGTGAGTCATCAGATCTAGGAAGGAACTGATTTGCAAAATATTTTTCACATGAAATATCCTGTTATTTGTCACACAGACTGAAGTTTGCTTTTTTTTTTTTGCCTGAAAAGCTTGTGATTGTGACAAATACTGCTGTATGAAAAGAGTTGCACCACAGGCTCTCTGGCAGATGAAGTTTGCAAATTATGTCACTTTTCAGAGGTGGAAAATGAAAGTGCAAACTTAAAATAATTTCCAGTGTGAGAAACATCCTATATATTAACTGAGCTCTGCAGTAGTTGCTATTTCTGCAAGTTTTTTATATATGACCCTGTACAGAGTTTATTTCAAAGAATATTGTCTCACTGAGAGTAGATAGAAAATATGGTTGAAATGACATTTGAGAGGGAAAAGTTTAACCTCTTTTCCAGATAAGTTGAAGTCAGTATTCCTGACAACTAGTGCTACCTAAACCCCTACAAAATCTTGGGATTCAACATATCCTTGTATTGAGAAATTTTAAAGGCTAGGCATATCCTGATACCTTTTAAAAGCCTGTTTTCTTTTATAACACTGCTTTTCCTTTTCCATAGCTCATAAAAAATGTTATTAGGCTAAAGTAGTGTGTGTAAATCTCTGCTGGGGTTGTGCACCTGAACTGTTGGACTATGACTAACCGTATAGCTTGGGTTGCCTTTCTTCCTCCTTTCCTTACTCTCCGAATGCTGATTTATGTTAGGTGTACCAAGTCACTCAATTGCACATCTTTATATGCGCTTGAATTATGAGGAGCACTTTGCATACTTAAAACCCCCTTATCCTTAATGCCTTTTAAATTATTTCATTTATATTTTTATGATTTCTTTCGTAGTAGAAAAAGATGCTGTCAGTAATATGGTTTCATGTGTGTACAATATGTTTCTCTATGTTACTACCAAGAAACAGAAGAATGGTAATCCCCTTATTCTACGCTCTTACATTTGTCCTGGAAATTAAAGAAAAGAGCTTGTCCTAGTGTATTTTGATGAATTTTTTGTGAGTCCTTACTATGCAAGAGAGCCAACATTATTCAACCAATTAAATTGCCTGGAACCGAGTAACTTCTAATATCTAGTGGGTAATTATAACTTGAAATAGTGTGAACTGATTGCTCAAATAACTGTATAAAATTTATGAGGTTTGTACTGTCTAATGAACAAAGTGAGCCAGATAGTATTTATTATCAGTTGTTCCATGATTTTGTAGTATTGAAATACAATTTCAGACAATGTTTCTTCTACCAGTGGAACCTGTTTCTTTGCAAGGACTTGAATATATATTTCCTAGATAATCTCACTTCCAAATGTCGCTTATTAGAAGCAGCTTGTGCATAATAAAGATCATAATCAGGTCCTCTACTGGAAAAGTAACAGACACTTTTAGGTACCAATCATCCTTAGTCCTTGTTAAGTATTGCTATGCTTAGTGATACTCTGATCATTTTGCACTTGTAATGATCAGATAGTAGTTAGCTGTACACAGGGGGGTGCTTTATCGGTAAAGGAAATTAATCCAAAAGACCTAATCTTAATTTTGATTCAGCCAATGTGGCTGAATTCTCCATATGTTTGGTTGATACCTGAGCTGAAATAATTTAATACAGTTAGATTCCTTTTATGGTTTTTATTTTGAGCTTCTTCTATAAGGAGGGGAACCGTGCATACAATGGCACTCAGAAGATGCAAGAGATGCAATCTGTGTTTTAGTTAAAATTACTTTTTATTGGCATATGGAGTTGATTACTAACAGACATGCAAGAGTTTCAAGAAATAAAACCATTGCTTACACACATGGTCTAATTCAGGTATGGTCTAACACCTAATCTAATAATACATACTGTCTGTATGTGTATCTGTTATCCTGGCTCCTCCACTGCTAACAACTTTTTAAACCATTGGCCAGTTCTTGCCAAGTTTCACAGATGGCTAGAAGTCTCAAAGATGTAAAATTTCCTATAAATTTTACAAAAATAGGTACTGCTTCTAGGAGAAAAGATTGCTGTGTGATAACACCTTCTACTAAATATCCCACAATCAGGAAAATACTCAAGTTGTTTTGATTTAGCTGTATTATGAAATAACTATGTAGTTCTGATCTTTCCAGGGCTGCTGTGAAACAAGGTGCTAATTGCATCACAAAGGGACAGTCTTCAAAGTTAGGATCACTGGCAATTAAAAAGGGCTCCAAATGATGCATTTTTGCTATTCCTGCTGTAAAAATATGATTTTATAAATATCTTGTATGTTTTTTTATTTGCTTTATTGGACTTCGTTGAAACTTCTGGGGTATTATTGTGATTATTTTCTTCTTCTCTTACAGTATGTTTATACATTAGAAATAGCTGAAACTGCTATGTAGCAACTTTTAGAATTCAGTTTGAATGAATTAGAAAATATAATCCAGAAGCTGAAGTAAAATATTTTTCTGAATGAAGTACTGATAATTGAAATCAAATTCCAGACATGTAAAGTATTCTTACGAGAACACAGTAAGAAAATATGCTTTAACTGCAGAAAAAAGAAATCTCAAAATTGAGCTAAAGTAGAACTGCTTTAATCTTTGACTACCAGGTGAAGGGAGTGATAATGAGGAATGTGGACATAGGAGAAGGAATCTGTCAGAAGTATGACAATTTATGGACTGTTAAAATAAGAATTTTAATACCTTATAGAAAATGTTAGAGAAACATTATCTACATAATGTGAAATACCACTTTTCAGTCAAATACCTATTTATTTTCAGAGTTATTACGTAAAAAACTTTTTTTTAAATACAAACAAAAGGTGTTGTGCTGTTCAATACAGTGAACTATAAATATTCTGTCTTTATATAGGCAAGAGTTACTTAACAATGTCTTGATAGTGTGCATAATATAGCACTATCACCAAAACATACTAATGGAAAACTTTCTCTGATAGTCACTTCCTAAAGACCAAATGTAGGTGACCCAGAAGTTATAGACAACTTGGTTTAAGTAGTAGTTTGTTCAGCACTGGAGTGATAGGTGATGTTTAAGCAGAAGATGGAGGACTCTGCACACTATGGAACTGTGGTTCACAGACAGGCTGACAAGTAAAGAAAGACTCAGATACCAGAATCAAGCTCTGACAACAATCTCATTTTGGATAGAGGATGAAAAATGAATACATTTTATGGGAGGATGTGTAGGGAGTGGATATACTAATTTTTAATGCCTGACCACAAGTATTGGTGAAAATAGAAGAAGACCAGACTCCAAGTGCTGCAATTTTGTCCTGTAAAAGACATTGATTCAGGATTACTTCAGTGTATAAATATTTGCAAGGTGTTAATCTGAATTTGTCCATACAGTGAAGTGTATTGGACCTTGAAAAAATTGAAGCTTTTAAATTCTAATTTAGAGTAATGAAGCTTCTTGGTTTTTGAAAACATAACTTAAGGACCTGGATAATTTTGGCATTCTTAAAAACACCTTCCACCACTACTTTCATTTACATGATCTAACCAATATTAACACTACTTTTATTTATTTATTTATTTATTTGTCTTCCTTACTAAGGGAGGAGTTTGAAAGTTTTCCTGTTTTGTGTAAACTTTGATGATTATTCATTAATTTGGTATTTAAATTATATAACCAGGAAACATTCTGTGATGAAATTTTAAATTTTTCAGTGGATGGCCAGTTGGTGATGATTCTGCTGTAACTAGTTTCAATAAGTTAGCACTTGCTCTAAGCGAGAAGGTGAGCATGATGCTTATTTTGTATGTAATTTTTAATTTCACTGTACTTGACAACAATTACTTCTTTCTTCGGTCGTAAGTGGTCTGTTTTCAAGGGAGCAAAAACCTTGCATAAAAAATGTCTGTTCTACATTTTGGGAGCTGTTTTTCATTAGAATGTTAGTGGAGTATCTCCAGCTAGACTTTTGCATAATGATATCACTTCAGTCTGAAGAGAAATGGGACAGCTGCCTGCTTTCTTTTCTAATCCTGAACTTTATGTTTTGCTAATAAACAAAAAAAAAATCGTTGGTAAAACATTTCAGCAACTGAGAATATTGTTTTAACAGCAGTTGTTGAATCATCCATTCTAATCAAATGTATCAACACTGGTTGTTCAGGAGGTTTGCATAAATAACTAAGATGTTATTACCACGTGAAAATATCTTGCTTTCTATTTGTGTGAAATAATACCATTTTCAAAACTATTCAGTAAAAAATGTATGTGGAAAAAAACAACCTAAGGTCTTAAGAGCACAGAATTCTATCAACTATATGAGGCGTTTTAGAAAAGGAGGTATAAGATTTTAAAATCATTATATTTCACAGAATCAGAAAATATCCTGAGCTGGAAGAGACCCATAAGCATCATCAAGTCCAACTCCTGACTCTAGGGAGGGAATACTCAGGGAGTATTCCTGGCAGCCTAAAACTTAAACCACATACCTAGGAGCTTTGTCCAAATGTTTCTTGAACACTTACAGGCCTGGGGCTGTGACTGCCTCCCTTGGGGAGTTTGTTCCATGCTTGACCACCATCTCAGTAAAGAACTTTTCCCTAATATCCAATCTGAACATCCCATGATGCAGCTTTAAGCCATTCCCTCGCATCCTGTCACCAGACGCCAGAGAGAAGAGATCATCAAGTCCCTCTCTTTTCCCCCTCATAGGGAGGTTGTAAGCAGCAATGAGGCATCCCTCACTCTTCCCTTCTCTGAGAAGAGTACACCTGTTTTCGTAAGTCATGCCTTTGAGGCCTTTCACCGTCTTTGTTGCCCTCCTTTAAACAGACTCTGATATTTTTATATCCTTTTGGTATTGTAGAGCCCTGAACCTCACACAGTGCTGAAGTGAGGTCACGCCAGCGCAGAGTAGAACAGGACAATCCCTTCTTGCAGCTGGTCAGTTCTACTGTGCTTAATGCTCCCCAGGACACAGGTGACCTTGGAGATCAGTGACATTGCTGACTCATGTCAATCTCACCATCAAAAAAAACCACCAGACCCCTTGTACAAATATTGTTCATGCAGAATATTTTTTTCCCAGAAGATAAACAGTGAAAGACTTCAGCTTTTTCTGTGAGATAAATAGCTGGACAAAGACAGTGTAGTTCAGAACTTTTTCCTATTGCTAATTGTTAGTGCTACTCCTTATGCATTGAGCGCTTACTGCACTGTGCAAGATGGAATAGCCTCTGCAATTGGGATCATCTGCTATAGACAGAACAATGAGTTTTATGTAGAAAGCATTGGACAGAATACATTTTCTAATCAGGTTTACCTTAGGAGCTTGATTTTCCATGAGTTTATTTGTTCAGCAAATCTCTGTATCGCTCTGTATTTTTCTTCTTGCTACAGATGTAGCAACAGCAATATGTTCAAATCCATTTTTAAGCCTTTTATTACAACTTTTATTTAGAAATACTGAGCTGGTGGCTGTGTAACTCTATTGCTGCCCATATAGTTATAGATTTTTGCTGGTTGTGGTTCTGGCTCCTGAAGAGTTGATTTACATTAAATAGCCTTGACGAACATGATACAAGTGTTTGGAGTACATAAGATAAACAGAATTCTTGGTAGCAGGTACCTTACAATTGAAAGCTTCAATCTGTCTCAGTAGGGTCTGACAGACTTACTGAGCTTTTACCAGAACACTCATTATCGCTGTGCTGATGTGTTTAACAGATGCATTTAAGGCACTTGAAAATTATTTAGGTGTAGTAGACTTGCTGTGCTTCTAATCCTCATATTGTATGTCTCAGGAAAAATACATGGGCTTCTGTAAATTACATTTTAGCAAATTACATTTGCTTTGTAAGGGCCCCTGAAACAACTTGTCATGACTGTGCTTTTCATATATGTGTGTGTGTGTGCGTGCATATGAAAAAACAAAACAACATTATAGCTGTTTGGGATTATTGTGTATGTGTGATTTCCCAATCTTCCAGAATGGCATCCAGGTCTCATTAATCAAAATATATTTTCACTTGAATCTACTTGTGAAATACTTTCTGGATCCTACACTACTGAACTTAATGCCTCACAGAGTTTTAGCTCCTATTATTTAAACTATTGTCATGGTTACCCTGCACACTTTCGACAGACTGCAAGGTGTTACAGGAAAGGAGTTTTAAGTGAGTGTTTCCCTTGCTCAAATAGTTGTTTATGTATCTGTAGCCACCATAGCTCATATGAGGCTCTTCCTTGTTCTTCATAAAACAAAGTCAATTATGCACATCTTGGACTATTTCTTACTCCCTCTCATTTGAAAGCATTATAAAGCTCCCAGGTTTTTTCTTTTTACCAGATTGAGTAGTAGCCATTGATTCCCTTACAGGAAGTGAGAAATGGATGTTGGATTTGTACTTGCACACTGTTAAAAACAGATTAGTGAGAGCCACTTTGAAGTTTTAATCAGTAAGAAAAAGAGGGTAAATAGAAACTTCTGATTTAACAAGTCAATATGATAGGAGGATATGTGTATTAGGCTTGTTTGATATTTGTTTCTGGGACATGGCAATAATTAGTATTCTGACGAATAAGTTTAAGACTAGTCCTGGATATGCTGTCTTTATTGCCCAACATAAGTAAATGAGACATATAGAAATAAAGAAATACAAAAGCTCTCTCTGTCAGCCACTAGTTGGAACAATGTGAAAAAAATAGCTTGCAGAGTGATTGTGATTTATGACCAATTTTCTTATTAAGAAAAAAAAACCAAACAGAAAGGACTATGTAATGAACCTACCACTTAATTTTCATAGCAACCAATAAAAACAGGTGTTTACCTGCAGTATATCTTATTCGAGATAGGTAATTGCAACTCATGAGGTTTAACTAGAAAGGTCAAATTCAATATTTTCCACTTAGTGTAAAAAAAAAAAAAAACTAAGAGAAATCCTGATATCCTAAATACTTGTTATGAACACCTTTTCCTATACAATGCATAAATTAAAAACAAAAAAGTATTTTATTTGTTTTCCAAAACAGATATATTTTCAGACTACTTTTTGTAGTACTATCAGCATTGTAGAAAGAGAAAATTATTCCTACTTCTATGAGTTATTGTGCTTGCTTCTGAATGTGAGAGAAAAGAGTCAAAGGAGAGTTTATGGTACTAGCCTGGGTAACATGAAATGTGGTACTAAACATAGTAAAACAAGGAGAATTAAATACAGGGAGTGTTTTAGCTACATTTTTAAGATCATCAACTACTCTGCCTTCACTTGTAACACTTCAACCAAATTTTGAAAAGCCCCTGTCATCAATTTACTGGTGTTCTACTGAATGACAGAGTAGCTAAGCTAACATTAAGTAAAAAATGTAATCTGCAGGGTGTATCTTGTAGTGACAGTGGAAACTTTAAAGTGAAGAATAGATCTCAACAAAGTGATATTTTTCTGTGTGGATTTTTTAAAATGTTATATATCACACCTTTTCATAAATACGAGGGGATAGCTTGTAGTTATCACTTTTACCACATTCTCTCAGGCTATTATAAAGACTGCTCACCCACAAAGTCTGCAGAGAATACCCAACAGTTCATGTCCTCCAAAATTCCCAGAGGTTTACTTGCCTTTTTTTTTTTTTTAAATGGATATATGTATTTGAAAGTTATGCTAACTCTGCATCTTTTCTCAAGTTTAAACAAAGTTACAGTTTGGGGGATGCATTTAGTACTGTAAGTGAACTCTTCATAGTGCAACACAATTTTGTCCATAGCTGAGTTGATTATTTACTATGACTTTTAATATATCATAGGAAGTGCATGGTTTTGTACAGGTATGTTTCCTTCCAAATCAAAATGAGTGAGTGGGAAGAGGCATAATGCCTTATAAAATTATTATCTGAGAAAATGTGAAATATATCACAGCAGTAAAATTGATCTGCCTCCTCAATAAATATACTAAATAATCTGTTCTGTTTGGAGAGTGGGTTTTTTTCTGCAATTAACTGAGTACTTTGAACAAACGCCTTGTTCTTTTCTGCATCCTATGCATGAAACAACTCAGTGACACTGGCACACTTTATCTTCAGAGCCATCACAGAATATTGTAATTCTATTCCTACAACATTGTGAAAGTTGATGCATTCATTTAAGCAGAGCTAGAGCTGTACCTTGTGCCAGATCACACATTTCACAATGTCAGCCAAGAACATAATTTAGTAGGATGATTTTTGCATACTAAGGATCAGCCTGAGAACATTTGCACTCCTTTAAGTATTCAATTTATGCCTTGTCACTAATCATGAAAATAGAAAACAGATACCTTAAGCTCCAGGCAGTTATCGAGCTTAGCCACTTCTGGAGCATGGAGCAGTGTGGGTTCTCGGAGGGAGCTCTGATTACTATCAAAATCCCAAGCTCTAGTAGAGGTGCCTAACATGAGTCACACATGGAAAAAGCAGATGTTTTCTTATAACCTGACTGAAAACTACAGCTGCATCATTTTCTTATGGAAGCCAATTTGATCTCTTAGAACAGCAATATAATTAGAAAAATTCTTACAGTGTTACATGCCAGCTCTGATAGGAAAAATATTTGAACATAATTTCTTTTTCTAAGCGTATATATATCAGTAAAATATTTGTTCCATATACAAACAACTGAGTAGGTAGATAGTCTTCTGTTTTTCTTTGATTGTTCATCTCTTAATAATAAATTTTTGTTTCTAAGCAATAACTTTTCCTACAATGGAATATATGTTTCCTACCTTGTATTATTATATTGCCTTTGTTCTCTGACTTTCAGTGGTCTAACAGAATACAGCTATTTATTTTGGAAAATAATGCACTTTCTTGTGCATTGCTGAATAAATAAAGATAACTTTGCTGCTAGTCTGTGACAAAAGGACTACTTGGTATTGTAAGAATTCAATAAGGAAGAGCTTTCCAAGCATGAGGTTTGAAATATTACAGAAAATTAGATTTTTGTTGTTACTTAATGTTTCCGATTTCTTCTTTTTATTATCTTTTGTCAAAGCTATACTCTGCATTTTCATGGCATGGTACTAAAACTTCTGGTTTGTTTATTTTTCTTTTTTTTTCCTGAATTTTTATGGTCAAAACTTGGGAAAAAAATTGTGTTAGAAGAAAACTTCTGGAAAACACAGCTGCAAGTAATTGGAATTATCTAATGATGGATTTTTTTTTTTTCCCTTAAAATATGACTAATAAAATACATTTTCAAGTATTTTGGAAAAAAATAATTGAAAATAAGAAGGCAACATTTTTCTAATGTAGATGTATACAACAGCAATTTTATATGGAATTTAAGCATTCTACAACAAAAACATTCTATCCTGATTCAGCCAATGGCTATGTAAGTAGAAAACAGAAAGCATTTTGTGACCTGGCACCCATTCTCTGTAGTAATTTTGAATATGGTGGGAGTTAGTCTTATCCTTGGTGAAATACATAGTGTTCTGCTCATGAATTAACTTTAAAAATGACTCTTTATGGTTATTTAAGTGAGTTCTCCTCAATACCTTAAATTATAGAATAGAACAAAATTTATTTCATAAATAGTACAACAGCCTTAAAAATTACTAGCTTATTTAAAAACTATTCAAGTTGGTGGTGTTCCATGTGAATACTTAGTAATTACAAAAAAAGGAAGAAAAAAAATTAAGGTGAAAAAATTGAGAATCCAGGTGAAATGAAGAGAAACTAAAATCCCTTAATTTTACAAAGTTTCACAGGTATGAGAGTGACATTTTTTTCTGCCTCCATAAAGACTCAATGCTAAAATCTTTTTTTTTATTGTTAGAGAATATGGCAGGGATCAACATACTGGAATGATAAAACCACCAATGATATAAACATGGGCATTCCTCACCTTTTTTTTCCCCCATTCTTTCTAAAAGACCATATTCTTTAATTTTAGAATAGTGTTGATGTAGAAGTGAGGAGTAATGCAGTTGAATGGGTGGGGTTGAAAATTGAAACAGTTTGTCTTGGAAGGTAGGTATTTTCTCTGTTTTATGTAGCAATGCTTTGAGCTTCTCTTCTGGATTTTGTATGTCCTTATAATTAAAATTGAATCGGAAATATTTCAAGGCAGATAGGAGTAAAAGAGAAGGTACAATACAATATAAAAGTAAGTAATCATTGTTATATAATGTGTGTGTGTGTGTGTGAGCAAAGATTCTATGTATGCTGTGGAGTTATGTTTTAAGTTACATTCTTTGCAATTCATGGAACCACAGGAGTAAATATTATAGACTAACATTTACACAACAGGACAGTTGAATTAAAATGTTGTCTTCAGCCAAGAACTGAAATTCCATCTGCTCAGCTCAGTTTTATGCAACTGCTCTGAGCTCATTAGCGTTAGCTTCATTGAACATTTCCTCTTTTTTAAAACCACACATAGTGTGATAAAGTAGTTGCAGGACCTATCATAGAAAAAAACATCTACGCAGGTTGCCTTCATAGTTAATACGCAGAGAACATTTGGTTATAGTGGGTTTTGAGTTTTACTTGTAACATGGCTCCTTTTTATCTGTCAACCAAGAGTAATTTCCAAAATTCCTGGGAGCGATGGATGTTCAGCCATGATTCCTGGCATCACAGGAACAGCTTCTTTTAACCTAGAACCTTGAGGAAGCATGTAACACGTGATTTTTTTTTTTTTGCAGATAAGGAGTATTACTGTTGTTCTCCCTCCCTCCCATCCCTATCCCCTCCTCAGTCCATCTGGAGGTGTGGGCATGACTGGAAGAAAAAGCAGGGATTTCATCTGTGCAAAATCTCAAAAATTGTCGCTTTTATAGCCAAGAAATATGTAGGACTTCAATGACTATTTACAGTTATAGTATATTTTCTGAATTTCACAGAAAAATTTTCTTTGACAGTCACTGGTACAAGCTAAGGAGTCCTCTTTATCTGCATGCCTTTTTTCTCTGATGAATCAAAGAGTTTATGAACCAAGTCACTTATTTTGTTCTGATGTGTGTTTTCTGCTCCATTTGTTAAAAAGCTGTGAGCTATTTCTTCAGAATTTGTTTGAGGGACGAAAAACACAACAAAACTTGCAGGAAACAGGGATATAAAGCTAATGTTATTGAAGTTAATCAAACAAATCAAACTGATTACAGTGTGACAAGCATTTACTCCTGGTTTTCTCCACCAACTCATAAAATTCAAATTAATTCTTTTTTTTTTTTTTATAACATGCTTATTACAATATTTGTAGAAAAATTTCTTGACTTCCTTGGAACTACAGGGTATATTAAAAAAAAAGGTGACAAGATGTTTGCTAAATCATACCAATCATAATGATTAGGCATACAAATATCCTGTAAACTAACTGTCCCACAAGGACTTTTATCCCTGTATTACAGCCATCAAAACCCCAGCTGTTACCTCTGTGTCTCTGTGATTGCTCTTCCCCTTCAGTAAAGAGATGCTTGTCTCTTTTGGCAGCACCATCACAGGAATTCTATTTACCCTATTTTGACTTAATTAATTGTCTAGAGTTTGCAGTTCCACAACTCCATCCAAGACACTGTAGAAATTATGGAGATATTCAAGAACTGTCTGGATGCAATCCTGTGCCATGTGCTCTAGGATGACCCTGCTTGAGCAGGGAGGTTGGACCAGATGACCCACTGTGATCCCTTCCAACCTGACCTATTCTGTGGTTCTGTGATATTAAGGCATGAAGAGGCTTATTTATGTTGTCGGAGCCTGAGTCTCACAGACCCTCATTTATTACCATTTTTCCATTCTTTTCTGTGCTACTTTTTACATGACTGTAGACAAACTGCCTTGCATATTTGTAAACAGGGAAAGCTAAAGGATTAGTTGCTGCCTGTGTGATTATCTTATTGTATTTTAGATTTGGTATTTAAAGAAGCAAAAATCAAAAACCCCAAACCCTTCAGCACACAAAGTCATCAAAGATGTTTTTATAGGATGTGGTTAATATTGATCCTTTTGTGATGAGGACAGTGTCAGATACTGACTGATCCTATGCTTGAATTTGTTGACTTCATTTACATTTCACACATGAAGGGTTTGTTTGAATGGCCTGAGGAGAAGGAAGACTTTTTTCTACTGGACCTTGATGTATACTTGTATAAAAAATCCTAAGTTTTTTTTTTTTAAAAAAGTTAACTTGTAGTAATAATAAGTAGTATTTCAAAGGCGTTTAAGTTTTCAAACCAACAAGAAGACATCTGGTATTGTTTTGTGTTAATGGAGAGAAAAGAACATAGGAAAAGTCTTCCCTGCACAAAATATAAGGTCTGTGCCTCAGTCTGGTTACACCATGCTGCCTTTTCATTAATGACTCCCACACCCTCATACAAAGAGTCACTGCTGAAGCTGGTTAAGGTTTTGTGTTGCTCATTCAGCTTCCTGAAATGAGTAATAAAGGACAGGTTTTTAATGACATGAGGTGGACCTCAGTGGAAGGAATGGCTTTTGATCCAGGGTTCTGATTTTAAGACCCAGCTGCTGGAGGAAGCAGAAGGAACCCTGTTCTGAATCTTCTGATGTGAAAACTGCAGCAGGGTTCAATGTAGATCAAACACACTGCTGAAGTCCCAACTGAACTCCTTTATCAGAATTAACTGGAAAAAATGTATCTTTTAATTCAATGTCATATTGTTATGAAATCTAGCTGAGATTCTTAACCTGTAACTGAGCTGTCCAACTCAAATGCGGAGTGCCCCTGCATTTTCTGGGCTATCTGAATGGAAGAAGTTGAAGAGACCACTAAGAGTAGTACTCTAAGGCATAGAAAAGCATTTTATATGCAGGAGTGTAAATACAGTCTGAAGCCAAAACATTAAAATAGATGTAGAATATATCATGTATACATATAGATGGATATAAACTTGTGCATATTCAGGTATAAATAAGTGGCTTATTAAAAAATGTACTCTTTCCTTCTCTGGTGACCTTTTCCCAGTTCCATGTTTTCCAGTGTTGTGTGTATATATAACAAGAAGACAGGTGCTGTTGTTTGTAAAGAGATTCCAATTTTGGTTTGATCCACTGTTCTCTGTTCTGTAGAGCCACATCTGAAGGACTCTTTAAGCCCATTCAAGTAATCGGCATAAATTCAAACAAATAGTTATTTATATCTATGTTTTGTAACTTTGGTGAATTATTATTACACACACAAGATACTTTGCTTTGTCCAAATAAGCAAAAAAATCCCACTGTTTTCCCTCAGTAAGTAGCATCCCTTTTGAGGATATTTCTCTAATAACCTCATTTCACAGCAGCTGTCACACAAATTAAAGTCATATATGCTGAATGCACATAAGAAAAGCTGCAGAGAGAGGATGAGTTATCTGATGGAGGATATTTTTGTCTTCCCAGTCTTGTGAGCTAGGTTTAATACATCTCGTATGCTGTTGTAAACTCGGGTGTTGTCTTGCAGCCTGATGTTTTGCTTTGGTGTTTTGTGGACTTAGAGATATCATGATGGCAAATTAAATATTTATTTCTGTTACAGTGTACAATCTTGGGAAAAAAATAAAGAAAAAAATGGATTATTTCCCCTTGAAATAATTTTCTTGTTTTACAGACACATATCTTGTTTCTGGAATTATGACAGCAGCGGATCATGAACTTTGTTCTTAAAGAAGCCTCGAACACTATTGTTCCTAAAATTTCCCTTAGTGGTGAGCCTTAAGAGCAAGAGAAAATTTGCTTACTAATACAGCTGTGATCATGCCCAAGTCACTGTGGAGCTTTTCTAAGTAGGGAAAACATGATAAGCATTACCCTTTATTTATTGTTGAGTGTTTCAATGAGTGTATAATAGACCTAAAAATAAAACCAGTATTTTTACATTTTCTTTTGATGCCTTTGTTAATATTTTATAAACCTTTTCAAAATAAAGCAGACCACAAAGAAGTGCATGCTAGCCTAGTGAATGAGAACTTGTATTCCTATATAGGTACAATAAATAATTAATTTTTATTTGTGTAATTTAGAGTGAATCCAAGGAAGCAAACACACAGAGACCTAAGCCTACATAATTTGACTTCTCTCCATGGTTGTTTTTAATTGCATCTCACATTTGAGAAGCTTCCTTATTATTTGAAAAATCAGTGTATTTCCTCAAGGAATGTATATATGAGATAATTCTGTATCCTCCTGTGAACTTGCTATTGCAAGTTTTCTACCCCATTCTACCACATTTAAAGCCATGCAAGTTATATTCATTATAAATAGATAGGATGATCTGTGTACTCTTCAAAAAGTGACTGAGGTGATTTGCTTATGGCAGTGTCTTTAGCAGATACAATAAAAAAGTACACTGAAGAACATGAAAAATATTTTTTCTTTTATTCTAGGTTACAGTTCCAGCTTTATTTGAGCTAAGTTGTACTGATCTTTCTCTCCCTAGTTCACACTTTCCACTGAAACAATTCCGCTTCCTCAGCTGTGATCTTCATCCGTCTTATCCTCTAAAAATGCCCCTGAACGTGCTGGAGAATCCCAGACAGGATCTCAGTGCAGTTCACCTGTTATGTATTTTGAATGCAGAGTAGATTTTTTTTTTGTCCTAAACATGTATCTTGTGCACAGTTAAAACTGTGGCTATGCTCACTGTCTTTACTCCAGTTGCAAAGTCCAGTCCCCAGACCAAATGTTTGTATGGCAGCAAATCACAGATCCATATGCAGGGGGTCTTGGTCGTCCAAGGCAGAATATAAGCAAATAGCAAAGGTTGAGACTATGTGTTCCAGCCTGCACAGATGAATGAACACCAAATTAAATATGGGGCAACTGTGAGAAGAAAGGAGGAAGTGAAGTTTTTATACACTTCATAGAAACATTTTATTCTCTTTAGTGGCCTTTTCCCATTCTGTCACTCAGTTCCTCTTGCCTTTATTTCAAAAGAACTTTTCTGGAAGAATCATTTGGCCTGTAGGCTAGTCAGCTGCTCCTGAAAGTGTGTGAGAGAACAGCATTCCATCAATACTTTCTTCCCCTTTTATGTTTGCTTTCTTAAGCTGCAGTTTCTGGCACTGTACAATTTATTTTAGAATTCCAGCTTAAATTTAAAAAGAAAATCAGGAGGATTCTTCCTTTAGCATGCAAGAAAGATCTAAAACATTATTTCATTGTACCCTCCAGACTCAGAAACCAAATTAAAAATAGTCTTCCTTTCTCCTCCCCCCTCCCCAAAACTGAACTCTGATAATTTAGTGCTTTGGGTTATCAGTATTAAGCTTCCATAAGAATTACAAAAAAATTTGAGGTGTCAAGAAAAAAGCTCCTGTATTGATAAGACATATTTCTATGATAAAAGGCATCAGTATTTTCTGGTTAATATGCAAAAGTAAATGAAAGAGAAGCTGAAAAAAATGTATCTATATGGACTTCTCATGGCAGAATGATATCTACATGTGAAGTGTATGAGACAGTATAAAGACACAGTGGGGCATTTATTTATTACTGGTTAGATTGTCCTTTATGTATTCCCTTGCTTTATACAAATCCAAAGTTGTCATCCCAATTATATATAATGTGAAAAATATTTTATTTTTAAAAAACCCCAAACACCAAAACTAAAACCCCCTCAACTTTATCATTTCTATAGCTGACCATCTGCATTCCGCTTGAAGGGAGTGAGTGAATAAAAGAAAATAAAGAGGTATAATAAATTTTTAAAAGCTGGTTGAGTCAGGTAAGTGATGTAGCTGGTAGCAATTAGCAAACTGGTTTAGATGAAATGAATGGTTCTGTATCTTTTAGTCATACACGGAAGCAGATATAAATGTGTCACTTGTGTGTAACCCTATCACACCTCTGAGTAAAATGTTAGCTGTCACATTATATGGGAAATATGTTTTAAAGTTGTGGAGTTCTTGTCCACTGAAAGACAAGAAAAAATATACTATGTGATTTCATGGTATTTAATCTGTGGATCAAAAAGAAGGAAAAAACCCAGTACCTGAGGTTACCATTCCCATAGAGTTAAATGAATTGTTTGAATTCCAAAAGTGCTTGGAAGCTAGAACAGTCTTTGAGGTTCAGGCAAGTTAATTAGCACAGGAATAGTTCTTTTCCTAAAGAATGAGCCCTGTGACATTTTATGTTAGCAGTCACTGTAATCATCTGGTCAAAGGAGTGGCTTAATTGCACAGAGCTTCTTCTTGGTGCAGTTACAAGCCACTAAAGAGCCATCAGTAATGATCATGGGACAGACCAGCCTCAGTTACATAGTGGAAGGCATCTGCTACAAACTGCATGCCCAAAAGGAGGAAGTAGATGAATTCTCTGACCAGCTTAAAGAAGTCTCATGACTGGAAAAATCATGGAAAATCTTACCAAACAGTATTTGCGGGGAGGGCAACATAACATGGCAGAGCGCAAGCAAACCAAGATATGCTTGTTGTGTGTTAAAGACAATTTCTTGACACAGGTAATCAATAGGCCAGTTAGGGAGGATGCTCTGCAGATGTGTTATTTGCAAAAAAAGAAAGAACTGGCTAAAGATGTGAAGGTAACTGGTGGACTTGATTTTAGACTATAAAGTCTAAAATTCTGAAAAAATTTGACAAGGCAAATAGAATCACATGGGCTTGAGGAGAAACAACTTTAGCTTGTTCAGGAAACTTCTTGGCAGGATCCCATAGGAGTCTGAACTGGAGGACAAAAGGGCCAGGGGAAGCTGGTTGACTTTCAAGGACAACGTCATCAGTTAGAGTGGTCTAAGCCATTATGCGGAAAGAAGCCACACAGATATTGCAGAAGACCATCATGGGTGAACAGCAGAATCCTGACTGAAGACTAGCAAAACCAGAATGTAGAGACACAGAAGGCAGAAGCTGGGATGGTCTTCCTGTGTATTTATGAGAGAGGCATTGCTCAAGCACGTAGAGGTGAGATTAGGAAAGCCGTAGCTCAGTTGAATCAAGAACTGGAAAAGAAACAAGGTTGGCTTTTGTGAGTACATTGGCAGGAAAAGGCAGCCTTGGGAATCTGGGCCCATTGCTCAGTGGGGCAGAGGATCTAATGACAAAGGACATGAAAAGGTCAAGCTGACAGAAAGTTCATGAATTTCAACAAAGGCGAATGCTGAGTCTTGCATCTAGGTTGGAATAATTTACCATGCAGCAGTATGGGCTTGGTGCCAGCAGGGCAGAAAGCATCTTTGCAGAGAAGGTCATGAGCAGGTCTTGGTAAAGAAAGCCAACTGCATTCTGCAGAATATTCACAAGACAGAAGCCAGTAGGCTGAGGGGAGTAAACCTCCCCCTCCATTAAACACTTGTGAGAGTGCATCTCGAGTATTGTGTCCAGTTTGAGCACCCCATTACATAAAAGACATTGATGTCTTGGAGCAAACTCAACGAGGAGCTACTGAGATGGCTGGGGGGTTGGAGAACATGATGAATGAGGAGAGGTTAAGAGAGCTGGGTTTATTTAGCCCTAAGAATATAAGCTACAGGGAGGTCTTACTGCTCTCTTCAGCCACTAAATGACAGAGTACAGAGAAGATGGAGATGGATTCTTAATAGTGCATGACAACATAGCAAAATACAATAGGTACAGCTGGTGCATGAGGAATTGTGGTCAGAAAAACATAAATGTAATGAGAACATCAAATACTGGAATAGGATTCCCAGTATGGTGTGTAATCTCCACCTTAAAGATATGCTAAACTTGACAAGTACCTGAATAACCTGATCTCCTTGTCCTTGCTTTGAACACGGGTCCAATCCAGACTGCATAATTGTACTGTTCTGTAATCACTGCTTAAAATAAGATAGATCATTAAAAACAAAACAGAGCAAAGTGTCATGAGCATAAAATAAATACTTAAAGTACCTAACTTTTAGTCTTAAAGTTTTCTTCATTGTTTGAATGTACAGCTTTGCTGTATTTCTGAGAAACTAGAAACTGAAAGGCAGCATTTTCAGTTTGTTTCTGGCACAAATAACAAAAGGTGTATGGGAAAGCTCTTTTTAGGAGCTGCTGAGTTTTCCCTTTTGACTTCCAGAAAAGGGCTGTATTCAGAAGTGTCACAGATAAGCATTGAAGATGCTTCTGACTTTATCTGAATTGAACTCTACTATCAAAAAAATCAACATTTGTTCATTATTTATGATAGGTCTGCAAATAAATGGGAAAAAACCTGATCATACAGTGCTGGTTTTGTGACCATATTTTGATTTTTCATAGTCGCTAAAAGATCAGTAGAGCTTTTTGGATGACAAATATTTTTGTTACATCAGAACATCATTCAGTGAAAACCATTTTCCACATTCTTATTAAAATAATTTATGACTTTATTGGAAGTAGAGCCAGGACTTTAATATCACTTTGTCATTTCACTGCACTATTTAAACAGAAAGAAATAACCCCACAAAAATATTCCTGGTTAACCTGAAAGGGAATTTGCAGTGAGCATTCTTGGTCATTAATATTTCTAGCAGTAGAAGTGTATTCTGCTCTAGTAGAAATATCTGAATATCTGAGGATATAAATAAATAAACTCCCAGTGGTAATTAAGACTGACATGGATTTTAATGGAGGCGTTGAGTTTTTTGGTTGGTTTGGTTTGTTGGGGTTTTTTTAATCCATTGAACTGAGTAATGTACTCTCATCTGGACAAAATATTCGAATGCTGTTAATTTGCCAAGAATTCGGGACTCTAAGGAAATACTTAAATAAAATACAGAAGTTTATTTCTCTATGAAGAACAAAATGTGAATGTTTCTGTTTAACTTTAGTGATTATACTGTACTTTGTCTTCAGCCTTTCACAGTTATGTAAATAAAACTTGCTTTCTATTAATGTGCCTGAAGTACATGAGCAGCCATACGTACTAACATTATGTCAGTAAAGGAGCAAAAGCATTATTTATGCCAATTAAAGGAAAGAAGTATTTACAGAAATTTATTGTTAATTCTTGATACTGAGGTGTGAAGTATTTTTATATGTTGTTAACTGCAACTTCAACAGCATCTTTATAAACCTGGGAGGCTCGACTGTCAAAACTGTCAAAATTATAGCCAAAGATATGTTGATAGCTGTGGTGTTGTTGTTTTCTACCTAGAGATGGACTGAGGGAGGTGACCCTTCTGTGAGATTTATTGTAAGACTTTGCTGCAGGACAGAGGATCACACTGTAGCTATAATTTTACTTCCCATTAGCTGTCAGTTAAAAAATCTGTTGGGAAGATGTCCTATTCACAGATTTCTTTATAGTACAGCCTAAAATTACATATTTGAACATATTCGGTTGACAGTTACATGAAAGTAATGATATAGTTGAGAGGAAATAAATACTTTGAAGCCAATGAAACTTAGTTCCATGAGTGAATGGAAATTTTCTTAGAATATGCCCTCCGTGGGATGAATATAATTTAAACGTAGATGAAACAAGAAATAGTCTTATAATTACACATATTGAAGGGCTATTCTAACATTAAGCAGCATGTGATAATTATTTTTTACAGTTTTATTATTATGTATTCTGCATTTTTCAGTTTGCACTATTTTGCTTAAAGCATTTGCAGGCTAATGACTTTCAGACATGACAGTCAGGGTGTGGTGTACCTGAGAATTCTCGAATCACTTCTTACAAATTGGTTATTTCACAAATAGTAAACTCGATTGATTGACTCAACTACTTTGCAGTAATGGTTGGGGGTGGGGTGGAGAGAGGGAGTTAGTTGATTGTTGGGAAGATTTTGAAACTGGCAGATTATTTTCTCATTGAGCTCGAGTCAGCTTCATCCTGCATGAACCAGTAGCCTCTCTGACTTTTTCAAAAAGAATGTGAAATTTTTTTCCTGAGCAATTTCAGTCACACATGTAAAACCTGGCTGTGCTATTCTAGGGCAGTTATCTTTGAGTTATAGTGAGAGATTGGTATGTCCGTCTCTGACAGGCATGTAAACTGGGGGAAAGGAATGGTTTTCCGGATCAGAGAGAATTACGTTTCTGGTAGAAACAGGGAATGCCTTTAGAATCTGCCCTACGAGGGAAATGTAGATTGAAGGTTTTTTTACTCTGTTGAGCTATGAGGCTAAACCGTGGGACCTGACATAGAATATATGATGATTTTCAGTGATCTTTTTGAAAAGATCCATCCAGACTGTGAGAGAAGCTGGAGCAAGTTCTGTGTGCTTGGGGGTAAACTGTTGATGGAGTTAAAATACTCTGAAGAGAAATAACAGTCCCTGCCTGCTAATGTACAAATCAACTAAAAAATTGTGAATTGCTACTTAATATAAAGGTAAATGAATACATTTTGCAGGGTAGTGTTCTTATTATTTTCTTTCTTTTTTTCTTTTATTTTTTTTTTTTTTAATGTGTACGGTAATTTTTAGGGGTACCTATGTAGGTATCTCTCTTCTAAGCATCACAGAAGTTGTATTGGAAAAAGTAACTATTTTCTCTTTTTTTCATTTTTTTTTTCCCCCAACACTTATTTTTACTGGCTATTCAAGTCTTTGGTCAACATTTTGTCCCTTCTTCTTGATCATAAATTATGGATGTAATGACTTAAGATCTTTATTTGGGAAACTGCTTGAGCAAAAGCAATATTGTGCTCATGTGCTCTTCCTGGGGGCTGTTGCTGCATTAGAACATACACTGTGAGGGAGGATAGGTTAACTTCCAAGGTGTGGATTCAAACAGATATCTCATTTGCATCCCAATTGCAACTCTATGTTCAGCTAAAAAGAAAACTCATTACCAGGTTCCTCCATCTGACTTGCATACTGTTTAAATAGGAACAGGATGTGTCATGTCCATCTCAAAGAAAAGGGATGTGTTACAGTGAATATATAAGGAATCTCATCTGTTGTTTGAAATAGCAGTTCCCTAACGCAAAAATGAGAGCTTTTACATTTTCACATCAACAAGATTAGAATGGTAACAGTCACTGAAGAACACCATGTCAAGTCACTGAACCATCTTCCTTGCAGATCTTTATTTTTCATGTGATTTTAGGACTGCATGGAAAACACTGAACAATTAATGGAAATTACACTTTGATGGAAAAATATGCAGCAGTATAAAATAACAAGGAAAAAAAAAAGAAAGCATAACTAAGACAACTTAACCTCTTTAATGACTAGTTGTGTTTAGTTAACTATTCCAGTTAACTACCCTTGTGAGTTAACTATCCTTGCAGATGTTACTTAGTGACCAGGAAAGCATTTTTTAGCTTTACCTTATGTAATGTTATTTAGTTATTATCTAAGTAATCTTTATTAAAATAATCTTGAATTATTTTAGAGCTTGTCCCCTAATTTTTCAAGCCTGAATTGAAATGAATAGTCCTTTCTTTCTGCATTGCAGCCTTTGTATGTGAAAGCAGGATTTTGAGATTTTAAATATACGGTTTCTGGATTTACACAAAGCAGTTCTTTAGAAACTTTACACCATTGAAGAACCTTTTTAAAAAGTATTTTTTTTTCTTGCTGGACAGACAAAAGTGATCATATTTAATTTTTGGGGTATCAGGTCAACATTTTTGTAGAAATACTTTTCTCAACAGAACAATTGTGGATTTGAGATTGAAAGAAGTTTAGAAAGCCGGCTTTGACTATGTCCATTAATAAGTCTTTGCTTACCTTTTTCTGAATTCTTTGAAGTAAATCTTGTTTTAAGGACAGTAGAGATTAAGGTAAAAGAATAATATTTCTAGCTGATTTAAATCTTTACTGCCATTTATAATTCTGTTATTTACTCTAAAACATCCACACGTCAAACCTCAATACAAAATCCATCATGGTTATACTCCATTCAAGCTAGAGGTTTAAATGTGTACCTGAAAATTTTATTGTGTCCCAGAGATCCCTCAAGGTCAACAGCAGTCACCAGGAGATGCTCCTGCTTCCATCAGGCCTGTAGTATCAACTTCCTGTATCCGTCCTCACTGCAGCCCCAGAGAAGCGGGAAGAAATCTGGGTCTGGGGTTTCTTGTTTGGCCGTTTCAGGATCCAGTTCACAGACTTTAGACACACTTAGGTAAGGGCTACCTTGTTATCCAGTTGTCACTAATCAAACTCAATTGAAGCAAAGCTGAGGTAAAATTCAAGTGCTAGCATTTGTCTGTAGCATTCAAAACAGACTAGACCGCACAATTCAAAACATTTTTGGGCTAAAGTGAGAGGTGTTGCAGTTATCGTTGCTGCACAAACCTTGTATCAAATTAGCCGTTCCTCACTCCTTGAGTTGACTTATATCTGTGCTGTCAAAATGGCAGTCAGGCTTACACTCTTTCTGCTTGTCTTAAACCTCAAATTACATTTACTCAGAAGGTTTTGTCAAACAATTTACGAAGCACACTTGATGGCCTCTTACATTTCATTGCATAAGGTCTTTCATTATGTGTTAACATTGTATAACAACTGGTACTTTAAAACTGTGTGTTACAAAGACCTCTGTAGAATAACTGAATGATAACATTTCACTGAAATCAGATGTATTGCATGCTCTCTAGACATAATGTGAAAGTAAACTAACAGGAACACAGGAAACAACAGTGAGTGTTCATGATATACAAAAATGTGTAAAAAAGCTGGTAAAGAAATTACCAGTTTGTGCTGGTTAAAATTACCAGTTTATTGGCATTACTGCTAAGAACTTCTGCCTGAACATTGATAGGACATCTAATTCTGAGGAACTTACACAGGTGAAGTGAAGTATTTTGATTGTATTACTGTCTAACTGTACTGTTAGTACCAGAACTGTTCACCTATCCAATTGTTGGTGCAACATTTTCTTGAAGGTCTAAAATCTGTGATATAGGGAAATCGTTCAGTTCAGCCATATAGTCTATTTTTCAATAAGGGTTTGCATCATCAGAGCCACATAGAAGATTTTACCTGTGGACACTTCCCTGGAATTCCCTGCTAGGCTGCACATTTAGTTTACAGTTTCTGTATCAAGAGAATGCACATGCTTAGTCCCTCGACTCAGCAGCACTGGCTCTTGAAGGGTAAATCTAAGTCATGTCATTACATGAATCATTATATTCATTAGCATTGATTGCCAGAGGGGTTTTGGTCACTAGAAAACTTTCAATATGTGACAAAAAACTCAAAGAACAGCAGAAACCAAGATTATTTCCCTGTGTTTGAATTCAAGCATGGTAGCAGTTGACTATACAAGAGACGATCTAGCAGTATAGTTACAATGCATACTTCTGTGCACCTACCTCAGTGAATTGGCCCTTAAATACCTGAGATTACTCTCTACCCATTTCTCCTGCCTGTTGACATACCACTGAGTGGCAGCACAACCATCTGGTTCATCTGTCACTCCCCTCACCCACCCCTGGTTTTGTATCATCTGCAACCTTCAAAAGAGTGGACTCTGTCCCATTTTCCAGGTCATTTATGAAGGTGTAAATAGTACTGGCCCCACTTTTGACATCTGGGGTACAGCACTGGCTTCAAGCTGGACTTTGTACTGCTTATCTCAACCCTCTCTGCCTGGCCCTTTAGCCAGTTTTCAGTCCACCTCACTGCACTTACATAACCCATACTTCATCAGCTTGTCTATGAAGACATTACAGGAATGTCAAAAGCCTCCCTAACGAGGATGAGGTAATCAACACCCACTGCTCCTCCCTCGGCCACCAAGCTAGTCACCTCATTATTGAAGTCAGTCAGGTTGGTTAACCACAGTTCCCACTTCATAAATCCATGCTGACTAATCCTGATAATTTTCTTGTGTTTCATGCTCCTGGAAATAGTTTCCAGTATTAGATGCTCCATCATCATCCCAGTGACTGAGGTGAGATTGAATTTCCTGGGTCTTTCTTCTTGTCCCTCTTGAAGACAGGAGTGAAATTTGCTTTCTTCCAGTCCTCAGGAACTTCTGATTGCCACAAAATTACATCAGTCAGCTCCCACAGTACTTGCGGGTGCTTTCTGTCAGGTTTCACGGGCTTATGTATGTCCAGATTATTTAAAATTTTCGCTAATATGATTCTTCTCCACCAAGAATGTTTTTCTTACTCCAGACTTGATCCAGGCTCCACTGGACCAAGGGACCTGTGATTCCTAAAAGCCAGTTTTTCCGGTAAAGACTGAGGTGAAGAAGGCATTGAGTACCCCAAGTCAAAACACTTAGTCAAAAACATCTCATTTTGTAGAGAGTTTTTGTAGACCATTGCTTGAATTCCTGTTAGTGTTTTAGATCTCAAGTTTTTCAGGCCATTTGGGTGTTATATCCATGGAGTTGGAAGTCTGCCTGCACCATGTGCTCATGCCTCAGTGTCATATCATAAGGCATCAAAGTGCCACTGAGTTTAAGGATCCCTGTGCTTCTGTACATGGAATGCAAAAACAGCCTGAAGGTTTGGGAGGTTACAGTGCACTTTCCCTTGATCCGTTTTTTTTTCTCTTGCTCTGAGAATTTAGAAATACTGATGTCAGCTGGTAGCTAATTTTATTTGCTCTATTTTCATGGTGAATGAAAGGTGCTGAAAAGAGAGTTAAGTGCCTTAGCTTCTAAGTGGCTTACTTGTTTCCCGTACTTCTTGAAATTTAATGATTTTATGTTGTGTAAGTATTTAGTTGATTACATGTAAACCTCAGATATGGTTTTCTAAAACCTGTTACACATTTGCCTAGTAAATGGATTCCCTGAAATTATTTGTATTTATTCTTTTAAGTCTTCTTTCTTTTTCCCCAGCCAGTGTAAGGAGAAAAATTGTTGCACTAAAAGTCTGATTTTGTTCTGCTCTTGCACATGCAATCCATTTGCTCAGTGGGACTCCAGCTAAGTATAGAAACAAGAACATCACACTGGGGGATGCATACACCTAACAGAGACCTGAAAGCTTCCAACCTTAAGCTTTGCTAATGGCAAATGATCTTGGTGGTCTTACTCTGCTGTATCTCAGGCAAGAATTAGAGAAAAATTTTAAAAATGGTCTTACTCATTTCAAATTTAATTGATAATATCTGTCCTATTATTTGAAATTGTTATCTGTATCTTATATTTTCTTCAAGACACAGAAGGCAGTGTTGAACTTTACTTCTTTTCTTAATCTGGCAGGAGGTTTTTTGTTGGCACAGTTAAAACATAACTCCTTGCTCTGCTCAGAGGTGTGTAGCAGACCACAAAATTTAGTGCTGTGTGTTCTGCTCTGTACAATGAGCTTTAGCCTGTTTCTCCAGTAAGCCCACTGCAATTACTGGAGCTACTCAAGGAATGAAGCCTCTCACCGTTCAAGTAAAGGCTTTGATTGCACCCTGTTTTATCTAGCACTTGGTCAAAAGAGGTTCTAAATTGTTTCAGACATTTGTGTTTTTCCTTAATCCTAAGTGAAAGGAATAAACCCATACAATGTTTGTTTCTCCCTAGTAGTAATAACTACTGTATAGTGGCAGAAGTGACTTAAGAAATAATTTAAATAACCATTTCAGAAATAGCATTTCTGCACTTTAATTTGTTTCCCAGAAGTTGTTTCCTAAAGATTCTGTCTGTCAGTCACTAACAGGACTGATGAATATATAAGTAGCCTTTCCTCAGCAAGTACTGAAAATATATGTTAGTTTGTATTCTTTTCTCCTGTACCCACATTTTATAAATAATTTAGATTTCGAGAGGATGATTTAGGGTCATTCTGTTAGCAGAGATAATAATTATGTGTATTGTAACAGGATTTGTGATGCTACACTGTAATTTTCTACAGAACAATTGGGAAAATATTAATAATGATACAAAGCAGATGGATAGTTCATACTAACTGTATTCTTCATTAAGAACTACACAAATTGTAACATTATGAAGGACATCTGTAGGAATACAGAGCATTCAGCATCTTCTGAGATACTATACATGGATGTTTTCAAATAAAGTAATTAGTTTCTGAAATCACTTAATAAGCTTTTTACTTCTGCCCAAAAATAAAATTTGCACTGGTAAAGCTAAGCCGTTTCTGGAGTATGAATTTCTAGTCTTAATTATAATATCAGTAAAGTCTTACACAACAAAGAAAGGGTGCAGGATGAGGAAGGCAAGCTAGAGAACTGACAGAAATAAACAAAGTTAATGAGTTGTTCTAATAAGTAGACAGACTATGCTTGATGTTGCAATAGTGTCTGGTAGAAATTGTGGAGCATATATCCATTTTAGAAAGAAGAGATAAATCACTGACCTGAACCCAAAAAATCTGCAGGAATTACCCTAATGTTTGTAAGCAGAGTTATAAACTCATCTCTCTTGCTGTCACTGTAAGTAGGTGAAAGTTTCTGTATTTGATTTAAATGAGCATAGTTACAGTAACTGATGGAATGTGGCATGCTTTATTTTGCTAGAGCTCAAGAACATAAATACATTATTTCTTGTAATTATTTTTAGTTTTCCAATATTAGATTGTTTTTTTAAAAAATAATTTTCCAAATAAACCTTATAGTATTTTGTATTGAGAAGCTGAAACAAGAGCAGATTATGCAGTTTAAAAATTGTTTAATAATGTTTGTTCAGGCCTTCTTATTGTAAAAGATACATGACACTATTTGGAGTACAGAACGCAGCAGACATGCAGGTGGCTGAGGTCCAGCCATTGGAGACTGAGTGTTAAGAGCTTGGCTCTGTTGGGTAGATTGCTAAGCCCACTCTGTTTTCATCATTTGGTGATAAAAAGCAAGCAGAAAACAATGAAATGCTGAAGAGAGCCTTTTCAGATTGTTCTTTTACAGTTTAGCATTCAGCCAATTTGTCTTGGCCTTCTAAATCCATGGACATGATCTAATGTCTTATTGCTCCGCATGCTACTGATCTCCTTGATAACTTTTTTTTTGTTTTCCTGAACCAGTTCCTTAGCTAAGTGTTTCCTTAAGGATAAACAGTTGCTTTCACAGTGATCACAGAATGATAAAATTATAGAATGATTTGTGTTGGAAGGGACCTGTAAAGGTAACCTAGTCCAACATCCATGCAGTGAGCAGAGATATCTTCAATTAAATCAGATTGCCCTGAGCCCCATCCAACCTGACCTTGAATGTTTCCAGGGATGGGGCATCCACCACTTCTCTGGGCAACCTATTCCAGTGTTTCACCATTTGATCATAAAAAACTTCTTGTTCCAGTCTAAATCTACCCTCTCTCAGTTGAAAACCATGACCCCTTATCCTATTTCAAGAGGCTCTACTAAAAGACTTGTCCCTACCTTTCTTAGAATAACTCTATGTTATGCACTGTAGAAGAAAGGAGTCTTGCAGCAGCTCCCACTTGTGCTTCTCCCTGTGATCTAATGGCAAAATTGGTTGGTAGCCTCATGGCCTCACTTTGCCTCTTCTGCTTTTCTGTTTGTGGTTTGCAATTTACTTCCCTTTTCTCTCTCCATGAGTTTGAAAAAAGAGGATAGGAAAGCGTTTTGCCCTTTGTATTCCTTGACGTTTCTTCCCAGGTCTCTTATGCAATATTGTAGCAACAATATTTTATTTTTCATGGAGCAGTCTTGGGATTCAGAGCACGGACCAGCCCCACTGGTGTCGTGGTTTGTGCCCCTCCAGCAGTGTCTCCCAGTTCCAACTTCGTTTTCATTCTGCAGGACTTGAGTGCACACAGAAATGCCAAGCAGAACAGCTGTACTGGCAGGTGTCATTCTGGAGATGAGAACGATGACATTAAAATGAAATAGGTGAGGAAGGGAGATTAATTAAGCACTTGATTAAGTACCCTATCTTCAGAAAAGAAGCTTTTTTTTTTTTTACAGGATCTCTCATCTCTAACTTCAGGTTTCCCACAGTGCAAGAATATAAATGTTAACAACAGAAATTTGAAAAAACTAATACTCCCAATGAAAAATAAATAAAAAATTATTTTTCTGATAAAACTTTAATTGTAGCCTTGCAAGGATGTGAAGTTGGAAGCAGCTCATCTGTGCTTCTCTCTCGTGCAAAAATACACGAGTGGGCAGATGTTCTTCAGACCTCATTTCTCATTTTATCTGAGCGCTGCTCGCAAGTAGATTTTACCCCATGATAGTTGGCATGCCTCATTTTCCTGTTTGTAACATGGACAAAATAGCCATTTTCATCCAGGGAAGCTTCCTCTTCAAAAATACATTTTTAATACATTTCCACCTATGCAGTACAGGGGCTGTCTCCTAGCAGTGTGCAGGGAGTGGGTGTGTGGTGCAACAGGGCTCTTCGTGTTGTCTCTCAGCATCGCCAGCAGCTGCTATGAATAGAAGAACATTTTGTAGCTGGTGGTGGTCATTTAAAAGCTGTGTCTGGTGTTGACAAGGAGTATGAGAATGCTGCTGACTTTTAGAAAGCAAACTGTTCCTCTTGCATGTTTTAGTCACGATGAGTTTTACATACTGTGTGAACAGAATTGCGTTCAACGTGGTGCCATCTCTAACATACATTAGATTTGAAAGGACTATTTAAACTTTAATTTTTTAAGATGCTATCCTGTGTCTTTTACATGAGGCTTACTGTAAATTGTAGTTGCTTCATCACACTAGTTTTACAGGACTAATTCCAGCACATTTTATTTGTGCTAGAATCACAGTTATTAATAACTCTGTTGAATAGGCAGTGTTAGTGCTGCATTGCTTACTGATCCCTTTGGGGAATGCTAGCAATCAGCAGCTATCAGGTACTTCGGAAAATATGTTTCTTACAGTTGCCTTTTTTTTAATTGCATGTTTGCCAGTGGAATTTTACAGGTTTTATATTAAAAAATAAATAAATAAAACAAAAGATTCTTCAAAGAAACTTAATTCTGTATCAAGGGAAAACATTTGTATTTGCAAATTTAAAAAAAAATTATTACCAGTGTGGTGGTAGACACAAACCTTGGCTAATCCTTTAATACGGCAGATCAATGGAGAAGGCATTAGAAAAAATTAATTCATTGTTGAAATATTGAGTGTTCACAGTTTGGAAAAAAAAGACAGACAATTGAGCTGGTTTTATATTTATTTTTATATATTTAATATAATTTTATGGTATTTTTTTTCTTTCTTGTTGTCTAAAGATATTAACTTTATGCCCTGCCACAGTACTCTTGTGAAGGCATTTCATGTTCAGCAATTCTTGTTAGCTGTTATAAGAAAAAGTTTAAGTGTTAATATCATCGTTACACAGCTCTTTACTTTCTCTGAAAGAGATTTTTTTAGTAAAATGCCCTCTCCCTCAGTTCCTTGAATTCTGACATGTGTGTGGGTTTTTTGTTTTTGTTTCCCAGCAGCTAAAGAGGCAGTAGGTTTGATTTGGCAAGTCAATTGGAAAAGGAAGAGTGGAGAAGTGCCCTGTAACCACTGAACAGTAAGTGCCTGTTTTACCCGCTGTTTTAGCCGCAGAAGTAAGTAGAATATACAGGGGGATTGGTATGAAACTTTTATAATACTGAGAGGCATACAGAAATGTGCACATAAAGAAGTATAACTATTCTGAAATACTTCAAAAAGAAGGCCGGGAGATCTGCTTGGATATAATTATGGATCAGGTCATGAGCAGTGTTGAGGTATACAATGTAAATTATTGAAAGCCAAAACCGAAAAGTACCTTAGGTGACAATCTGTTAAATTGATTCTGATACTAAGTAGTTTTAAATATTCAATATAGAAAGTCTCTAAAATTAGAAAACGCAGTTTGGATGTGTGCACACAACTCTGCCCTTGGAAAGTAGGAACTAATTGAATAAAGACATGCCTGTCAACAGTATTTGCATGCTATTAAAAATGCCACTCTGTTTTATAGTAAAAGTGACTGTCAGCTTTGTTTGCAACATGCTTGTCTGTAAATTCTAATGCTTTTTTGATTCATGTCAAATTAAAATTTCAATTTCAAAATGCAGGTGTTAACTGCTTTCAACTTCTCCCAAGCAGAAAATATCTCTGTAGCAGAAAGCACTATATAATAATGAATCCTACGGGATAGAATTGGATGTGAGAAGCTGAGCTGGAACACTAAAGTATGAAGCTTGGACTTAGAAGTGTTTAGACGTATTTGCAAGTGCATTAAGCACTTAAGCTGTTGTTTGAGGACAGTCATACAAGAAAAATATTTAAACTCTGCATGCAATATACATTAAAAACTTCATTACTTCAACAAATTAGTTTAAAATGAAATTTTTGCTTTTCTTACAATTGAAAATACTAAAGCAGCTGAGGCAGAAATACATAATGCGAAGTTGTACTTTTGTTAGCTTAGGAATTATGAACATGGCTTTAATATACTATAGTGTCTTTTGTTTATACACAAGTGCAGAGAAAGAGAATGCCATAAGATCTCCCTAACAGTGGACCAAGCTGCTCTCGTCATCTGTTTGAATACACAGAATATTGATCCTTTTAGAGCAGCAAACAACAGGGTTAGGAAGCAAAAGAACAGTGTCATGTTTTAGTGGAATAGGACTAGCTGGAAGGAGCATGGAGTATTTTTTTTTATGTGGATAAACTTGGGATGCGGATTAGATCCAGTCAAATCAATCTGCTTCTTCATTGCTACTAGATGTACAGCTCTCAGCTATGTTTCCTCTCTCCTTTTTGTACTGTGTCTGATGCTCATTCATTTCTTTGGGAAGTCAGTTGCAGCACAATAGCCAGAGAAAGGCTGACTCAGCCGAAAAGATGAAGGGTTTTCTGTCCATTAAGTGAGCTAGATTGAAGTGAGATGGGAGGAAATGAGAAGAAAACCAGAGGAAGTGGACCACAAATTTCAATAGTTTCAGAGTGTTGGAGGAAATCATCTATCTTGCCTAGCCACAACCTTCCTCTATCCACAAAATTTAGATTCAATACTTCTGTCTCTGAGGGACTGCACACCTCCCTCTGCTGTCTCCTTAGGTTTTGGACGGAAGCTAACTTCAGCTCCTGGGTAATGAATACTGGTTTGCAAGAGAGGAAGGGAGGAACTGAAAAAGTGAGAAAATTGATAAATTACACAAACTAGAAGGGTTGTGGGATTGTAATGGAAGTTTAGGTAGTTTGGTGGGTTTTTTTAATAAATATTACATATTTTAGGAATGACTGTGATATTCTAGGACATCTCCTGTGGCTGGTAGAAATATGGCTTGAGAAATTATCTGAAAACAAGTTTCCATGGGGATGTAGCTGCAATACTGTATTAGTAATCAATGTCAAGGCTGTGTGGTAGACAGCAGCAGCTGAATTGCAAGTTTCATAGAAATGAAACCAAAAGCTTTGAGTAAAATATTGGAAAGAATGATGAAGACTGGAAGATTTATAATCCGTTTACCTGAATTTTGGGAGCAATGAGATAACTGATTATCTTATTTTCAGAAATAATATTCTGATCTTAGGTTCCTGGGAAAAATCTTGCCCAGTCTAGCAGGATCAGAAAGGTTACTACCTAAGGGTTTCTCTACACATTTGGCACTAATTATTCTCTTATTAAAGATTTCAATTGAAGAGGTGGGATGAAGTATTTGTGTTATGGGTCTGTAGGATGTTTTCTCCTGTATTTCCCAAAAGATTATTTTTCAGGACAGAACCACAACACGTATGAGTGAGTTTGTGTCAGGGATAAAGACTGATTGCTTTGACATTAGCTATTCGGGGACTTGTCTGTGCATATGAGAAGGTTCATGATTACTGAGAGTGTTCAGTCAGTGATGAACAGTTGCTCTGATGGTCTGTAATTGTGCAGAGTGGGAGTATACTGGCATCAGTAGTACATAGCTGTTACTGTGGTTATTTAAGAAATACTGATAAATTAAGATGAGCTGGGGTTTTTTGTGTGTTGATGTTATTCTGGTGGTTGATGCTATTCTGACACATAAATTCATAATTTTTTTGATGCATTGAATTTTATGGTTGAGTGTCGAAATAGACAGAAGTACAACTGTCTCATAAATTGTTTGCTTTCAGTCATTTATTTTGGTACATATCGAAGGATTCATGTCTTGTGGGCTGTGTCTTTCTACTAGCATGTGTAGTCAGCTTCCCTGGAGTCCCATTTCCTTGCTCCCTGGTGAAAAGGCAGTAAAAAATGAATTAGAAAAAAGTGTGGTCTCTGGGGCGTTACTTTCATAATGCTATTGCTGAAAGCAGCTGTAGTAGATGAGATGGAACTCCACCTGTCTATGACTACTTTATTCTAAAATATTGGTTATGAAGAAATGATTTTTTTTTATACCTTTGCTATCAACAGAAGACAGATATCCAGTAGAAAGTGAATTTTAGAAATGCAGAGAGATTTTTCCGTATTTTTAGAATGCTTGTGTTTAGAGTACAAATAGAATAAGATAGTGTGTGTATATAACCTAATGCATAAAAATATTATTTTTATTAATTACAGTCCACATAATAAAAATAGTGAAGAACAAAGGATGAACAAAGGGAAAAACGCTCCACTACAATCCGCAAGATTCTTATGTTTAGCTATATTTGGGGTTTTGGCAAAATTTACTTACAGTGGAGAATTAGCTTGCTTTCATGTGTATAAGGCAAAAGATTAGAAGGGTGTGGCAAAAATTAATAGGATATTTACTAGAAGAAAATATGGCTAGGTAGTGTTATGGACCAAATATTATTGAGACATATCAGTGCTTTGCATTTTTTTATATCTATTAGCTAAAATAAGTTAATTGTTGCTTTTGGTAGGCTCTGAAGGTTCCATATATGAATGATTTACTATCCAAGGTATGTTAAGGGCATCTTATGGTGTATATATAGGATATAGTTATTCTTTATTAATGTCATTTTTAATGGGAAAACTACATACCAAATCTCCTTTTTCATGCATTAAAACTCTTGTATCCTCATAGCAGGCCATATTTCTCAGAATATTTGTTTGAATACACGCTGAAATGAACAGGGTTGAACTCTACCCCTTGATAATGTGTTGGTCTGTTCTTGACCTTTTTGTACAAAGGGAGATGTCACTGATTGGCAATACCCCTGGTATAATGCAAATACACTTAAATGAGTTCTTAGAAAATTAACTTACACATGTTTTAGTGTATGTGTAGTGTCTGAGCACAGTGCAGGCAGCCATTGGCATTTTAACCCAGATGCCTGGTTATGTTGTGCAGCCCAAGCTCAGTCTTTTGGTGTTGGAGACATGCTGTTAACAAAAAATAATTGTTCTGATATGTATTTCCCATTTAAAGATAGAATAACTGGAAATGTAAGCATCAAGCAGTTATGATAGATGCATTTTTGGTTCCTGATTACACTTTTCCTCTTAATTTTCTTTTTCCCCTTTTTTCTTTTTTGCTAGCTATATCTTTTGTAGTTCAACTGGGTTTTGAATGTTTCTAAATAAAATACAAATTCAGATTTTGAAATATAAAATCTAAAAAATAACCACACAACACACTTTCTATTAATTTGAAGTTTGGAGTCCAAACTGATCAACACAATTGATTATGAAAACATTTGTAGAAGGTAAAACTGCAGTTTAATGAATTTCAGTCCTTTCCCCAGTGTTTTCCAAGAGTAATGTTTATAGTGCAATCTAATATTGAACTCCTTTTTATTATTTTCTCTCTATTGATATAATTAACTGAGGTGAAAAATATCTATTTTCATAAAATGTGGTAGAAAGTGTTAGGTAAATTGTTACAAAAGCTAATGCAATGTATAAAAATTAGAATTTACTATTTTATAAATTTCATACCTTATACTAAGAGGTTTTTTAGATTGCAAAAAGAGAGTATTTAACTCTTTGGAATAGTAGGACAGATGACTGTCATTTTTTGTTTTCTGATATTTAGGGGAAATGCTATAAAATATCATTGCTCTATTAAGTCATGTTGATTCAGAATTGTGTTAGTTCTGCAATATTATTTATTTTCATTATCTTTGGATTAAGCACTGAAGATGACATCCTTTGCTGGATATTTTGTCCTGTGTGTGTATGTGTCTCTTCCTGTGTCTCCTTACCTTTCCATGCCTAAATCTGCATTATTGCAATAATCACATTAGAGCCCTTCATTTTCATGCAAGGGGCAAGCACAAGTGTTAAACACCTGTCAGTGTTGCTTAAATCTGACACAGGTATCTTTTACAGACTCTGTTCAGTCTCAAGATGTGTGTGAGCCCAATAATGTCAGAACCTCACACTTTAGAGTTTTAGAAAGAAAACTAGTATTCAAGTTTTAAAGTTACAGCAAGCTGCATGATGATGATGATGATGATGATGATGATGATGATGATGATGNGATTTTTTTTGTGGTGGTGGTGGTGGTGGTGGTGGTGGTGTGTAGGAGGTGACTTCACAATCGTGAGAAAAAATGCAGTTTTGTTCTGCTGCTTGAAGAGATGTCACCTCAGAAAACAAACAAACATTTCACTGCTGTTTGTCCAGTATAGGATGGAGTTTGGGATGGAACATAGTTGCTATAAAAGCTCTTATTCCATCAGCCATTACCTGGGGGTTAAAGATTAGCTTTGTGACAGACCTGTCAGAGCAGCCCCTTAGTCTCCTATTTGTTAAGTTGCTTTAGCCTCCTGTGCAAATAATTTCTCTATGAAGAAGAAAGAGGCCTAAAGCTTCCTTAATGCTATTATATCTACATCAGATCAGGATTATGAACTTTTATTAGCTTTTTAAGCTTTTTAATCACTGTGGGGAGTTTATTTTATTTTTATAATGATGTTCTGTTTTCTGCTTAAGCTTGTGACTTGTTGATAACTGCATCCTTTTTATTCTCAAAGGGTGATGAAGTTTTGCTAGTAGTCTCACAAAAGGCCCAGTCCATATTTAGTAACAGTAGGTCTGTGCTAGAACATGTGGAAATTTATGTACTCTTAGCAGTTAAGTACTTATTTACTTTAATCAGATATAGCAAGTTAAAGATGAAATTATAGGTACACAATTTTAGTTATTATTTATCTTGATTGTTTTCGTAGCATATATTTCATGGCATTAAAAAAAACCAAAAAACAAAAAACAAAAAACAACAAAACCTGGAAGCTGTTGCACTTTGAAATTTCTTTTTCATTGTTCTATCACTCATTAAATTATTCTCTCTCTAATAACTCATTTGGATGGCTACTTTCATAAATAGGATATTACAACTTGTCCAAAGATAATTTTCATATTCATTTAGGTTAGTCTACCATTTTTCATTACTTCCTTGAATAGAGTACTCTGGGAACAGTGTAAGCACTGTCAAATGAGGCTCAAAATGAGATTGAGATATGAATCCTTGCTCAGAAATGGATCTTTGCGGTGAAATTCTTTCCCTCTTAAAGTGACAGTACAATTTTGCTGGCCCTTCAGTTCCTATTCTGCTGCTCTTCTAATGATGCTCAATGAGTGCTAAACCCTTATCCTGCACACTTAGAGAAACAAAGTTAAGTTCCAGAAAACATGTAAGTTATGGTCTAAGGCTCCCTCTGCATGCAAAGAATAGATTTTTTTTTTTTCTATTAAGCACACTCTGAATGATTTCTTGAAGATCTTCAACCCGCAATAGAAAGTCTGGGATCATATACCATCCCTTTTATTTATGAAAAGTATCAATATGATCTTACAAGCTTTCACTTGCTATTAGACTACTATTGTAATAATGGAAGACAAACATATTTTGAGACTTGAATTCTGCATTCTTAAGTTTTCCTGGTGTATTTACAGATATGATATTATCTGTCTGCAGAAGCTGTTCTCCAGGCACTATTAAACCACCAATTACATGATCTTTATAAAGTTCAGTTTTAAGCTTAGTTTTAGTCAGACAATCCAATTAATGTGAATGAGCTTGTCATTAACAGGCCTAAAGTTAAGTAAGTCTTTTTTTGTTTGCTCAATCAGAACCTAAGACATGATCCTACTGATTAACCTAGATTCTTCTTCCCCTTCTGTTTCTGAGGATTTGCTGGTGTTACGGCTTGAACATTAAATCTTGGTTTATCTACCCGTTTACCTCTTCCTGGGAAGTTGCTGGGACAAGAAGAAAAGCTAAAATTTTCACGAGAATGCAATAAAGTTACATATACAAAGCCTGTGGCAATTCAGTGGGACTGGTGTATTTAACACAGTTTGCTATTTAAATCTTAAAACAACCTAGTATGTGAAAATTGTCTGCCATATAAAACTCAAGTTAATCTTAAGACCATTAGTAAGGTTAAACTTTGTTTTAAATTAAAAATCATTGTTCTAAAATAACAGAGAACTGTTAGAGGAAGAACACTGAGGTGATTCATATCTAGACAAAAAATAGTGGAGGAGTAACATAAAAGTTTTAAAAGTCTGCCTTGGCTGGAATGAAGGACAGGCTCTCTGCCTCAGGAAAAAAGCTTAGGAAGAACAGTAAAGAACAACTTGAAATAAAAGCATGGAAGTATGTCTTTCAGCTCTGAAAAGATGAGTGAGAATGAACATAACTTTGTGTGTTTTAGTATTAGCACACAACTAATTTCTGAAAAGTTACTTTAATATATTGATGTTCGTGAATTAATATAATGAAATATTATGTGTTCAGATACTGATACATACATCAGAATTGAAAGAGTTGGTAAATTTCTTTTGTTTTGGTGTCCTTTTGCATTCCTGAGAATAAAAGCCGTGATAATATGTGTAGTTGTTTGAAAAAACAAGGTGTCAGGCTGAACAACACAAGAAAATATCACCATCCTGCTCATGTCAGTACTGACTTCCATTGATAACTGGACATAGTTATTTACCAAGTACACTGCTATTTTTGTAGGTACTTTTACCTGTTTTATAAATACCATGCTGTGTAATGCACAGTTTCTTACAACAGAAGAAACATCCCACTCATCCCTTTTATGTATTCCCCTCCCCCTAAAGAAAAAAAAAAAATGCATCTAGATATACAATGCAAATAAGCATGCCTACAAGAGTATTTTCACTTCCTGACAGAAAAAAATGCAAGAGTACAGAATCGAAAACTGGGTCAGGTTGGAAGGGACCACCTTGGGTCATCTGGTCCAACCTCTCAGCTCAAGAAGGGTCATCCTAGAACACATTGCACAGGATTGTGTCCAGTTGGTTCTTGAGTATCTCCAGGAAGAAAGACTCTACAACCTGTCTGAGCTCAGTTATCCGCACAGTAAAGTTCTTCCTCATATTCAGATTATTAAGATTAAAGAAGTTTGAGTTCGGTTGTTGAATTGAAATTCATTAATTGTGCCTATAAAGTGTTTTTATTGATTGGGTTTTTTTTGGTTTTGGGGTTTTGCTTTGTTTAATTTTGTTTTGTTTTGTTTCTGTAACTTTGAGGAATGGAAATGGAAAAGTTCCCCAAAAGTAATTAATCAGGGAACATTTAGTTAGAAATTTGAACAGACTGGTGCAACTACTGAAAGATGGGAGCTTGTGGGAATTTTGTTCATGTAAATACTTGATCTTTGTGGAGATATCAGAGCAGCAAGGCTGTGTGGTTAACAGTGATTATAGTATGTTTGACAGAAGTAATGTCACAGGAGAAATCAAAGACTGACGGAGATCCGAGTTAAAGTGTGATGTGAAAAGGCATGTTTTTAAATACAGGCCTCAAATCCAGACTCGGCATATATGGATGTCTCCTTTTCTCTTATATTCATTTCTGCAGCTACAAAAGAGAAATCCTGAGAGCGACCATTGAGTTGTTATTCACCTTTGTGTCGTTTGAAGCTGTTCATTTTCTTCAGTGTTGGATTCCTGTGTAATATTTTTTCTTTTAAAGATGATATTTTTTGGGAGGGGCTTTTGTGACTTCCATAATTGCTCTTTTTATTTGAACTGAAGGTATAGGTCCAAGGAATGACCTGATTCAGCAGTTGCAGAATTCGTTTCTATTTGTACACCTGTGAAACAATGAGTAGGATAAACTGAATGGTATCAAGCAATTATAGGCCTCATTAAATATATTTGTAAATTAATCTAGGCCTGAGGAAACTACAACAAAATCTGTGGAGGTCTAAAATGCAGAGAGGGCCCCTGGAATATGTTACAGGAGACATGAGATGAAAATGTTTTTTTAGGTGGTACCCTCCAGGAGTTCCTCCGTTATTCCAAGGAGAATAGCTACCAGGCCTCCCTCAGGAACTCCGGGGAAGATATGCCCTGTCCCTCTGATTACAGAAAGAAGTCAAACACTTAGACAGTTCAAACCCCATGGTCCTTGTCCTGCTCAAAGTGGCAGTGTTCAGACACTGGGCTGCTCTATACAGATTTCCAAATAACATTGATTACATTATTTGCTCCCTTTTGTATTTCCTCCCCACTGCTTCTTCTTTCACCTTGGTCCATTTCACCATCTTCTTGTCCCTTCCCAAACAATCATTACTCATATTTACCTTTTCCTTATTTGTCTTAGCTTTTCTGTAAGTATACCCAAGCTCAGTATATCTGGTAGTGTTACCTAGGCAGTCTCAACTTTAAAGAGTAGCACTAGATAGTTATCTGGCCAGTGTGGACCTTGCACAACTTGACTCTCCAAAAAAGCCCCCGTATGCTTCTGGAATGACCTGTGGAGTCCATCTGCTTCTCTCATAGGTCTCTGTGAAACTGAGCCATTCCTCATGGCTTTGTCTCTAACTTCTTTGTTGTGTGTTGTGTCCAGCAAGTTTGTAATATTTGGTGTTTTCTGACCACCTGTTCAGTTATTGTAACCCCAGGCCAGTGCATGCATCCTCTTTTCCACAAATTTCTCTGCAGCTAAACAGTTGTGTGCTGCCTAGAAACCTGAGAAATGTATAAATACTGTATATTATATATTGTTAAAATTTCTGTAACAATAATATAATTAATAGTGTACATGATTTTAAGGATTTTCAAATACTGAAAGTATTTGAAAAGTGCTGAATTGCTAGCAAAGAATGGGAGGTAAATGTCTTTATTTCTGAAGCCTCCCATGTCTGCATTAGACTTCTCTTCTCTTTCTTCATTTTTTGCCAGTCATTTGGGATGCTACCATACTGCTAAGAGGAGCTCTTGCTATTCGTTTTTGAGAAATAATTTGTTAGGACAAACAGTACCTGTGGATTATACACAAGTGGGCTGTTGCAAGTTCTTTTTATTTAAACTGAGTAATTGCTCATCAGTGTCTCATGTATTTGCTTTGTCCCCTGATTGGGTGACCTGACCTTAATATGGGAGGAATGACTCAAGAAATCAGTGAAATCTTTATTCTGCTAGCGAGTTCCTTGGGAAGAGAAATAGCACAGAAGAAAAGTCTGTGCTGCTTTGGGAATATAAAAGGACCTTTGTGCTGCCTTGCATATCTGTATTATCCTTGACTAGCGACATTCTCCCCAGATATAAATGTAGATGGATTGCTCTCTGGTCGAGGAAAAGAGAAAGACGTGAGTCAGATTAATGAATCATCTCTCTGTGTTTCACAGTTGTTCCTTTCACAGCAGGTAATGGCTAGCATGACTGGGTGTGCAATTATATTTACAGAAGCGGTGGTTGGATTTTATCTGACTAATTGTGTTGTTACTGTGTTGTGCTTCTGACAGTCACTCTCTGTACAAATCATATGGGTATAGTTGCAAAAATATTTCTTCAGTCACTATGTCAGATCATTTCTCTTACCCTGTAGTTTTTATGTCCCTGCTTATTGTAGACAAAATAGTTTTGAATGCCAGCTGAGGACTGGCACTGAATCTCTTAATCTGGTTTTAATGTAATGTTTACACTCTGTTCATTGTAGCATTAATTGCCTGTGTGCATGCAGTGCTATTTGCAGATTAAGAACTTTTTCGATCTTGTTTGCAAACTTTTCAGATCCTCCTTTGCTCAAGAAAGGTCACGTTTCTTTACTCACTTCACTCTCTTTCATAAAGTGTCTGTGGTCAAGAGGGTAACAAATCCATTGGTTTGTAGTGTTTAATAGTTTCCTGTACTTATTGATGAATATAAGAATGCCCTCTAATAACCATCTTCAACATTTTTTTCAAAAATGAAGGAGTCTTAAATCATCTCTACAGTTTACCCATTTCACATTTATTGCTAAAGGCAGCATAGCAGATAACAGTTTATCTTGCATGTCATCTAACCAAAGCATCAATTAGATACACTTTACAAAATCCTGCTATGACAATAAAACTTCGATGGCATAGTAGTTCTAGTGTATTTCCAGCATAACAGTGCAGGTGAGGTTCTTACGTGACCCATCTGTTTGTAGTCTGGCAATGATAATCCGTCTTCTGATGGGAATTTCAAGGGCTGATAGGGTTCTGTTATGGAGCATTGATGGTTTGTATGTAAAAATTGAATAGTCTTGTATATGAAAAGGAGTAGATCCCCCCAATTTTTTTTAATTTTTGTTGTTGTTGTTGATTAAAACAAAATCATTCTTCTTTGAATAACATTTTTTTAAAATAGTTTGAGGTTTGGTGGTTTTTTTTAGTTTTTGTATCATGTTGGGAGTCAGTGTGCCTAGAATCCTTTATTGCTGGATTAGTCACCTAGCTGTAATGTAATGTAAGGCTAGTTTTCACTCTTGGTGACTGGTGTTTCAATTGATGCTATCCATTAAGAAGTCCATTAAAGCTTGTCTTTAGTTATAAGCTATGCACAGTACCAGAAGAGAGTACCCTGATCACAAGTCCAAATTGATTTTCATAAATTCCTTGAACTCCTATTAAACCTGCTATTTAAAGACCTTGGTATACGACAGTCTTGACAGTCTATTTTATTTTTCAAACAAAGGAATGACAAAACAGATGCTAGATCAGTAACTATTCAGGAGTTTCTTTTGCCATAAGCAACATTAAAACCTTTTGAATGTTTTTTTTTTGGTGACTATTTATCTTCTAAGGCTCTTTTATCTTTTCATACTTTGTTCATCCTCATGGTACAGTTAGGTAGGATTCCAGTGGTTTGTTTTTTTTTTTCTCAGGAAAGCCCATCTAGATATAACACATGACTAATTTCCTTCAATCCAGGTGTTGTCAGGAAAGTGTTTGGCCAGGACTACTTGCACTGGCTCAGCATTTCTGTGCTCTTTTAATTACAGGTGCTGCTAGGCTGTCCTTAGAATTTTCTCCATAACAAAATCTGAGCTACAGTTCCTGGCTCCTTCTGTGAGGAACGTGGAACCTCTTCTATAAATAATTATAGAATCACAAAGTATCTTGAGTTGGAAGAGACCCCCAAGGATCGTTGAAGTCCAACTCCTGGAGCTGCACAGGACAGCCCCAAGTGTCACACCATGTGCCTGAGAGCATTGTCCAAATACTTCTGGAATTTTGTCAGGCTTGGTGCTGTGACCACTTCTCTGGGGAGCCTGTTCCAGTGTCCAACCACCCCTTAGGTGAAGAACCTTTTCCTAATATGCAACCTAAACCTCCTTTGACACAACTTCGTGTCATTTTCTCGGGTCCTTTCATTGGTCGCCAGAGAGAGGAGACAAGTGTCTGCCCCTCTGCTTCCCCTTGTGAGGAAGTTTAGACAGCAATGAAGTCTCAAAAGCTTGTATTCATATGATGTTCATTCTGTTTTGTGACCCCAGCTTTAAATGATGCAACCTGTTCCAGCTATTCAGTTAAGTTTTTAATGCTTATTCAGTTAGCAGACAGTCTGGACTCTGAATAGTGTAAGTATCTTTTATACTGGAGTTAAAAGTAAAGGAAAAAGAAAATTAACTTTTATCTAGGACTTGAATCAAACCAATGCTGATTAATTGCTAGGGCTGCAGCTAGGATTTTAAAGGAAAGTTTTGAAATTTTCTATTCCATCATGACAAAATAGAACTGAAAAAAAAAGCCCTGGAAAACTCAGTGTATTATTGCTAAATGAAAAGTCATCTCTGTCCTTATCTTCTTCATTTTTCAGTCTCAAGATATTATTAACATAATATAATGTTTTTTCGGAGGAAAAGATCTGACTAATCTCTTGTCCTAGAAATAAAGAAGAGTTCATACTTCTGCTGTGTTGAAGGTTTAGGTACAAACTGTCTAAAATCAAACATAAAGCAAATATGAACAAACCCACTAATTTTCAATTAGGACTCTGAAAGCTATTGAAATAATTAAAAACTTATTACTTATTCAGCGGTTGTTAATCCAAAAAGACAGCTAAGCTGTATTTTCTGTGATCTTCACAGTACAATAATATATTGGTTTCTGTGATTTAGAAGCTGCTGAAATTTTGTGGAGTTGAATTACTAAAAGAAGAAATATTAACTTAGAAAAATATAGCAATAAACCTCATGAAGGTTACCTTCATAACTGAAGGTAAAGGAATATTTGGAAATAATATCTGCCTCGAATGGAAGAAGAATTGGAAAGAGAAAAAGAGACGGCCTTAGACTTTAAAAAATAGCCTGGATTGTGAACACTTTAGGAAGAAATCTTAGGTGCTACAACCTGTAGAGTTAATGGAGGCTTCTGACATTGTCTCTCTGGAGCTCCAAGCCAGTAGGAGGAATGGAGTCTCATAAGCACAGATTATTTGATGGATGTATGTCAGTCAGGATGTTGTTGAAATATCCATCACACTTTAGTATCTGAAATAATTTAAAATGACTTAATGCTAACTCTACAGCTAAATGCTACTGTTACCTTTGAAAAATCTGGTGGTGAGAGAAACTTATTTTTTCCTGCACAGTAACTATTTTTGGGTATCTAATTACAACATTAGGGCATGTAAAACCCACATCTGTGGGCTGTCAAATTGTCATTCTGTTATGTAATATAGAAAGTTTCTTTTCAAAGGAGCAACTAGCTTGCTTTCCATGAGACAGTTTTGTCTGGTGTTTTCTTTTTGCTGTTTTACAATGCCCAAATATATGTGATTTCCCTTTCCTTAATCATATTCCAGAATATGGCTGATGTTTTTTGTTTCTTCCTGAGCTTTTGGTATAACTGTTCCTTTCTTTGTAAGCAGATATGAGGTAAAAGGGGAGAAGAAACAAAAAAGGAGGGCATTTCTTTTCCTTTTCTTTGTTTACATTTGGTCAGTGTCATCAAGAGTGATGTACTCATCTAAGTAGTTAATTTTACATAATGTGTTTCTCTGATTGTAAATTGAATCTAAGAATATTACAGGTTTTTGCACATACTGCATAACAAGCTGTAATCACTAAGCCTCTACCCTTATACTGTTTTATTACTTGATATGGTATATATTTTTTTTATTCTTTGATATTATATGTGTTAGCAGTTGGCTTGATCTGTGAGCTGTAAGTGAACGTGTGGAAGTTAGAAGAGCTTTTTGGGTATGGAAGGTAAAAATGATAGGGAAAAATATACCAGCTTTGTAGTTCCCTCAGCAATTTCAGCATACTAGTTTCCAGAAATCCATATTTTGTGTGGAATTTCATTCCATGATTTTTGTTCTCAATTCATATTTTCTTTATTCAAGTGTCTTTCTCTTGAACTGTATTAAATATATTTCTTGCATTTCATAGACATTGTACTGCTGGATTTTTTACTCCAGCTCTGACAACTTTCACAACTTCAGCTGTTTCCACTTGATCTTTCCAATCTGCCTCTGTGTCTTGATTTGTTTTTCAGTGATTTTTCAGTGTCTCTTTTGTATCTTTTTCTATTTCTTCTTATGCTATTTATTTTTTTATAATGTCTGATTGCCTGTTGGTTTTTGGATTCCCCTATCCACCGTTTTCTTCCCACAACAGAATTTCAGTTGCCTTATCAGAAAGAACAATCTTTATTTTTCATGGAGCAGGTTTTTTTCAGGGGTGGGGGTGGGGAGTGTTTCTATTTATTTTGTAAAAGGGAGTTTCTGTAAAATAATTTTGTAGGTGAAGTAACAGTTGGTAGTAGATTACCATAGACGCCTTTTGGGTTTTGGTGATTAGACGTGCTCTTTGCCAAAAGGCTGTGTGCAAGAGTAATACAAAAAATAACACCCCTTGACACTGTACAGACATCAACTAGAATTGCTGGCTTAAACAGGTGAGGAGAGGGACATTCAGTGCTCTTTTCTCTGTATTTCTTTAGGAAACTGATCGAGTTCCAGAGTGATAAAGACTATATTTCCAAATGTATGTGTATGTAATATACATACACATAAATTTAGGAATAATTCGGGAGCTTGATATCTCATGCAATTATCTTACCAATTAAGGAAATTTCCTTGTGCTATTGAAGTAAGAAAAGTAGTCCAGTTTCCCATTTCTGGAAGGTCTGTTAATATAGAACTGCACTGTCAAAACATTTATGGTTATTGGAATCACTATTATTTCAAGAACATTTTCTTAATTACTTTTTTCTTAGTTTTCAGTCTCATACACATAGCTACAACTAACAACAACAAAGAGGCAAGACAACAACATGTAATGCAGTTTTAAATGGGTTCCAAAACGGGTTTGTCACTACTTTTGCCAGATTGACTAGCATGTGCAAAAGACAATTATATGTTGTGTCTTTATTACACAGGCTGAGAAGAACTTGGTGCTTCGGTTTATCATGTAACTTTCCAGAGTTCAGCTCTACCAGCCTTGGGAACAGAGAATAGAGATCAACTGTAGATGAACAATTTCCTTTCATCTACCTAGAAATGCCACTCTTTCTTCTGTCAGTTATCTGAGGTCTTCAGGAATACTGAATATTCTCTTGGCAGTCTATCAAACTCTTATTCAAAGGATATAACAAAATATCACATCCAATTTTCTTTTCTGATAGTAGTCCATTATTCGGCCTTTGGTCTCCAAGTCAATATACTATTGTTTTTGCAGTGCTGAAGCATATAGCATTGGCAATAAACAATGAACACAGGCAATGCAGGAAGTAAGATTTTTCTGGGTGATTATTTATATGTAAACAATTACATTGATTTGAAACTGTTTAGATTTTGATAATCAAATAATTTGTTCTGATAGGAGGAGATTAAAGGGCAGAGAGAGAAGTCAGAAAGTATATGAGCAATGCAATTTATTACAAACTCCATAGCTAGTTGTCATTCTGTCACCGTGGAACTGAAAAGGGTCTCCAAGGGATGTGACAAAAGATGTGTTGAACTGTGCTGAATGTGCATTTGCAAAACTCGATCATTCAGATAAATTCAAATGTGGGTCAATTTGGTTATGGAAGACAGGGAACACTGAGATTCAGGACAGGTCGCCACTACAAAGGATGCATCTCCTCGTGATGGTGAAGCACACACATTTTGCATCACTGTGCTCGTATTGGTTTCCTGGGAATTCATTATAGTGTCTTGTTGCCGCACTAAGCAGTAACTACTCTGCTGTAATGATTTCCAGCAATGCTGGTGGAACTTTCCCACCTCAGCTTATTTAATTATTTATTTTAATTTTAACTGACTCTGACAGTCTCTTGAGCTACACAACTCATTTTCATGAGGGCTCCCAGGAAACGGCTATAACACAAGTCTACTCTGCAGTTGCATGCATCTTTATAACAAAAACCATAAATCAGGATACGTAATCTGAAGCTGCAGACAAGAGCAATGAGCAGGCAGCATCTCAGTATGTTAGCTTCAATTCAAGGGATTTCAGAAAGTTCAGTTCTTTTTTTTCTGCAGTTCAAGTTTGTCCGTTCTTTACTTTACTGTATATTCTGTGTTAACTATGCAAGGTCCTTCCATCTGAACTTCCTCCTGTAGACACACTCTGCTGTCTTCAAGATAGATTTGAGGTTTCTTTTTGGGTGGGTGGAAGGTTTTTAATAAATGTTTATGCTAGACCTTTCATAGGAGAGTGCTGAGCAAGTAAGAATGAGGACCTTTGCACTGAGCAGTAATTAGGCTTTGGCTTTAAAGATGTTTACCAGAGGTATAACACTTCAGAGAATCTTCACTAAAAAACCTTCCTCTTTTAACTGCTGAATTTGTGGAAATGATTCTCCAGGCTTCACACACAATTCAGGAACAGTTGAAGGCATGACCTTCTAAGCGTGATTGTAACAGCAAGTAGATGTCATTGTAATATGTCTTTCCTCTTGTTATTATTTTTTATTATTATTATTATTACTGCTAGGTATATTTGTTCAGAATAAAGGATTTTAAAACTTTAATTTTAGGGTCAGGTGCTTAGAAGTTAATATCTTAATTGAATTTAATAAAATAGTTTTACTAAATAAAACTGTATTGCCTCCTAGTTAATGCTAAGGCTAAGATAAACAGATATTTTTTGGGGTGAAGAAGCCCTTCATATTTTGCTGGTTTTTTTCTCTTATTTGTTCTAATATATTTGAATATAATATTTATATTATGTATATGAATGTGTGTTATTTATAATATTAACTATATATATATTTATATATATATATAAAATAAATAATATAATATTATTATTTGTTCTGGCTCATACATGAGCATAACACAGTTTGCAGGCTCCACCTTCATTGTTTGGGTTTTTTTTNGTATATTTGTTCAGAATAAAGGATTTTAAAACTTTAATTTTAGGGTCAGGTGCTTAGAAGTTAATATCTTAATTGAATTTAATAAAATAGTTTTGCTAAATAAAACTGTATTGCCTCCTAGTTAATGCTAAGGCTAAGATAAACAGATATTTTTTGGGGTGAAGAAGCCCTTCATATTTTGCTGGTTTTTTTCTCTTATTTGTTCTAATATATTTGAATATAATATTTATATTATGTATATGAATGTGTGTTATTTATAATATTAACTATATATATATTTATATATATATATAAAATAAATAATATAATATTATTATTTGTTCTGGCTCATACATGAGCATAACACAGTTTGCAGGCTCCACCTTCATTGTTTGGGTTTTTTTTTCCTATGGATGACTTCTGAGAGGAAGAGAAACAAAGTTCTGTTTACTAAATCTTGATTTGTTGGTATCTTCTGCACTCATATATACTTTTTTATAAGGCAAGAATTTTCCATCACAACCGTCCCCACAGTTTTTATAAAGGAAATTGTAGTAGTAATGATTTCAAATAAATTTTAAATGTGCTATTCTGAAAAATCTCGATGCACTTTATATATTTTTAACTTCTTATGTGCTGCTTATGGTCTTATGTATGGCTCCCAGGCACTTCTCGTGATGGAAACAAAGGGAAGAAAAGTAATACTTGAATTGATAAAACTACAGCCTTAATATTTTATGAGGTACTGCTTAATTTTAATGTACATCTAAAGTATAACAATGACTAATCTATCTGTAAATATAGAAATCTATACAAAGAAATTGCATGCCTCAAGGCAAAAACTGATTTCTAACAAGAATCAGGAAAGAATGCAGAAAGGCAAGGAAACTAGGAAAGAAGAATATGTAGAAACCAATGTCAGACCCATAATGGTTGGATTGTGTCCCTGATATAACTTAGACTTCATAAAACATTTAACTGTAAAAAAAAAAAATCCTATTAAATCACATTTGAACTTAAAGGAGGTAATAATTCTTCATGTTGTATAAATCTGTTCTGAGATGGAATGTCAGGGTTTTAAGAGAATGGTGTCTAGGACTTCATAGGGATTGAGAGGAGACTACATTGCTATGGAAATAAGAAGTAAGATAATGCTAAATGTTTACAAATTTATTTCTTCAGTTGAAAATGCCATACAGAGTTTCTTTTTGAGCTTCTGCACAACCACAAGAGACTGAAGTTCTTCCTTTACGTCAGCAAAACCCACTGTCCTGAACTGAGTAGTAGCAATGGAAAATGTGTCTTTTCTGGCTATTTCTAACATGAACCAGTCTCAAAGTATTCTTCCGTTGTTCTGATGAGAAACTGTTCTTAGCTAAAAGGTTTGGGCTTCCGTTATTATTATGGATTTGAAAGAAGCATAAGGTCAAAAAATTTGCAGCCAAAAGACAGCTAATAAATTTTCTTCCACTGCAGTATTTTTCAGTCTGATTTCTAAATTCTAATTCAATTCTTCTTTGGAGATTTTGAATTTATTCTGTTGGGTTCCCATGAAACGTAGAAAAAATTTTTTTCATTGTGTTTCTGTTTATGTAGCTTGTAATGGCTTTATGATACTCAAACAAAACCAGTATTGGAAGATTCCAGTTTTTGTAGATTCAGTTGCATGTTTTCAGACTCCTGATGGACTGAACGATATGATCTCTGATATCTTCAGATAACTGAACAAATGGTTACTATAATGTAACTGTTTCTCTAAGGCTGAAAAATTATTTTACTTCTTTCAAGATATTTTGCTTTAAGAGCTACATCAACTGCCACACACATATTCATGTTTTATTATTGTAGTATAAAAGGTTACATTTTCCTTTTTGAGGCTGAGAAAATACTGTCACTGCTAGTAATACTGCTCATCTAAACACCAGTAAGTGAACATTCTGTCAGTATAACTTGATTTTATGAGGTCCTAGTATGATATTGGTTGGAATTTATGTAAAGCACAAGGTGTAAAAATGCACATTTTGACTGAAGGAAGCTTCCTGTCAGTATGCTCAGTATTGACTCAGAATCCTCAAAGCCCATTTTGGAGGCATTATTTCAAAACCCTTTACAGACTAAGTATTTTCATCAAGCTGGATATCTGTGTGGTGTATGGAACATGAAAAACTCTTGTGAAATGATTTAGCAATCACTATCTAATGACACTGTAGCAGTGATTTTGTTTTACTGCCAGACCAGAGCAATGATTGGTAGGTAAAAGCCAAAGCAATTGTCCTGAATCATCCAGGTTTTAATGATGTGAGTGTTTTCATAGCTTGGAGGAGCCTTGCTATGTCTTAAGTTATTTTAACATAAACAATCATGAAACGCTTTTACAGGAAGGATTGCAAATAAATTTTGGTTCCAATGACAGTCTTTGACTGACTGGTTAGTACAGCTTGGAGTGTAATCTAAGGTCAGAAACCTGAAAATTGCTGGTTTTAGTGATGAGTAAGTGGCTTTCTTTTCTTTTCCTATTAGACAGAAAATGGTCGGCCGTGGCACTCTATTGTGAAGACCTCAGAAGAAATACAGTTTTTTCCAGTCAGCTTTTCATAATGTAAATATAATTTGACCTTTCCCAAATGGGCAGCTAAACCATGAACAAGCAGAAAACCCCAATTTGGACTGTATTTCTGAACCAGGCTTCACCTTCTCTCTTGGGAACTTATTGAAGGATTACAGCTGAAACAGACAAGAGAAAGAATACCTTGAACGGGAAGCTTATCCTACAATGAGAATTACAAGTACATCTTGTATCTGCCCAGTCCTAGTTTGTCTCTGTTTTGTGCAGAGGTGTTATGGAGCTGCTCACCATGGCTCCATCAAGGTGACTAGAAATCAAACCAAACACATAGAAGGCGAAACAGAAGTGCATCATCGTCCCAAGCGTGGATGGGTGTGGAATCAGTTCTTTGTTTTAGAAGAACACATGGGACCAGATCCTCAGTACGTAGGAAAGGTAAGGTCATTGTTTTGTTTTGGCTTTGGTTTAGTTTTTTCCATCCCTTGAAATGTGGCATCGATAGAGGCAAACCATTTATCTCCTTAGATGGTGCCTCTTCTTTTAAAGAAGGACACCTCTTGGTGTAAATATATACATATATTACAGTGAACTTGCCAGTTGCCTGTGAATACTGTGTTTATTATAAAAAAAGATAAACAAAAGTATATAGGATGGAGATACTAAAATGTGATAAAATAGTTTTTATTCTGAGCTCAGCTAAACACAGTGGGAATGCAGTTGATCCTGTTATATCAATTTCCAGAACCCTAAATGCATGAGGTCACTGCTAATGGCTTTTCCAGACTATTTCAGAATTATATTCAGTTCTGCTTTGGGGAATATTACAAACACAGTCTAGGCTCCATAGGGTATTCATTCCACTCTGAGTGCAGGGTGGAAAAGGTCTCCTCCAAAGGAAATCCACTGTGACTTTTTTCGTACAAGGAGACACAAGGTGTTTTACTTGTTAGAGCTCCTCAGAAGTCTGTGAGAACAAGCCCTGCATTTATGTTTTGATATAAGGAGTGAGCTTCAGACATGAAGTTCAGGCTAATGTAATTGAACTAAAGCCTGGCCAGCTGAAGTTTGGTTCATCATGTGTAATGTTGTCTGTAGAGCTTGGGTTTTAACTTTGCATTAAATAACATAAAACTCTCTATATAGCTTTAATACATGATATATGGCAGAGGAAGTTCTCTCTCCCTGAAGACTGTCTTGCAGCATTATGATACAATTTTTTTTTATTAGATGATCCAGATGAGTCTTAGTTTCCTTAAGGAAAACAGAAAAATACATTGAATATGAGGGGTAAAGAAAGATGGTTAATGGGGATGAAGGCATGGAAAAGGAATTATTTCATTTTAGTTTCCCTTCAGATTGGGAATCCTGAAACTTACATTATAGAAAAATATGCAAGGAAACCAGTAGCTTCTGAAATCACAGATGTCTGGTGTTGAGGCCTTCCAAATTTGAACAGTATCATCTGAACTAAAAATAGGAAATGGAACAACTTTATTTAAGATACTGTTAACACAAAGACTGGAAAAAAATTATTCAGTTATGCCAATCTTAGTAAAATACCAAGTATTTCAGCATACCAAAAATTATTGAGATATGTGCAGGAAAGGTAAAGTGAGAAAGGACCTTTCTAAATGGAGGTAGTGGTTTGCATTGAAAGAGAAGCTTTTAAAATGGATAAGGGAATGAGGAGATATGCTTTCAGACCCACCTTAGACTGATTAACATTTTCATAGATGATTTTGGAATAGAAAAAACATTTTGCAAACATATTGTTGATACAAAGCTATGCTGAAGAATCAAAACATTGTCTGGAAAGAGCTAGATATTACGAATATGGTTTGGATATAGAAATAAAGAGTAAACCTCAGGACTACAGAACAATGTAATGAATTTCTGTGATACACTAGTGATTTATTGTAAGTGACAGAAGAAGAGAAAAATCTGGTTACCAGATCTAAAGTCATACCTTAAAGAAGGTGAATATGATACTAAACTGCAAAAGCTGAGGTACAAAAAAACAGGGATAAAGGGCATTGAAGCCTGTGGAAAATAATGTTAACCTATTTACTGTCCTGGTTACTTTTGAAAAAGAAAAATGGATTTATATGTGTAGCTGTACAGAGAAAATTGAATGCTATGACTGGGATGGTAATGGAGAATAAAATATGTTTGTTTAATTTCTCCCACAAATAATAGAGGAGGGCATAGAATATTCTATAAATACACCTCAGAAGAAACCACAATGAAAAGATAAAAGTTATTTAAGTTGATTGTAATTTTAGTTGAAAAAATAAAGTTTTGGTGACCATGAGTTAATTTAGAATTAACATTTAGTTAATTTAGAATGGAAACAAGAATAAGTCAGATTCTGAAAGAGTCTAGGAAGAGAGAAAACAAAAAAAAATGAAGGGGTTTCAAAGTAAAGCATGCTTGTCTTTATGAAAGCATTTATAGACATGATTGCATGCCAGAACAGAAGCCAGGATTCAGTGAGCTAAAGCATGGTCCCTTTCAATTTTGTGTTCTTATGATAGTATTATGTATTTCCTTTCATCCTCTGACCACTCTATTAATACTACATTTGCAGAGATCATTGAATAGAATTTCTTTCAATCCTTTGTGGTCAAAATGTGACTGCATGCCTTGTTTGAGGACATTTCTCCCTCTGTACTTACCAATTTTTCTCCCCTTTTCCTCAAAAGATTCCCTCTGTTGTTCATAATTTTCTACTCTGAGTACTTCACAATGTTAGTAAGCTTATCTTTGCAAAAGCTTTGTGGAACTTAAAAGCAACTGTACTCCATTTTCCATTTGTTGTGATGATTCTGATGACCTGATTTGCAGCAAAGATCGATCATATTAGCTAGGGCATATATTTTTAATTAAAAATAAAAAAAAGAAAGGAAAGCCTGTCTGAGACTGTCATAATATTAGTAATAAGCAAAATTTCAGCAGTGGTCTTTAAGCATGAAAAACAGATGTTTTGGAAAAAATAGATGTTTTACTAATGATGCAGTTAATTGTACACACCTCATCAAGGTCTCTTTCTGTGTGCTTTTAATTTGATAAGTGATATTCATGCAAAGGCCCTCAGTTATAAAGGAAGTCAGTGCCCTTTAATTCTAGGCTTCTGTTCAGTGGCAACATGCTGTCAAATCTGTCAGTTACTAATTCTGTAGACTACTCTGCTTCACTGGTGAGAGTTTTGCCATTTGAGATCTGTCCTTTCACATTTTTCACACCCAATTTGGGAGTAATATCACAGAAAGCAGAGTCATTATGTACAATGCTGTTATAATGATCACAGTCATTCTCATGGAAATGCACAGTGAGGACAAGAATAGGGTAAGCCTGCAATGAAAACCGTAAGCTTTCTCCTTCTTACTGAGAAGTGACTGTCAGGAGGGTGGATTAATTCACTGCCATCATCATACAGAAAGTGTTAGGACAACAAATCATCATTATATTTTAATATCAAGCATATCCCTGTTCCTCAGTCATTATTTCTTTTCTCTAAGAAAATGTCATTTCGGGACTGGAAATCTGTATAACATTAATCCCTATTAGCCATACTCAAAGGGTTTTTCTAGGAACATGGCAAAACACAGGTCCTGGAAAAATTAGCTTATTGTAGAAGTGAGAAATGATCCTTTTGTAGACGTTAAGTATTGTCTGTGGTTCTGAGATTATTGAACTGGTTCCCTGCTGTTGCACTTGAGGTAAGTCTTCAATGTTTCAAGGTATGTTTCCCTGAAGAAAGAACGCAAAAAACCAGTTTTGTATTAAAAAAGGTATTTTTAAAGTTATTATTTAAAACCGTAGGGACTTATTTTTCCAAAATTATTAATTATTTTGGGAGGGTTTCTGGAAAGCTTCCCAGTGATGAATAATATCTAGCATTGTTAGTTCAGAGAGACTTTGTCTGCGGGTTCAAGTATGTGTGTGTGTGTCTGTGTATGTGGGTGTGTGCAGTGCAGAATCTGTGGAAATTCGAATACGCGAGATTAAATATCCCTTCCTCAGATAAGTATCTGAAATGCACAGATTGAGCTTTCAGTTACATGAGAGTTCTTGTCTTTTGTGCATCTCTGATATAAATTATTCTAATGAAATAATAGCTGTGAGTGTGCCAAGGGACGAGGTTAGTGAATGCACTATGGCTTGGTGATGAATTGGGTACATACCGCACCAGCTCAGAGGAAGGAAGATTCTCCTGAGGAAATCTAGAAAAACTTGGCTGTAGTACTGCAAGCTTTAACATTTCTCTGTTATCATAGTTTGCATTTCTCTTGCATTTTCTGCACGCTTGTAGGTTAGATAACTCATGTCTCAGCATTTGGAAAAAATAACAAATAAAGAATATTAGGAAAAAAGTGAAACAGACTACGTTTCAGTCCATAACATTCTCCATTTTGAACCTTCACACCTCTGTCTTCAGAGGGTCTGCTCCTTCTTAAAAGAATATTTCTTAAAAGTCAACTGCACTGGAACCAAGTCATAAGTACACGTTTGCTGTACTTTACTTTGGAGAGAGAAGTAAATAAGCAGTGATATTAGAAAGATCACTGTGGATTTAAGGCTGAGTGAGTCATGCTGTTAAGACTGAATAGCAGAGGAGTATCATGCACAAGACTGACAATTTCTCTGTGGACCCTTTGGATCTCTGAAATACCAAACCTATACCTCTTAATCCACTTCAGATGTCCTCTGAAGAGTAAATAGGAATGACTGTTCAGGTATTCAGGTGTGTGCTGGTTTTCAACGGCATTTTTTCCCCTAATTTGAGGGGTAAAGGGAGTGACACTTTACTTAGTTCCTGCATTTTTACCTGTAATGCGAAAACAGTTTCAGATTTATGTTGATGTGGGAGATAAGGAAGTATGGAACAGCTGGAAATGAGTGTGAATACAGGAAGGGGAAGAAGAAAGTAACAACTTCTAATATGTCTTGAAATAATTGTACTGAAAGATTAGGAAAGTAATCCCAGGAGTTATATTGGATTTACAAGATAGTAATTCTATTAATTAATTATTTTATTATTGAAAACACAAATACAGCATAACAGACTTGCCATTCAAAATTATTTTTCAAAGTAATATGTGACAGGTCATTGCAATAAGTTAGTTCTAATATAAGACAGTGAATCTAACATTCCCTGATCATATCAAGAGAATTTTCTATTTCTGATTTAATGACAGTAAGGGGACATTATGTATATTTTTGAATAAGTTCCAAGGAAGAAACAAAAGTGGAATTTTACAATTAAAACACTTTTACTCAGTTATAGAGGTTTACATAGAATAAAGCATGACAGATGTTTCACCATTTTAAACATAAGCAAGTAGTTCCAAAATTTATTTTGACAATAGAGAAAACTAAAAGGAAAGTGTAGATGATATAGTCTAAATATTTTGCACATGGCTTGTTAGCCATTTTCATGCCTCTGTAAGAAGGTAGGCAAGTGGCATAAGCAGCAGAAGCAACTTCCTGAATAACATGAATCTCACTTTCTACCTTTTGGGTTGCTAGTTTCACAAATAATGTATTTTAATGTAAAATAATTATTTTCCTCTATACCTAGGGAAAATGTAATGGCAATAATAATGTGAATAATAAAGCTGATGTTAGTATAGCACAACATTATATGGTCCTAATATCATGTTAGCCATCTCATTTTCTATTGTAATTTTTACAAAAAGCTAACTCAGTACTGTCACCAACACAAAAGCTTTCCAAAATAAAAATGCATACATTTGTCCTGAATTCTGTTGGCACAGACGACTTTGCTGCCTCCTACCTTTATTCAACATATGTTATTTGGTTTCATGTTAAAAAGTTGAGGGCACACTACTTGAATTCCACAAGTCGTAAAATGCTGTGGACCTTAACATTTTTGGTTTGTTTGTTTTTTTTTTTTTTAATGGAATCTCTAAACATTCAAAGGTTATTTGGGGGAAAATCAAAGTCAAGGGAAGAGAATGCTTTCATCAGCCTGATCAGTCTGACTTTCTTCCAGTGTGTCCAGCTGTATCTGAGGTTTCCTGAAACATAGCACTGACAGGGGCATTTTGACTTGACAGACCAACCACAGAAACAGAAAAGCATGAACATATTGAGGTTCAGTCCTAGTCCAAAGACATAGGATAAAGTGTTTACCTTGTTTAGCTTCATTTAAGTCAACATGAAATTGCACCAAGAAGAAACTGGCTCTTTTATGTCAAAACAGCTACATTAAATCTAATATGTCAAAGTAATAACTGTTTTTGTAAGGAAGCTTTATAGAGTCTGTCAGTTCTATATTGCAAAACATCAGTTCTCTATGTGGAGACTGTTATTTAAATTAATGAATCAAAATAATTTTGTCAAGGTGATCTAATCTTCCCTGAAGTTATTATGGACTGAAAAACTCTGAACAAAACTTGACTTCTTTTTTCTTTTTCTTTTTATATATTCTTTATTTCTTATCCTTTCATGAATTTGGCATACCAACAGCCAAGTTCTGGGGCTTTTACATCTTCTTTACACTGAACGATGACATTGTTGAAACCCACATCTTTTATGTGGAACTGCCATTTCTCACTTAAATGGTTTAACAGTAATTTTTTGAGAGGAAATCCAACCTTGTTCCTACCTAGCCTTGTTCCCACCCTTATTCTGTTTCTCATTTTGGTCACGGATTGGTTTTACACATCGAAGTGCTGGCACCGGGGGCTGTGCCGGGGCTGCCCCGGCCNTGGAGGAAGGACCCACGATGGAGCCGGGAAAAGTGTGAGGAGGAAGGATCGGCATGGAGCAGCTGCTGTGGGCTGACCGCAGCCCCGCATTCCCCATCCTCCTGTGCCCCTAGGGGAGAAGAGAGACCAGGTCACGAGTGAAGGTGAACGTGGGAAAAAGTCGGGTGTGGGGGGAATTGTGTTTTGATGTTTTGTATTTTTTTTCTCAACATCCAACTCTATTTTAATTGCCGAGAAATTAGTCATTGATCTCCCTGTCTTTATCTTGACCTATGAACTTTTCTTCAGCTCATTTACTCCGTGTGTGATCTTAAGAAAGAAGCGTGAGCGATCAGCTGGGTGGGTGTTCAGAAGACAGCCAAGGCTGACCCACCACGAAGTTGGTGTGGTACAGCTTGCTTTTTCTGTAATTGCGTCTTTAACTTGCCCCATACTCTGTATGCATAGCCTCTTAGCCTCTGACAGTCTTTATATCAAAACTGTGTAAAATGCCCAAATGTTTAGTTTCTGTTTAAAAAACCAGACAAACAAACAAATAAAACCACACAAGAGATGTTACACCAATTATATCCAGAAGATGTGGCAATGAGGAAATAAAGATAATTCTGCATCTTTTTATATTAATTTTGAACTTGGTAACTTTGTTTTTTAAGGATATTTATCACCTAATCTAAAATCAATAGGTGATGAAGCTGAAGATATGCTGATAAACTCAAGTGTGAATTAGCATCAGTTACTTCTCAAGTATCTTCTTGACATTATTTTAAGAGAGGTGCTCATTCACATTCATTGTCTGTGTAACTTTCAACACCCACATGCCTTGTTGTCTTTTAAAAAATTCTGCTGCATCGTTTTGCTATTAAATATAATTTATCAACTCATCCCAGATGTATTTGCAAAATGAAATGTTACCTGGACTTTGCTCATTTAAACACTGACAGGAACACTTCTGTTGAATGATTGAAACTGTAGACTAAATAATTTTATTTACTGTATAACAAGCTACAAAAGTTTAAAAAGGTGAAGTAAATTGAACATCATAATTAGGTCTTTTTTCATCTAGACTGATGTTGCAAATGAAACCATGCAGAACATGCTTTTATGGCCTGCTTTTCTAAAGTGAAGATGCTATAAAAGATTAGGAGTTTCAGCTCTTGTAGCTTATTAATTTATCTCAAAATGTCTGAGAAGAAGGGGAATATGAGACTGCAATATTTCTAGACTCAGTGGAGGTAGCAAAGGGTTACTTGTATGGCATTTTCTGTAGAGCTCTAAAGGTAAGTACTCACATGTGTTGATGTTGAATGTGGTGCCTTCTCAGCAATTGCTTCTTTGCCTTAGAAGATACATTGGCTACGTGTTATCTTTCAGGTGTCATATAAAATTTATGTCTAATGCTCCAGTTATATTTATTTGTGCTCTGGAACACATGCATGCTTTTTAATGACAATAAAAATGTGTGAGACAATAAGAAGTAAAGCAGGAGAACTAATGTTTAAATCTAAAAATTGTCTTTCTTTTCTAATCATACAGCACACAGTCTATGAAACTAAAATCATTGTGTTGAATTTTGAGATGAAATGCCATTGTAAATATTTAATTTCTAAAATACATTAGGTTTTTTTTCCTTATTGTATTGGAAAACTCCAGCCTGTAAAAACATGAGAGCATCATTTCAATATGATTTGAGGTTTTTTTCTGCCTAGCAGGACTAGCTATGGTTGGTTCTTGGCAAGCAGTTATTTCTCATTTAAATAGTCATTCCCACAGGTTTATCATCTGCAGTTTAAACATACTTTAGATAACAATGAAAAGAACACAAACACCTTTGTTTGGAAAGAAAGTGCAGAGGTGATATCTGCATTTAGATTATGCACAATAATTTACAGTCAAGAGCCTGAGCAGAGGTAAATCTGTACATCTGAGATTAGAACAGAACACCTTTAAAGTAATCTTTCTATTCCTGTGATCTTGGGTCCACTAGCTAAAAAGTCTGTTCCCTCCAGAAATTAGATGAGGTTTTCTAAAAGACAGGTTGCTTGTATGGAGCCGTTCAAGACAGGAGATAGAACTATTGCAAAGATGTCTTTCTGCCAAAAATTATTGCTAAAGGGCTTGGGGAATAAACTCAGTAGAAGAGCTTGTTCTAAGTCTGTTACTGAAGAGTAGTGGTGTAGCTGTCCTATATTTGAACATTTGTATCAAGTCTTCATTTTTTTTCTTTTACAATAGTTTAAGATTTTCTATTAAGTTACAAGCAAACAAAAATCCCAATCATCAGAATTAATAGTTTGTATTCATAAATTTACACTTTGGATTTGCGTCAGGTTTACTGTATAATTAATTTGTGTGGCATGGGTTATTTGTATGTCCTTGTCTGTTTTGTTGTCAGATATGTGTAACCTTAACTGTTGCCAAAATGTTTGTTTTGTTGTCTTCCTGTGAATTATCATACTTGATACTTGAGCTATCAGTATAAATAATACAGCTTTTCCAAGTTTTATATGAAAGACATACTAATAATAACAGTTCTACAGAAGAGATGTTTTCATAATATTCAAAGGAACTACTTGAGACATTCTTGCAATAGTGTTGATAAAAGAGGTGCTATCCACAACCAAACCCCCTTCTGCACATTAAAAAAGCCTGTTCAGGAAAAGGTTTCTGTATATGTTTGCAAAACAAATAGAAATGCTTGTAACTAATATAAATATAGTACATTTTGAAATGCATGGTACATTTTAAAATCTTTTTTTTAGTAAGTTTTTTAACATGCTCATATTGCTTTCTATATCTTACTACTTAAAATAAATTATAAATCTTAATTGTAAAATTCAATAGTGGCCTAAAGAACTGTAGTTTTGGACTTGGTAAAATATTACAGAAGCAACGTTTGCACATTCTTGATGTATGAATACTTTCTGTCTGTAAGCCTTGAGTCAAATCATGCCAACATAACCATTTCAATAAATCAAAAAGCATCTAACATCTGTATGGAGGTTTTAGATGTAATATTAAAACTAAAAGAACATCGTCATTATCCTGCTGACTGGAATAACAAAGTTGCTGATGATGTGTTGAGGATGTTCAGATGGATTCTAAGACAGGAAAATTGCAGTAATGATGGGAGACTTCACTTACTTCCTGGAACACGGGTTGAGTTTTACATTGAACTGGAACCCTAACATCAAAAGGTTCTAAGCATAAAAGATGGCTGCCTCATAAGGTTATCTAGGCATCAAATCTCCAAAAGAACTAAAGCTGAACTTAAGTAATGCTTAAAGCAAATCCAAAACACCTGACAGAAAGACGTGAAGGGCTAAAGGAAGTCGGAATGACCAAATAATACAGTAGTGAGGGCAAATAAAGGCAGAGTCTTTAAAAGAAAGAGCCTTTTTCCAAATGAGAGAAAGAGAAAGGACTGAGAAATCTTGCATGCTAATTGTAAAGCAAAGTAATCTATTAAAGCAAGTTTGAGGAAAAACTGGCAATAAAAATTATTCTTTAGAAATATCAGGATGTGAAAGCCTACCAGAGGCTGTGCCAAAAGACAGTTCTGGGGCATAAAAGGTGTAAAGAGAACAAAATCAGACTGTTGCAGGAAAGCTAAAATAACGTTTTTAAATCTTTTTACCATGGGAGACCTTGAGCAGTCATTTTATGAGGAATGCATCAAAGGTGAAGTCTCAAACTGAGGCACTGTGGGAAAGACTATGAAACAAATCAAGAGATGAACGGTAATTATTACACATACCTGTTGCAGTAATCCAGGAAGAAATACCTAATCAAATAACTGGTATATAAATATCTAAAACTACTTTGGTATCTGAGGACCAAAGTGTGCAGTTATAGCAACACAGCAAGCAAGCAAAAAACAACCTCAAAAAAAAACAACCCCAAAACTTGCCTGTGGGGAAAAGCAATACCACTTAACATTTAAAACTATTTGTGGGAAGCAGGGTGAATAGGTAGGTGACAAATGTCATTAATTATACTAAGCTGCTGAGAAGAAAAAAATGGGAAAGACCAACCCTAAAGAAGACCAGCAGAAAGAACTTCCAAGACTGACTGAAATTCAATACAGTTAAAGGCAGAATGAGGCACATGAGCAGTTGAGTTGAGCAGTTTTAACTGTGTTGATGGTTACCACTCATTAAAAAGACTGTGAAGTTCTATGAGCTCTAAGATAAAACTCCATCAGCTGAGTGCTTAGAAACAATCCAATGAACTGAATATTAGAAATCATTGGGAAGCAGAAAAAATACCCCACCAGTAACTCTATAAAACCACAGTGCACCTGTATCTCAAATGCAAAGCATGGTTCTCATTTTCTTATCTCTTTCTGCACTCTTGCAAAAGAAACGTTTCAGAGAAGGGCTACAATGCTGATACAATGTATAGAACAGTCTCTGTATGAGAGGTGACTGCTTAGATTATTAGTCACATTATTTGATAAACTCCACATTTTCAATTAACAACTTCATTTCTGGAATTTTAATATTCTTTTACAGCTGTTGTCTTTCTGCGTACAGGATTTTTTGTGGAAAAGGATGCCTTTACTCTTTTGGAAGTAGTTTGAGGAACGCCTGAGTAGGGCTCTTCTGACTGAAAAAAAAAAAAAAAAGATGAAGCGAGTTGGATAGTGGCCTTGACAGTTTTAACTAATATGAACCAGGAATGATTTTTCACTTTCTTTCTCTTCCCATTTACAAGCGGTAGGAGTCGCACAAAAAAGCCCCCCAAACCATAAAAAAGCCAAACTAAAAAAACTCCAAACCAAACACAAACGACCAAACAAACAAACAGATTGACAGCCTAAAAATAAAGAAAACAGTGCAGTTGTTCATGTATGAAATTGGTGAAACCACTTAGTATATCATGCTTTGATATATAATGCCACATCAGGGTTCCTAATTAATCTCTCAGTAATGAATTGAGGTAATTTAGCAGATAAAAACTATGGCACATTGACAGAAAGGCCATGCATTCAAGAAGTCAGAGCTGTGTGTCCATAAATATAGATATATATAAATGTTAACAAAAATCGCTTTTGCATGTCACACACTTATACCACAAGGGTTTGTTGTGACATTAAATATTATTCCAAGCTTGATTATGTCAGAGAATATTAATGATGAATTCAGAATTTCCAGTCCATACTCCCTTCTTAGAAAAATTTTCCTCCACATATCTATAATAGCATTAGCAAGTCTTGTTTTACATTTTATTCGGAGGAAGTAATTTCTTGTTTTTCTATCTATATTGCATGAAAACATAGTGGCATGATTCTTGCCAGGCACAAGGAATAGTTTTCATACTTAAAAATGACAATTTACAGTCACTCATTCAAAGTTTGTTTTTATTTAAATCATTAATCATAAGGATCATGTAAAATTGGAATGTAGGTTCAAGGTAAAAGCTGAAATATATGCATGGTAATATTTCTTTTAATATTAACTAGAGTTTGTGGGGGAAAAACCCAACCCAAACAAAAAAAAAACCCTTCTGTCTCATAAGGGGCTAGTGATACTCAGTGGTTCCAGTTTAGTGCGCTGTTTAGGAATTAAATCATATTGTTGTCTTGTTTGATTTGTTTCTTTCTAGTTTTGACTTTAGGGTATACGTACTTGGTACTGCCAGAAAATCAGATTCCATTGAGAAGCCTCTGTGTATGAACCCTAAACCAGTGACACCCAGAGTTCACTCCCTTCTATATATTTGTTCAAAACACTGCTGGGTGAAAATTCTGTAATTGCTCTTAGTTGTGGCCACTTTCTCACTTATAGAGCTATTTACTTTTACCTTGGACTATACTGTCTTTCATCTATTAGGTATTATTTTTCCCTTGGTGAATTGACTGCAGAAAGTGATAGTTGTTATTAAAGTGACACTTCTGCATCCCTCAAGTATAGTGACTTCCCTAACTTCAATGTGGATATTGATAATTATCACAGTAGCTAATAAAATCACAGAATCACAGAAAATGCTGAGCTGAGAGAGATCCACAAGGATCATTGAGTCCAACTCCTGGTACTGCACAGGAACATCCCAAGGGTCATACCATGTGCCCAAGAACACTGTCCAAAGGCTTCTTGAACTCTATCAGGCTTGGTTCTAAAACCACTTCCCTGGAGAGCCTGTTCCAATGCCCAGCCACCCTCTGGGTGAAACCTTTTCCTAATATCCAACCTAAATCTCCTCTGACACAACTTCAGGCCATTCTCTTGGGTTCTGCTGCTAGTCACCACTGAGAAGAGATCAGTGTCTGCCCCTCCTCTTCCGCTCATGAGGAAGTTGTAGATTGTGATGTCTCCCCTCAGTCTCCTCCAGGCTGAATAGACCAAGTGACCTCAGCTGCTCCTCATACGGCTTTCCCTCAAGGCCCTTCACCATCTCTGTAGCCCTCCTTTGGATGCTGTCTAACAGCTTGATGTCTTTTTTATACCGTGACACCCAAGACTGCACACAGCTCTTGAGGTGAGGCCATCCCAGTGCAGAGCAGAGCGGGACAATCCCCTCCCTTGCCTGGCTGGCGATGCTGTGCCTGATGCTGCCCAGGACACGGTTGGCCCTCCTGGCTGCCAGACTCCTGCTGACTGATGTTCAGCTTGCCATAGACCAGGAGTCCCTGGCTTTCTGCAGCGCTGCTCTCCAGCCCTTCATTCCCCAGTCTGAACATTCAGGGTTGCCCCATCTCAGCAGCAGAAGGAATGCATATCACCTAATTAGGCAGCATATACAAATGTACTTGACTGGAAGTCAGATGGTTAGAGTAATGTTTCTGATTCTTTCACAGAAGAGACATATTGTTATGTAGAATGTTTTTCTCTGTCAGCCCTTTGTAGCAAACCATGATTAGAAAAGCCTTAGGTGGAAATGCAATACAAGTAGCAAACCACCCAGGCATCCTAGAGAGAATGTAGACGTGTCCCTTCTGGCCAAGTAGGTACTGAGCAGTAAGTTAACTTAAAGTATCTTGAAAATTGATAGAAGCATTTCTGATGTCTATAATCAGTATCCTTCCCCCGTTCCCTTCCCCTCCAAAAAATCCCCAACCAAACAAAACAAATCCCTGAGAATTAAAAACTCACTGCTGTTCAGGTTCTGTCTTCATCAATGAAATCTCCTAAATACATCTGTAGGTGCAGTGTTGGTTTGTTAAACTGAATACATCTAAGTGACAATACTCTTATTCCAAGAAAAATTATCTGCAGTGTTTCAGTCTCTTGAATACCAAGTGCAGAAAAGGTATCTTCTCTGTGCGGGAGAGTGTTCCACTTTTTCAGCCCTTCTGTTCTACCTTGAATAACCCTCATTTGAAATGCTCCTCGTTTCTCATGGTATTCTCCTCTGTTTAATTGCTTCCAGTCATTACCTCTGTTTTCTGACACCTGCATCCCTCCCCCATCAGAAGTACTATTAAGGAAGTGGAAGCAAACTTTTTAAAATCTGTTCATAATCTGCAGAAATGCTTTCTCCTCAGTCGTCATTATTCAGGTGGATTCCATTCACTTATTGAAATTTCATACATTGCAGTTCCACTTTCCAGTGATTTGCGACTGCATTTCCTTCTTCTAATCTTTCTTTGTGTTTTTTTACCTGTGACTCTAAAAGATTGCCTTGCTCTAACTTCCTGTGGATCCTCTGAAGGCCAAAAGAGGATTCAATCTTCACATTACCTCAGCTCCATTGGCATTTTATGAAAGACCATATTAGTATAAAAGCAGTATGTATGTGGGCACTAGAAGCCGAATGAAAGCTGTTCAATGCACCTTTCTTCAAACCTTTCTCAGTCTGAAAAACACTAAATAGGAAGATAAAGTATGTTTCAAGGCTATATATTACATTAATATATTACATATGTATGAACTGCTAATGGGGCGAAAGATAGGAAAAATGTGAATGATTTTGGTTTGTATTGCCTACAGTCTAGCGTCCAAAGATTCTTGAGAGATATTAATTAATTCACCTTCACCGCACATTTCTGAATCTTAGTTTTAAGAATAGTTCAGCATATATGAAGAAGATCCTTCTCCCCATTCGAGCATGTATTAATTAAAAAAAATATTACAAAAATGTGTACATATGGAGTGGCAGTCAGTTTTCCTGCAACAGACAAATGTGTTTTGCATCAGACAGACTTGCTACCAGTATCTACTCAAATATGTCTGAAGGCATAAATCAAGAACACAAAACAAGAGAATTAACAAGCAGGGGTTTACTCTAAAATGTTCATCACTCCACTGAAGCCTACAATTAACACATAGTCACCCCATGTAAGAGAGAGCTCTGCACCTCTCATTTCCTTGTCTTCTTCTTCTATGTGCAGATTTTGTGCAGAGAGAAATCTGTATCTCTATTGTCTTGTTTTAGCAGAACATAAGCACTAAAGTATTGGAGATCTGCAGCTTAGTAGATAGTAGGTGTAGCATCTCCTATGGTAATTAATAACAGCTAATGTAATATTAACATATTACAGAGGTTTATGCAATTACGAGTGAATTTCTGAAAAACTCTAGCAAACCATGCTAATGTGACAATAATCTGAATTTCAGAGTGGCTTCTCAGCTGATGCAAATGGCAAATCATTGGATTTTTTCTCTAAATTGTATTCAATGATTTTGCCCCATCTGTAGAAAATTGTAGATAATGTAATTGTATGTTGAAATCTGTGTCCTAGCTTCTGTCTATTTCATGCACCCTCTGAACACTTTCTGACAGAAACCAGTTACAAATTTAATGTGTGAAGCACTCCCAGAGGTGAGAACATGAATTAGCTTTGTATAGTTTTAGGGAAGCATATGTGCTCATAAGGTGACGTGTAGAACTTGGTTTTTCTTCTGTCAGTCATTGAATAATATAATGTCTGGAGGAAATGTGCATGGGAAATACAGAACAGAGCTTACAGGAGCAAGAGAAAGTGCAAGTGTTGAAAGACCCAAGTGGCCACTATGCAGTGTCTGTACAGATTCATCTCAGATCAGTCAGATTTGAGGCATAAAATTACAGTTAACTTGTTTGATCAAGATATTTCATCACTTTTTTGAAAGTCCTCTGATTTGGGTCAGCATTTTCAGCTCTGTCCCTCTTGCAAGAATATGGATCTTTTTAGGCTTTGCGTTAGTTATATGAGATGTCTGAGTTTTGAGAAAAATTAAAATGTTCACTTATGAGAATAAAATTGATGGCTTTTATTTGATATTTATGGAGAACAATTTTTTGTAATTCCTATGAAGCTCCCATATCTGCAGATCACTAAGATTTATTTTTTCCTTGTTGCCTTTCAAGTTAAAACAAAAGAGTTGCAAATCTGAAATATTAGAGTTCTGAAAATGAAATTAAATTGAAAGTTTTGGGCTCAATCATAACCATTATTTCTACTTTATGAGAATTATGCAGAACCCTAACTAACTTCAGATTTCCTAAGCATTGCAGCAATGCTTTATGGTTTTGTTAGCATTCAGCTGACAATCAGGAGCTAAATTTGGAATTGACTTTTGTTTGATAGGACTTTGTTATGTGGTGGTAGCAGGATCTGGTTGATATAATGGATAAAAGAATCTTTGTTATTCGTCCACTGTGAGTTTCAAAGAGTGTAAAGGAACAATTCTGACCCATTCTGCAGAGCTGGCATGCCCAGCAGAGGACACACTGGGAAGCTGTGTGGCTGGATTAATTGTGCATGTGAGACATGCAACAAATACAACTTGATTAATTAATTAATCATCATGTTTGTTGATTAGGTGAGTTGCAAATATCTTGATTTATGGCCTTTAATAGTGAACTTAGTTTCCTGACAAGGAGGAAAATTGAGCACTAAAGACATTTGTTTGTACATATTTATGAACCTCTCTACATGAGGGAGGAGAAATGAGCCCCAGTTCAACTCTGAATTTAACTATATGACTGGAAAATAAAATGTGTATCGTAGGAGGAGAGTTTCTGTTTTCCTCCTTAAACTAATTAGAAATGTGCCACGAGAAGACCAATGTTATATTCTGTATAAATTTCACTGTTCCTTTTTGTTTCTTGTTCTGCCAAAAGTGTCAAGAATATTTTTATGGGTCGGATTCTGACATGATACTTCTTACGTTGGATCTGAGTATTATCTTCTGTAGAGCTACTTTATTTTGTGCATTCATGTCTTTAAATTTTGGCTGCTTACTATTATTTTTTCCTCTTTTGTTTTCACAAATGCTCATCATGTTGAAATAAGTTAAACTGCCTATTAACTTTTTTTCTTTTCCTCTGCCTTGAGGATTGACATAGTATTCTGAGGGCAGGGTGGCAGTGGAGAGAGGCAGCAGCTGGAGTCAGGAGGTGGAACAGCAGAGAGCACTGCTAACAGAGAGCACTGGGGACTCCCGAGTCCCCAGGCAGACTCTTAGGTCTGCTGTGAGGAGCAGTGCAAGAAGTGCATTCTCTCAGAGCTCAGGACAGCAAGAACACCTCATTGATCAATGGTGAGTCATTACACAAACAGGTAGAAAGAACAAGGAACAATTATGTGCAAAAGAACTTGATGAGATGGAGTTAACAGCCAGAGCTGGAAGCATGAGGACTGTGAAATCAGAGTAAGGCTTCAAATCAGTTTTGGCTTCACCATTTATTTGCCATTAAATTACCCACTGCAATTGTGAACCATAATGAATGATCCTAATTTAAATTACATTGTCACCTCTCTGAGATCTTCAGATTGCCAGAAGAGTGGAAAGAATTGTTACTTAAATAAGAGTCAGTACAGTTACATTTTCAATAGTATCTATTAGCTGAGTAGTCCTACTGACCAACATTATCTTTCACAGTTTAAACATTGCCTTTATACAAAGAATTTTTTAAAATACAAAATAATGGTTTTATCAGCGTACAGATGTCCAAGAGCACTAGAATCATTCCTTTTGTCCTGCTTTGTAGCTGCAAAAGTGGAAGAATCTTTTCTCATGATTTGCTTAAAAATTAGAAAATATGAAACTCCTCTTAATGGGAGGATCACCAAGGATTCAGGGAAGTCTCAATGCTCTGTTGGAATGATGGGCAAGAGACAAAATTGCACATATAATAAATATGTAACACTATGAGTTCAAAATATGTTATTTTCTTTAAAAGTTCCTCCATAATTAAGCGTCACCTCAGTAAAAACTTCTTTTTTTTTTTCCAGAAGTGATTAAATTCTTCTGATGACCTTGTATTGTGCATACTGTGTGTGCAGAGTACAGCAGAGTATTGTCCTGTTATGTGTATACATATATAAGATTAAGAAAGACACGTAATTCATGCGTGATAAATGCTCTAAACACTAATGTTAGTGGTATGATCACATATTATTTTTGTATATATGCCTCATATTCACATGGGACTAACCCTAAACATAAATACAAATAGCTATTTTAAGAAATATATGAAAATATATAAATCTGTTATTTGTCAAGCCTTACACCTTGAAAGAAATTTGAACTAGAAACAACATCTCCTACAAGGTGCTTGGGATTTTTTGCAGATTTTGTTTGGTTCAAGAAAAATATGTTGTGGTAGTATTTCTCACTCCTGTCTGCAAGATGAATTAAGTGTTGCTGATGTATAATGAAATAATGATTCCCAAAAAAATTAGACCTTTTTTCTACCCTTTATAAATGCTACCTTTAAAAGTTAGAGTCTAATTTATTCATAGAATTGAACTAGTTTACCTATCTCTAATCAAGGAAGGATAACAGATTAAAAGGAGATGATTTATACATGAAATAGCTAAAATGCTTTTTAAAAGGCCACAGAATTTTAGGTCAGGAAGAAACATCAAAAGATCACTCATTCCATAATGATAGTCTGCCATGGGACCAGCTATGACTAAACCTTTTCTAACAGAGTTTTGTGTACTCTGCCTTATTTAATCAGTACTCTTTTGCATAATCTCATTCATTCATTTATTCATTTTTTAATTCATTTTCTCTCATGTTTTCATTTCTTAATGTGTGTTTGGGGGGATGGGGAGATGGGGGAGGGCTTTTATTGTTTTTTTTTCTGCTTTATTTTGGTGGTGGTGGGGTTGAGGTTTTTGTTGTTGTTTTGGTTTTTTGGTGTTTTTTTTTTTTTTTGTCTAAGGCAATTGGCCATATCCCAGAGTTACTCGTATATTAGCTCCTGAAACTATGTGATCAAGCTACTATGTGAGGGGAAGAAGCAGAATCATTACAAACTAAAATGAAATCATATCCAGAACTAATCAGATAGAAATGTTCATCTATCTTAGCATGATTTTTAAGTGTGTAGTAAATGCATAGGACATCAGAAGATGTCCCAAGATTCACTGGTGTGGTATCGTTCATGCTGCACATTCCAGGGCCCACTTGATTTTTTTCTGGAGCTCCTGAGCCAAAGGAGCTTTTGCACTGCTTTTGTACCTCTTCCATGCAGAGGCTCCTTGGAGGACACCTATATAAGAGGGTCAGGAAAAAAGGTATTTTGAGGTTTTGGTTAGTAGGTAGTATTTCTGATATTCTAGTCCAGATATCTCACCAGCTAAGGTTTTGAAATATCACCTCTCTCCTTTTGCATGAGTCAGGGAAGCATAGCTGTGAAAAAATTTGTTCCTTTACCATAAAGAATAATATTTTTATTTTTAATGTTGTTATTATTATTGGAGACGATTGTCCAGAATTGGAGCAAGAAGAATATTTTTCATGACCAGACTAGTCTGGAAGAAATCTTCCATTGCTTACTGAATACATACTGGAACTGAAATTGAAAGCCAACTGAAAAATCTTTTGTTAGATGCATTCATATAGAGTAAGCCATGCTTACTGCTGGTCAGGAATAGGTGGGAAAAATTCATATCCACTAGAAAGAAATTTGCTTGTTTAATATCAGGTAGTATTTTATTTCTATTTCACAGGCCTCCATTTTTCCCCAGGACAGTTTTAAGATCAAATGACACTTGAAAAATAATTATTTACATGAGAAGGAAAAAAATTACAAAACTCGCAAAACAAAGCATGAGGTGTGTGTAGTGTAAGAAGTAAAATTACACAGGCAGATGTAAAGCAACAACATTACTACTGTAAGACATAAACAGAATTAATTTGTAAACTAGGTGTACTAATCCCAATGTACTGTGGGCTATGAAACCACCTTCTGGATTTTTATCATTAATTAAATTATCCTTTAACAAGGCTTCACTTGTCCTTGAGCATTTTCAGAATTTTGCAAGCAAGTATTCCCTTCAGTGTTTATTTGAATAACAGCATGATACTGAAAGCACCACTTCCAGGGAGGAGATAAATGGCAGGCAAATGCATGCTTTACTAAATATGTTCTTGGTGTCTTTCTGCAGAGCTGTTATCACAGCCATGTCATGTGCTTTAAGATGACTGCTGGAAGCTTTCTTCTTTATATTAGAAATTTATGTAGAATTGTGAAAAATGTCTTAATTCCCCATTCAAAAGAAAAGGCAAAATGGGAGTGAAGTATTCTAAAATATTTGTATTTCTAAGCTGTCTTTCTCAACTTGGCCAAGATTGTATGTGTGCTGTATATATAAATAGGTGTACATCTGCCTTCACAGAACTAAATGTGGATATTTTGGTGGGAAGGGGCAGGTCATGTTTTTAAACTGAAAATGTGTTTGCTACCTGCCCATGGAGTCTTTGGATCTGTTTAGGAAAGACTGAAACACAGATGGTCCTGAGACAGAGAGCTCCTTATCTTTGAATTACTTACTTTAGTGAAAATTCCACAACGGCTACCTTAATTCTAAAAGCAAACAGTTTTAGTTTTGATTTTTTTCTATTAGAAAATTTCCTTCATATATATATATATATATAACTCTCCATTTATTTATATATATATAAAACATANCTATTTGCTGCAGAGTTTTGCACCCAATCATCCTTCCAAAATTCTCCATATCATTCTGCAAAAAATTTAAATGCTAAAAGCTCATGTAAATTTCCATGTGTCCTTGACATCACAGTTCATCAGTGCATTCAGTGTGAATGCTGTTGGAGGTGGAATTGTAGAAACTGCAGTGCATGTGGAACATACAAACAGGCTGAGATGCATAGGAGAACACAGGGTAAAGACGGAAAGTGAAGAGGTATGATGGCAGTTTTTGAAACATAAAAGGAGGTAAGATAGTCTGAGGAGAGCTTGATTGGATAAGGATGTGATATCCTGGGCTGAGGAGTGGAATTTCTCTGTTTGGAGTAAAGGTTCAGTACAACAAACCATCTCCAGTTTATGAAATTTAAAAAAAAAAAGTAATTCCACTCAAAAAAATCTGTCTGAGGCCTTCAGAAAGCTTCTCGCTTTGATCTCCTGTACCACCAAGTACTCTGCAGCTTGCCAGAGAGCTCACTGCTCCTGCCCCAACCTTACTTACATAGATAGCTGGGCCTGAGCAAGCAATTAATAAAATAATATCCACTTAGTGTTTTGAGAACCACCTTACCCTGCCATTCCTGATCTAGTGAGAATGAGCATTGTGGAGACTTGTGCTGCTTATTGCCTAAGTAGTATTTTGGTTATGTGATGTCTGCAGATGTTGCTGGCAGCTGAAGGAGTATCATTTGTTGGCTCAATAGGCCTCATCCTCAGAATAGGATACATTATCTCCTTTCATTAATTTTCATTCAATTTGAATCTAGTCCTGGGTCTAAAGAGGGAACAACTCTTTTCCCTTATGTAAATGAAAAGGATCTTTGGAATTCAGACTACAGGGTATTTGTAAGGATAAGTTCTTAGTATGATTTTTTTTAAGGGCAACTATTTGATGATTATATAAAAATAAATATATTTAAAATACACTCATTTTCCACTTTTTCTAATTTTATGCATCTGTAGGAAAAGTCAGGCATTAAATAATGAAAGAAAATTTAGTTTTGAAGTGAATTTCCTAAGAATATGACAAGTTATAAAAGACATCTGCAATGGTTTTAGTATAACTTCTTTTGGAATTAATTGTGAGCCAGATAGATAAAAAGTTGCTCTAAAATAAGAGAAAACTAATTCAGTGCTAGTGTTACTAATCTCTAATGGCAATGCTAAGCGTCTGTCCTTCAAAACGTAGATTTTTTTTTCTCCTACAAGTTAGGTCAACTCAGGAATTTATCCTTCTTAGGAAAGTGTAAAGGGTTAACCTGAGAGAAGATCCCAGATCCCCAAAAAAATTCTTTAGAGGATACAAAGATGGCAGAAAACAGGCTGCAAGCTTGAAATACGGTAAAATAGTTTATTCACTAATACTACTAAGAATAGAAAGAATAATAATAATAAAAAAAAATATTAAGGCATAATATACAAATACCATTCTCCTCCCAATACATCCCAGTCTTGCTCACTGATCACGCAAAGGACATAAAACATGGGATTCTAATCTTTTGATTAATAGTTCATATTGCCACTTTATGGGATAAAGAGTTCTTTCTGTTGTGCAGGGGGGTTCATCCCACGAAAGATAACTCCCCACCGAGTGTCTTCAGCGTGGTCCCAAACCTTCAGGGAAACACCACAGCCTGCCCAGATTTTGCAGTGGTGAATTCTCTCTCCCACAATACACTTGCAGTTCGTGGGTCACAAGAAAAGTCCAATGGGGTTAAGCTTTTTAAGGACAAGTCATTCCAGCCTAAAGGTACAAGTACAGTTACACAGTCTCTCTCTCTCTCACTCATAATCTCCAGAAACTGCAATTTCATCTGCTCATGACATAAAGTGTTCTTATTGTCAGGCTGTTAATTCCAGATCCCCCCATGTTTATATTTTGTGAATTGCAGAGAAACATAGTTTGGTTCTATTACAGATCACTCCACAGCTTACAGAAAAGGGGAATCCCGATGGTGGTAAAATGGCTTCTCCTCTGGTATTTCCTGTTTCTCTTCCGTTAAGCTGCTTGTTGCCATATTTAGTCCCTTCACGTGACTTGCTTTCCTTTCTCTCTGACTTGGAAGAGAAGTTAATATTTGCAAAACATGCCTGCAGGAGAATTTTATGGCGTTCACATGTTCACATCGGATAATATTCAGCTGCTCTCTCCCCGCCCCGGATCATATGGCTGCGTCTCTGGTCAGTATCAGCAAAAGGCAGTCTCTCCCCCGGAGCTGCACCACTTGTGCTGGCAGCTTACAGCAGTTTACAGCAGTTTTATCATCTGCTAATTGGCTATAATTCATGGCATCCACTTTATCTCAACAAGGTCACCCTTTGATCTCACTATATCAATCACCGAGAGGAAAAGGAGGGGAGTTTTCTCCTGCAGTCTCAGCTCATCTCAGCTCCTCTCGGCTCCTGTTTGGCTCAGCCCCTCTTGGGTCCAGATGGAGCAGGCCGGTGGGCGCCGGGCCCAGGGGACTCTCCTGCTGTGGGTGCGGCAGGGAACAAGAGAGCACCACTTCCAGGGTGGCTTGATTAATACATCTTTCCACAGAGGCGTTTCCTGAATATCAAGTGGCTTAAACAACTGTCCATCACCTCTTTTAACCAATCAGTTTTTCTCCACACCGGGTCACACTACTACAGAATGACAAAATATACCTCACTGACATTTACAAAGGAGTAGTTTTGATACATTCTTTCTTGTTTTACTCTGACTATCAGCGTCGTTGTGGTGTTGAACACTTATTGTGTAGTTTGCTCCTCTTGCACACACAGGAAATTCTCTAAGGTGTGAATTTGTGTCTGAACAAAGATTTTATTTATATTAACAGAAGATGTGGGAAGCAGGAGGCATTCCTGGTTTTATCCAGTTTTCTTGACCATGCCTTTCGTGAATGTGGTATTTGCCACATTTAAAATATTTGTCTGGGTTTTCCTTAGTTCTGAGAGTACAACATTGTTTCTGTGAGAAGGGGCATATTTCCAGTTGATTACATAATGTTAAAATTATCTTTTGAGAGAAAAAAAAAAGTTGACTTCTTGTCAAAATATGATTTGTATTTCTGCTGCCTAACCAGGTGTCATCTTTGTTGTCATGAATTCTTGTGTGTTGGGACTATACTGCACCACTGAACATAGGAACCTGCTAGATTATCCCTTATGTGGAATAAATAGGATTTTAGCAAGATGAGTAATATTTACTCACTTCAGGATGACTAAGTGAAAACTCATATTCAGTGGGTGTTTGAAATACCAAGATGTATGTTTTTATTAGTTTCATTCTTTCCTGAAAAAGAATAAATATTTTTGAACTTTCCAGTATTAGGTTAGGAAAAAAAGACACTGGGAGATCAGAATCATACCACTGGATCTTCTGCTAGGCCATATGGGCACTTCCTTCTGGGCTCCTTAAATATAAAGAAGACAGTCTGTTATGGAAAATGTGTTAATGAATAAACTGCACATCCAAAGGACACTATAGGTACTCTGTATTGACACTTTCTTGTACTGACAGCAAGAATGTCTAGTAATGCATCTATTAATGGTTATTTTAATGGCTTCCTGGAATGAATTATTTTTATATTACTTTCCCTGTCATTTTACACATATTGTTTTAAAACATCATTTGCTCCTAACTGTTTCTTGGCAGCCAGTAGCTTTAGAGATTGTAATCCTATTTTGCCTGAACATTTTTTGAAAACGGAGAAGGTGTCAGAGCATCTCTGGAAAGGAAAATCATTGAAATGTTCATGGTAAATGACATCTATATTGATATATCAGCATACACATAAGAAACACAAAGGAGAGTAATATATTGCCTCAAAGTGTGAATGGCTTTTAATATAGTTGGAATACTGGTGCTGGAGAAAGATCAAATTTTAACACACTTCTTTTTAGAAGTGTGTAAGTGATAGCAGTGAATGAAACACCATGTCTGGGATTTTTACATGTACTGAAAAAGAACACAGGTGTTACACCTATTGCAATTAGATGATAGTGAAGAGAGGCCAATTCTTAATCAGAAATATGGATTTTGTGTTAAAAGTAACATGCAGATTATATTACTATTCATTGTAGTAAATCAATAAGCCTCTGACTTGCTTTGTTAAAATGCTTTCTGTTAAACACTGTCAAAAGGTAAGTGGAAGAAAGTAGTTCTCAACTAGGTTTTTCTTGTGTCAAATTCAGGATAATTCCATGGAGAGGATATATCTGTCCTACAGAAACATGAAAATAAGTTCAAGTATCAAGCATATGTGACTTTACACTGGACAACAAAGAATGTAAATATTTTTTCAGTGAGAAATTTAGAACTATGAGAAGTATTATTTCATTTAAAAACATCTGTTTATCTAAAGCTGTGTAAGATAAAATCTTCAGCACACTTTCCATGTTTTTTAACTTATGGGAGGATTTTAATGTAAAAGTTATTGCTGTAACTAGAGCAATACTAGAATCCCAAATGTTAGTAATTTTGCATCACAATCTCATCTGCAGATACCTCTTATGTATCCAATTATAGAAAAATATACCACAGATGCTTTTAAAAAGAGACATTTCATGGATTTAACACAGGTGCAATTATGCATGTTTCAAATTTGAATGTGAGTTTCTGGAAATTTGGAGGGCTTGGTCTTTTTGTTTGCTGTTTCAAAATTCTAGCATATTTTCTGATTCTCATTGTTGAACTGTGTACTGTCAGTCTCAGTGAAGAATGGGAGTTGTCCCTGAAAGGATGGGAATGATCTGTACTGTGCTGAAAAGATTTCATGCAGCACTTGCAATTGCATTGTCAGGTGGAAAAAGTAGCAAAAGATTACGTTACACCAGGCCTCCATAGAAGTGCTGTTTCAAAATGCTAGTGAGTCATTAATTGTGATATAAAATTAGTTTATAAACATTTTCAGAACTTGCTTTGCTTGTCCAGAAGCTGCACTGAAGTAAATATGAAAAATGCGGGGTTTGTTATGTCCTAAAATAAAAACTTGCACTAGCGGCAGTACAGATTTTTATGGACTGATGTGGGTCATGGTAACTCTAGCAAGACTACAGAAGCAGTAGCACAGTACCCCTTTGAAAATACTGTGCTCATTGGTAAGAATTACCTGATTAAAAAACTTTGAGCTCATAAATATTATTTCTTCTTGAGAATGCTTGTGTGAAGTAGGGAAATACATACAAAAGATCCTTAAATTTCTCCAGTTTACATCTATATAAGTGTCATGGGTTAACCTGGAGGCAAACTCCAGATCCCCACGCTTAGTTCTTCAGAGGAGAGGAGACAGCAAAAACAGGCTGCAAACTTGGAAAATGATTAAATGATTTATTTGCTAACTCTACTAAGAATAGAAAGAATGAAAAATAATGAAAAATATATTAAGGCATAATATACAAATATCACTCTCCCCCCATACATTCCAATCTTTCTCACTGATCACGCAAAGGATATAAACATGAGATTCTGATGTTATGATTAAGAGTTCTTATTGCCACCTTATGGGATAAAGAGAGTTCTTTCTGTAGTGTAGTGGGATCCATCCCACAGAAGACAGTTCCATAAGAAGTATCTTCAGCGTGGTTCCAAACCTTTCAGAAAACACCACAGCCCGCCCAGGTTTTTGCAGTGGTGTATCCTCTCTCCCACAATACACTCCACAGTTTGTGGGTCACAAG